>JAVKLA010000036.1:22739153-22819912 GCA_034782735.1 Sagittarius serpentarius | reverse complement strand
AGCAAAATTTTCCCCGCCCCCCCCCCCCCCGGTTATTTCAGTAAAATAAGGTGCCAGTCAATCACTTTCTCAGTATTATACATTTATGCAAAAAGAATCTCAAGTTTAGCGCCCACACGTGGGTTTTTTTGAGCTGGATGAGGAAGTTGCAGCAGCAGAGACAGCTCAGCTCCCTCCCTCCACCCCGTGCGCTGGTGCCCGAACCAGACACACCGCTTTTAAAAGTCCTTAGAAAGCTTAATTTCAGTTAGACTCAAAGTTCTCACTCAAATACGGCTTTTCCGCCTGTAAAACAGCTACATACAGCACAAACACAGCCTGGGCTGTCGCACTGCCAACTGAAGGCACGTTTTTGATAGTAGGAAGCTTTTCACACAGAAATAGCTTCAGAAGTCAGTAATTGTCATAGGGTTACACCACACTGCTTTCACAACACATCCAAATGTTTTACGTGGCTTTATATACCAAACCTAAGAAGCAAGAGGAAGGACAGCGAGATGCTTCGATGAACTGCATGACTGTCACCTTTTTCGGTAAAGCCAGCAGTAGTTTCTGCAGAAGGACCCAGCCCTCTGCAGCTGGGCTTGTGCCCTGGGACGCGAGTAATGGCTCTCGCTAGTCAGCAAACGGAGACACCTCGTTCAGGGTCTTCTCCAGCTGGCTTCTGGCAGGTTCTTCCAACTTGTGTGAACGCCATTAAACCTCAGTATTCAGTTCTGCTGAAAGAGCCTGCTCACTGATGACGCAGTAATCGCGGCCAAGTGCTAAACGCTGATGTTTTAATGGTGCTCGCAGCAGTTGATCCTCCAAAGGCACTCAGGGCTGGTCCTAAACTTCAGGGGATCTCCTATGGCACCAGATGATGGCAGACTGCCAGATATGGTAACTGCATTTGGACTAATATTCCAGGTAATGACATACGGAGTTAGTTACGGTAACCATTCCCAGCGTTGACACACAGCAGACTGAAAACTCAACTACTTCACTGACACAGGCATACAAATCGGAAAGCTCAATGCTGAAGAGACAACAGGACAGATCACAGGGCTACTCAATAAAACAAACACCATAGAACAACACCGTAGAAGATAAATAAAATTAAAACCTCAGCATTATCCAATTCAATGGTAATCTGCCGGAAAAGAAAGAAGGGGAAGAATTGAGAGCAAGCAATAGTAAGAGAAATTACAAATAAATTTCATGTTAGGATCTTACAAATCATTTAACACTCTAATGCTGCAATCCAACATTGTGTTTTACAGTCGGCATGAGTAACATTTGCAAGCACCGGGATGCGGTGGGTTAGGGAACCGACACTGCTGGACGCGCTGCCCCAGGGAGCTTGGGAGGCAGGATGCGCCCTGCCTTTGTTCCTGTGCCAAGTGACAAACCACACGGGCTGGCTGACCAAGATCCAAGAACTTCACCCTTGGGCATAAGCATCCTCACCAGCGTGAGCCGTAAGCAGCAGCAGGAGTGCAGAGGCTGGATTTCCAGTTTGGGAAGAAAAATGGAGCTTTAAACTCTAAGTCCTGCAGAACCGAGGCTAATCATCTGGTAGGCACCCAGGGAGATGCGTATGAATGACATGTTTCAGCAAAGTAAAAAACTTGGGTCTAGCCTACACTGTCAATGTAGTGAAGTTTTCTGCCTATTAAATATACCACAGTATGCTACCCATCACTGAGCGAGCCTGAGTGCGTGCCAAGATGAAGAGTCTTTAGCAATATGTAAAACTTCAAGCCTTCCCACAAGCTTCGGTACATCTGTGTTCTCACCATGGGTTTTGCATGCTGCAGAGGAATCCCAGCTGTTTAATGAAGGCCCTTGCTAACGGGAGCGGACAACACCGCATTCTCATCACATTTCCCACCTACAAAAGGGACAAGCGCATGGGCCAGGAGGGTGTGGCATTTTTATTATTTGTGCTGGAAGATTAAGCATGAGAAGAGTACAATCTTTTTATAGATCAGATTGTTCCAGCGAGCACCACATGGTATTACAGCAAAATCACATGCTATGCCAAAACTTCCATGGCACTCTGCTGCTGAACACTACTTTGAAGTGACTGCTGTCAATTCTGCGACCATCTGACCTACAAGCAATATTGTTTGCGTGATCAATATGCTGGTCACAAGAAAAAGCTTTGCCACCTTTATATATGTAGGGACTCCTGTATTCCCGTATTTAGAATGGGTGCACAAGGGTTTTTTTCCTTTTTTTTTTAAAAAAAAACCTCCAGGATGATTTTAAAAACAAAAGGTATTGCCTTTTAAGTGGTGACTAAATACAGTTATATGAGTCACAAGGGAGAATAAGTATGATTGCACTTCTCACAGCCAGACAGTAAAAGCTGTTCTACTACTACTAGCAGTCTATCTGTAAGCAACCAGCTGCTTTTTCATCTTTGGAAATCCACTCCACAGGCAAGCATATTCTTATCTTGCATTAGGTAACTGATCTACTATTTCAGAAATTAATGCATTTTCTACACTTCAAAGATTTTTAGAATCTTGTGGGGTTTTCCATGGTCTGAATGGTGTAAGTTATGTTAACTGTATTTTCTAGAAATACTGCTTCACCCGAGTAGGCCAAATAAAGGCTAAGGAACTCCTGTAAATGAATTTCCTTTTAGAAAAAAAAAATCTGAGTGGCATATTGCATTTAAAAGAAAAAAAACCTCAAAGCTCTCGTTTGGGTTTTGTTGGTGTACAGTATATGTATCATCCACCCTCTCTATTACTTAAGGTGATCTTGCACAGTCTCTCTTGGCTGTTTTTAACAGGAGAGACGACACTGATGTGCTAACAAAGTGTAAAACTAAACCCATGGTTACACTTAATCTTTTACATTGCCAGCGTTGGGCAACAAGAAATACCAGCACTCTACAGTCGTTAAAGAGGATCACCTAGCCCAGTTGCCTTTTGCAGGACCACGCTAACTTCTGCAGGCTACAACCAGTCCCCTTCCAGATCAGACTTGTACTGCTGTATCGCAGGCGTCTTAGCGTGGTGGTGCATTTCTTCCCCCTCTCCAGGCTGATCTACGAACCCGGGAAGTCTCGCTAAGCCTTAGCATAAGTGTCACGAGTCGGGCGGTCAAGCATCAGGAGACGCGACAGGAGAGTCTCCCCTACCCTTTTATTCTACTAGACATAAAGCGTTGCCCAAGTCTGGGACTAAGAGTCGATTCCAGCCGCACCCAGACTCCGACAGGAGTTTAGGAAGCAAGGGGGTCTTTCTCTGAACCTCGTGACTCAGCAGGAGGGTCTCCCCTACTTTTTCACATTCCTGATCTCTGCACAAGTCACGAGAAATGAATTCCAACTCGATTTTCCCTTGCATATTTCTCTTTTACTCTATTGCCTTTTTGGTCTCTGCATACATAATTTTAGTCTGATTCTAACGTAATTTCCTGTATATGTTTCATCCGTGTATTAAGTAATAGAGCGAACCTTGCCATCAAATTCTGTGAAGTCACACTTTTATATTAATTCCTATTAAATCATTTTTACTAATATCATTTGAGGTGATTCTTTAAGCAGTCCAAACCACTCCATTCTGCGACACTTAAAGGGACCTTGAGGAGAGGATGGCTCTCCACAGGACTTCACCTTGTGCTGTTACGACCCAGCACACGATCTGCCACTTCAGCAGAAAAGGACAATGTGCTGAAAGTTAAGTTGAAACCTGCAGTTGCTGCCTACACTGCTCCCCTTTCTCATCCCACATTTATATGCTTCTTTCTTGCAGCTGATTAGGGCATTTCCCCAAAGTCAATGAGTTAATAAATATGGCTACTGCTAAGTAAAAACAACCAAAAAAAAAAAAAAATCCCTAGGTAGGACTGCAAGTCTAGAGCAAAGCAGCAGCAGGAGCCGGGAGATGGGCTGGACCTCCGACAGCCGAGATGTAGTGGCAGCACACGGGAAGAACGTTCCCTGAGCGAGCAGGGAGCACAGCACCGGCCATCCCTACCCTTCGGGCATTTTCCTGGGAGCCTCCCGCTCACTCACGGTGCTGCTGTGTGCTCAGCTGGGTGTGCTCGGGTAACAGCCCACAGGCGCGCAACCCTCCTCGTTCCGTTTGCTCTCCCTCCTCCAGGTCCCTGCGCTCTGGCATGCCAGCGCCTGCCTCTGGCTGGACTGGCAACAGAGCACTACGTTCTGCTCCTGCGTCCTCATTTCCAGCTAGGCTAGCCAAAGCAGAGGTCGTGTGCGACATCCCAGCTCGCCAGTCAGCCTAGCGATGCTACAGGCTTCTCCGCCTTCAGAGTTACCTCCCTCCCTTGCGGCTGCAGCTATAGCTACAGCTATAAACTATTACTACTATCATGAAACTGTCTGACCTCTAAAGCTTTGCCTTTTTGGGCTGTGAACGTAGCACTGTGCAACAACTTTGAAGCCTACCGCAAGCGAGAATTGGACATGAGCCACCATCTGCTTCCCAGGCATAAGACTCCCAGTTGCAGCTAGCATCCTTCTACACCACTGCTTCCCCCAGTCCCATCTGCCGATTCTCAACTGCTCATGAGCACGATCACTGGGAGGGTGCATTGCTCCGTACACCCACCGTGTGGCAAGGCAGTAACCGAGGTTGCTTAGAAATGCGCAAGATACCGGACTAGGATTTTGAGACTGACTGTAGGAATGTCTAGATACACAAACATATGGGCATATGCACACTCCTCTGATGCAAATAGGAAATAGGTTTGTACCTACAGAAGAACATTTCTTCTCAACAAGACAAAGGAGTTGTATGTAGGAAAGGGAAAGAAAAAAAACACGGGTGGGTGTACAGACGGTTTCCATCTATAATTCACAACAAGATGATGACTCAGATGTATATAAATTAAAATTAAACTACAAAATATCCTCTTGTTGCAAGGTTATGTGACCTGATGAAGAGTCACCTAGACTCAGAAAGCAGATAAAGAGGTTATATCCTTCATAAAAAGGTAACGAAATTATATACTTTTACAGTGCCAGCAACTGCAGGAATTAGATTTAAACTTGCAAGTCTAAAGTAGAAAAGCAACAGAAACAAGCTTACCTTTCAAATTATATTTGAAGTTATTAGTTGACTAAAAATGTTTTGTTCCTGATCCAGTACAGAAGTGCTTACACATACAAAACACAGCTTGAAAGAGCAAGAATTTTATTTTCCTTTACTGAATAATAAAGACAGTGTTTAACACAGAAGGATGAACTGTAAATTACATTACCTTTTCTCCATAGCCTCTGTCTTTGGTCATCATTTCCCTGAGCGTCTGTAATACTTTAATACATAGTTTCTCCTCATTCTCCTCTAGCAGCTGTTTAGTATGCTTTATTAACCTGAAAATAACCAATCAATCACAGCTTGTTTTAGTACTAATATTCTAAAAATGGGATAAGATATACGTGGCTATCTTACTTAATTGTCTTAAGCTGCAAACAAGTTTTATTATCATATCAGTATACAACCGTCTTGGGAACATTCGCCCAAGAGCAACATTTAACCAGCTACCATGGGCTTCGGCGAAGCTGTGAAAGAAACTGCATCCCCCCAGGCAGTAGGACAGCCAGATACAACCCTCTGACTACAGGCAGAAAGGAATCAGGGGAAGGGGCAGTGGGATTTAGGACCTGATGGTCCTCCAGAACAAGCACTTAACAGTAAGAAAGAAAACTATTCCACGTACTACTTTGTTAAAAAACATACTGAGAGTCCTGGATAGTGCAATTAGAAATCCATCCTACCCAGCATTTGTTACTTACTCAGGTACCTAGTTCCCATAAACTCTGTATATAATCCACCCCTCCAGGAGGTGATTGGGGAAGCTGGATTCTGCTCTGAACTGCCCTCTAGACGACCTTGTAATCTTTCCCTTTCCTTCCCTCTAAATGTAGGTAGCATCTGTGTTAGGTGATGCACATGGTAACAACTGATTCTGACATACTTGACCAGCACTAAGTGCTGCAAGATCAAGTACCTTGCAAACATCACTAGGGTTGAAGGCAGGTATCAAATAACAGGGATCAGCTCAAAATTTTTTACGTATTTATACTACTGTTCATGACACTTGTATCCTTCAGCAAATACAGAAATGTTTAAGCATTAGCTGTGAAAGCATATCGAGCAGTCTTTCCCCATCTCCAAGAGCATTTTTTTCCCTGTCCAAGGACAAACAGCATTGACTGTCCCATGAAATACTGTCCTTTACAGGTATTTCAAAGTACATCAAGTATTTACCAAGCTGGGCAAGAGGGCACCATTCCATAAAGGCATGGGAAAATTGGGAAAAAGCAAAATATAACAAAATCCCTCCCCAACAAGCCAGACTTCAAGTCAGCTTACTTGCAAATGAAACCTCCGCTTTCACATTTCCTCCTTGCATCTGTGTTCTCTGGGAAGAGCAGTTCAGGCCTGTGAAGCACATCTACCAGTACTGACAACTCCGCCTGGACAAGAGGACGTAGGCGATCTTCTAAAGCTGATACTATGTCCTAGAATATAACCACATCAAGATTTTAAACAAACATTAAGTAAATCTAAATTTACATGCAAATTAATTTTACAAACTGCAGAAGAGGGACAGGACAGTTAGGTCTGTCTTGACTGGATAAACTAGATTAAAGACCTCAGAGTGTGGTCAGATAAGACTTTCAGTTTTATTGTTTAATAGCTGTCTTTAAAGGAAGCCCTGATTTCCAGCAGTCCCCCAGATTACTTAGTTCCCCTACCCTCCCCATCTTTGTAGGTGCTCCTGTTGATACAGAAGAGAGAGAAAACTGCAGATGCATAGCTGCACTGAAACTTTGTGATAATGATCAGGCTATTTATGCTTACATGAACCGACAAAAAAAGTACTACTGTTAAAATTATGCAGAAAAAAAAAAATTATTCCCCTTGTCCTCAATGTTTGGAAAGCTGTAGCTACCCTAAAAATGAAACCACATTTATCCTAATACTTAAACAAGCAGAAAATACCGAGATAACCTATGAAGCCAGAGAGGAAGTTTAATCAAATTGGAATGGACAAATAGACAGGACTAGATAAAGAGGGAGAAGCTATTTCAATGAGATTGGGTTGGGCAGTGTTTTTACATTACGTAATACAAGTTTACACAAAGTTAGTTAGAACTGTTTGCCAGAAAAAGCTTTTGACCAGAGAATGAATCTTCAAAGTATAAAGGCATCATTCAAGACGATGAATTTCATATGGTATAAAAAAGGCCTTATTGAACTGTCTACAGATCTGAACACAGAATAGAGCTGTAACACATCAGTCCCTATTTCCAACATGAAGCATTATGGTTAGATAGCTGTTTTAGCAAAAAACGTATGGGAATGCACACGCTGTTTCAGGGAATGACCGTGGCTGCAACTGGTTCACAAGGAACTGACACATCTATTTATTTCAAGTTCTACAGCGGTTTCCAGGCAAGGCTGTGGCACCTTTCATCGTACTGAGAGTTTTGCTGCACAAGGAACAAAGCACTGGAGGAGTCTGGAAGGCTGTGATGATGAAAAAGTCCTGTCTTACCGAAGAAATTTTACTAACGGTAGCGCAGGAATGCTTCAAGTACCACTAGCTTCAAGTATCAACATCTCCCAGGATGAGTACTTCTATACCCATTAGCTGTGCACGTTCGATTACCTGTCCTGGTACAATGGTTTACATTTGATTTTATATACAGTATTACGGTATCATTATATTCAGCACCAGCCAACTCGATTACCATGTGGCATTTTGACTAGCTAATTCCCAAATGTCTTTCTACTCAGTAAATTACTCCTTTTGTGTAGGCATGCAAGTAAGTGCTTATCAAAGGAGGAAGGGGTGCTGTGTAGTCACCTGTAACCTTTCAATTATGTTTCGATAATCCCTGGAGGCAGCGAGCACCGAATCTCTGCGGGCAGCATTCCTTGCAGTCATTCGCCAGTTCATTGCAGTCTTCTGTACGATGTTATGAGATTTCAGGAAGAGATTGTTGACCTGACTGTCCAAGTCTACAGGAATTGCAATTGCTCGGCTTTTTGCTGTAACAAGCAGAAGTCAGTAAGAATTGACTCCTTCAGCCCACGCGTTACAACCAATGCAAGAAAAGACACCCTCTACTTGCAATGCCTTCTACAATCTCCTTCGTGTGCATTTTAAACAATGCAACGCTCAGTCTCCATGTAATGGGTCAGACTTCTGTGCAGCATTATGTTTAAAGGCTCTCACACCTCAGAGCTGTTTGCTGTCGTCAAAGTGTGGGAGTAGGAATCTGTCCTTACACACACACTCCCAGCAACTCACGCTAACACACACATACACCTATCCAACAGAATTTTGCCTCAATATCCAGTACAAATTACTCTTCTTGCTACTAAAAGTGGAGCAAATTACTGGGAGGAGTGGCACAAAACTATTTTTCAGCTGCAGATCAACAGGACTGCAGAGAGTTTTGAGGTTAAATAGAGAAAGCGCTCCAGGTTACAGTGACACCACCTATTGCTCAACTGTGACAATATATCAACATAACTCTGGCTTTGTACCATGCCTTGGCTCTGACTTATCTGCAAGTGGCACCTGTGGGAAGTAAACTGCACTTTCTTCTGGGAAGGATGACATGTAAGCAGCAAATACTGGATGACAGTGTTTGCAGCAGTCAGTTCTGATTACATCCATTTCTTACCTACATCTGAGAGGACCCGAATGCAGCTTTCCACCGATGCCTTTTGGCTTGGCATTAACCAGTTGCAATGGTACACTCTGAAGACGCCTTGCAGCAACTGTACGAACACAGGCTGGCGAGTCTGGAACACAAGGTTAAAGAAGAGAAAATCAAACTCATCCTGCCATATTTAAATGTATCAGCATCACCTTGGGGTAATGCTGGTTACCAGCTTCAGCTATGACTCCACACACCAGTCACTTCTAACTGGTCTGCATCCACTTGTTAGGCAATTTCATGTTGTAGACAGCCTATCTACCACACCATCAGCAACTGAACAGGAAGGGTGGGAATGAGTGCTGGAAGGGAAATACTAAATAGACAGCTTCTAAAGCATAAAGCCTCAGTAACTGAAGCTTGACTAAGCAAAGGAAATAAGCAGTCATCATCTGTTTAATCAGAGCTATCAGCAAACCTGGCATACAGAGATTCTTCTTTTAGCGTTGACCAGTAGCTGACTCGATAGTCCACAGGTAAATGGGACTTTGCTCTTGGCTGAACATCAGCACAGCTCCAGAGTTGAAAACTCATCATTTCAAGTATTATTACCTGGTATCAAATTTACTGAAGAAACCAGCTATGTGTTTGTTATTTTGAACAAGGTAGTAGTTAGTGGCAAACACTACAGCTGCTATGGACCAGCCAAAATTAAGGCATGGTTTTTAGCCCTGTATTTCACAAGATGATCTTCCACTACAGATAGATAAGTGAGCTACTCCAACACACAACATGCACACGAGCTCTGTTCTTTCATCTTTGCAACATCCCAACAATAGCGACCAAAACTCCCTGTTTGGTTTGGTACAGTAATTACTTAGTAGAACAATTTGTTTATTTTACCTGTAGAGGAAAGAGTATTTTAAATATTTCAACTGAACCTACACTGAGAGGGAACACCCCATGTCCCTGTGCCTACTAGCTATGTAATGTTTCTATCAGCTAAGTGACCTACACCACAGTGCAAAGCCCACAAGACTTAGGAACCAGTGAAAAAATACCTCTTTTATTCTGGTCAAGATTAACGCCTGTTTGTAAGAAAAAAGTGGAGTTAGATGAAAAAGCCAAATCTATTACATAATTAAGTCTATTAGATCAATTCATCAAACACCACCATTATGAAACACATTATGAGATACAAAAGGAGAATAAAAATTCAAGAACCGAAAATTACTAAGAGGCAAACACCTACTATCCTTTCTAGAAACAAGCCAAACACAAAACCATGGCAGACAGTAGTATTCTCCAAGGGCACTGAAAATACCTGCACTTTTGGATTAAAGCCACTTACGTAATTCCTTTCAGTTCATGTGTAAAGACTTCTCCGTCTTAAAAATATTCAAAGATGTTTCATTTGCTTAAACTAGGTCAATAAATCAAAATAAGAAATCTACTCCATGTTCCACATGCCTCCAACTACACTTGTGAAGGAAAGCCTTGGGCAGCAGCACCCTTAGGAGGAGAACAGGCTAAACAGCACTTGTTAAAGAGGAAAAGTTTTGGACAGCTGTTCTTTGAAAAGACATATTTATGTTCTCCTAATTTTATATTATTTGCACTGCATGACAGACATACAAGGTGTTCCTTGAACACGCAAGGCCGGTCCTGACTCAAAAGAGGTACAATTTAAGTCAAACAAGCCATAACATGAAAGAGCATGAGACAAGAGGCAGCTCGCACGGGAAGAAACGAGATGACAAGGTGCAGCAGAAAGGACGGGGCGTGGCTGAATCCAAAGGCAACGCAAAGGAGAGTGCCAACCGTCACTCGCCTATGGAGACAGCGGCACCAGATCTGGTAGCAGTGGCTGCAGACTGCCCTGGAGCAGGGAAATCCCACTCGGAGGAGTGACGTACGCCAAGCCAGGTGGTCCAACGGGCTGCTCTCCTCAGATAGGAGAGTCCCTGCTTATGGCAAGAGTCCTGACAGGCAGAAAAAGAGAGAGAAACAGAGCTTTTCACTTAGAGATGTAGGGGAAAGATCAATCTAGGATAAGACAGAAAGACAGAGCTACCAACTGAGACGGTAAAAGAGAAGTGAAGTAAGTTACTTCATCCTGCTAGACAGAGGGAGAGATTGAGAAACTAAGGAAAAACTGCTGACATAAAATTAACAGATGGCTAAAATATGATGGTAAGGAAGTGTATTCAAATGCTGTACACTCAGAGATGACGATTAAAAGCGTGACAGCCAAGGTATACAATACAGACGGAAAAGAGAAGGGCAGAGACCTGGGGGACAAGGCTAACTTGATCTCTATTTCTCGTTTCTTTTGATGAAGTTTTGACAAATTAGCATGGAGGCTGATACCGCAATAGCGGCTGACATTTTAGAGTCACACGAGGAGGAAATCAACTGCTGGACTGCTCAGACTTGCTTGAGTTAAGACACAACCCTAATAAAGCTGCTAAGCCCAAACACAGCTGTTGCAGCTCTCGGCACCCTCACCGGCAATGCCCACAGTTTGGCAATTCAAGAGCATTTGAGCCAAACATGCCTCTGTTGCTTTCAGTGTGACTATCTCCTTGCCTGAACAAGGAGGGCTGTCTAAGCCTGTTAGAAGCAGAACTGCGTTGAATGCTAAACAGTTGGTAGATCAGGGTGGCCACTGGTCATCCGGACACGGGTTGAGCACACGTCCCGACTCCAGGAGGGCAGAGATACGGGTAGTCAGTAAGGCAAAAGCAGGAACATTATTGCTCATACTAAGCAGAAAAAAGTCTTTACCTGATGCACAATCATGCAGCGCTTTCACACACATTTCCCTGGAGCACTGCAGTCACCCAGGCAGTGCACCATGATCCAAAGGGTTAGCATAAATTCTTTGATGGGGGACTGACGCGTCGAATTGCCAGATGCCCTTTATGGCCGCTTTTGGGAACCGGATGCCTCCTAACCTGCTGCCAGTTGCATTCAGTTTACTATCCCGGAGTTTGCACTCCGAACAACTGCCTTTGGCACGATGAGGTTGCATCAAGTTTCAACAACTACCATACTCAAACTTCTGACAGGCCTGCCAGGCACCTGACCACTCCACCCACGCTCCTCCCAAAAAATTATTTGGGAATAAAAGAATGATGTTATCTCTGTGCTGCAATACAAATATTAGGGCAATGTCCTGACACTGCTTTTCTGCTGTGGATATCTCTACCTTCTGTCACTTCACAAATGTTCCAAGCTTCTCCTCCACATTTCCCCAACTTTTGAACAAGACAAAAAAATTACTCAGCCTTACAAAACACACTAGAACTTCTGGAAATTTTTTGTTTTTAAAGGAAATTAGAATCTTCCTATAAAAACATGCTTTCTTTAATCACCTTTGCGCCCTCTGTAATGCAACACCTCCTCCTCCTCCTGTCTGGAAAGCTTGCCACCAAAGCTTTATCTTCCTTCTTCATGGCACTCTGGAGAACTCCTTGCTGCCGTGCTACTGCTTTACTACTGCTAGACAGCTGGCATGCCAAACGATCGCTGAGCAAAATTGCTTGTCTGCTCTCCTACACCTGCCCACATCATCTTATTCAACTCTGCTCTGATCTAAGGCCGCAAAGAGGACCATCAGAGCCCTTAGATGCAACTGCAATACAAAACATACAAGAAAATCCTCATTTCTCTACCTGCAGTGTGATTTTCTCACCTGGAACCTGATAATGACATGTAGAAACTCTCTCCAAGAGACCTCTGTGATCCCAGGGGCAGTAGAGAGTTGAATCTACTAATGAAGTAGCATGACACTTCATCCTCTCTAGAAAAACACTTGTACTCTGATCTATAAATCTTTCCACTTCTACAGCAAAAGAACCATCCTGGTCACAAAGAATACGTATCTGCTCCCCCCTTACAGACACATGTGTTTCTTTATAACTGGTAAATGGAACCAAAGTGGAACGAACATAATTGCATTGGCAGCATATTTTCACCTTTCTGTCTCTTTACATTTTCCTACCTGCAAAGTAGTGCTCTGATCAGAGAATGGGGAACTGAAGAAAGTGGTGACTATGCTCATCACTATTTCTGTAACGTACTTCTCCAATATGGAGTCAGCATGCTTTCTGTCGCTGGTGTTGTTACAAGCCTGCAAGACAATTCATTCTTGGGTCAGAAGCAGCTCAACCAAAGTAGATTAATCTAAGTGTTACAGACTGGAATTCTTGATTTTGCACTGTCCTAGTCACCGCAATTCCCTGCCACAATGATATTTATGACACTCAGATCTCTGGGTTTCCACACACAAAAGCAGAGGCCCAACACCGTTACTGTTTTAATGTGCTGGCGTACAGCATGTTTAGGAGGGAGGGAAAAGAACAGAGTGGCTTAGAGGAAAGAAAGCAGTAGGGTAGGGAGAACTGAGGTGTAATGCTTTCGTATGGGGAAATACTTGGAATCCCAGGCAGAAAGCCATATGGCCAAACAAATGCCAAGCTTGGAAAAAATTTGTCCTGACCTGCCAAAAATCATTGACTATTGCTCGGGAAGGAGCTCACTATCCTGGCCAGAATGAGGAAGCCAGGTGGCAGAACAGAAAAAGGCATTAGACAAAAGAGCAGGGTGTGGGGCTTTTCTGAGGTTTTTTGGTTGTTTTTTTTTTTTTTTTTCTTTTTAAAAGGAAAATATTAATATGTTCCATGGAATATGACTAATGAAATCCACAGGCATAAGGAAAAGAAGGCACATATAAATCTGAAGGAACACAGTACTCAGGGTACTTATTGCCTTGATGCACTGTTATGTTTTATTCTTATTGCTTTATACTAAATAGGTTCATTAAAGCTTTTTTAATTGAGTTCCTAGATGCAGAAATCATTACCCGACAGATGTCAACCAGGAAGTTCTCAAATAGCTTCCACATATGATTACTGGTGTAAATCTCTTTCATTTCTACTTCTGTGTCCACATAGCAATGATTCAAGAAGTTGATGTACGCAATCTTGACCTAAAAGTAGAAAAAAAAATATTAACCATTAAAAAAAGAAAAACCTGAATGGTATTATGAATGAATATAATGTCACATTAAAACCGCTACATAAGTCATTTGAAATTCTAATTCTTCATTTTATTTAAGCACTGGTGAAATTTAATGCCATGAATAGCAAGACATCATCCAATAAAAAACACCAGGATTACTGTAGACAAAACGTCAGCATAATAATCAATTCCAGTTCTGCAGAACCATCTGTTCAAGGTTAGCAGCATACTCCATAAACTTCTTTGCCTCAAGAACCCTATAAAAACGAGCAAGTACAGCATCACATCCCCATTTTAAGGGCAAGAAAACAAGTATAAAAGGATTTAACTTGGCTTTCCAGATTCACTGGCGTTGCCGATAGCAGAACCGGGGAAGGAATCCAGTTTCCCAGCTCACAGCTTACTGTCCACCTGCACCACCACCCTTCCCAGGACAGACTCAGCAATATCAAATCTCTCTCACCCAAAGTCAGCACATCTCAAATACATATAGGCCAGTGCCTCCAAACAGCCCTCACCTCAGGTATGCAATCCTCGTGCGTTACTACCCTAACAATGTCATCCAAAGGAAGAAGGGAGTTGCATTTTATTTCTGTGTAGACATTTTTGCCTTCTGTGCACACAGCAAGCAGTTCTACTAAGTGGATGTGGTACATCAGTGGGCTGTTTTCATCCATCCGATCCCTCTCTGATCTCATCATTTGCACCAAAGTCTGGAAGGAGGCTCTGTCATTGTAAAAGACTAGGACGTCTTCTCCCGCGTTCACCAGCTACCGAGAAAGAAAAATATTCCATCAGCAGATCAAAGCCTGTGCACCTCCCCACAGTGTCCTCCCCTAATCTGTGGGCTGACTGTTACAGTGCAAATCCCAATTAGCTATTCTTTAGACACTTAAAAGGAGCGCAGCCCACCAGGTCAGCTGGGCATTCCTCTCGTGCTGCCTTCGTGGGACAGAGGGCTCAAGTACGACATTTTCTCTTACAGAATTTACCACTTCTGAACTGCTGAAGAACTTCAAAGTCAGTCCAACTGACTGCTTAGACAGAAGTTGTGCCAAGAAGCTTGTGACTTTCCATTGTGCTTTTTTATTTCACATATATTGCCTCAGCTGACTTTTTAATACAGCTAGCTGCAGACATACCATTTTGGTCAGAGAAACGCCCCAGGGGCACGCCAGATGGGAGGACTGCAGGGCTCAGTAATTCCACCCTTCTGAACAAACATCATCCATTTTAACAAGGCTAGCGAGTGACACGTTAAGTCACACGCTGAAGATTTCTATCAGCTTCACATTTGAGACCCACATTTTCATAGCAGTTCAGACCTCCTGTAACTCCATGAAGGGAAGGAGAACGAGCAAACCGAGACTCGCTCCAGGCTGGACACCCCTGAGCACGCAGCTGGAAGGATCTGGGGTTGTCCTCCCGCTGGGTTTGTGGCAAACAGCCAGATAAAAAGCAGAAGGCAACCCCCAAGGCAACCCCCTTTTCTCAGCGGCTGCCGAGCCCCGTGGTAGCTGACTGCCGAGCATCTTGCAAACTCGACTCCGTGCCGACAAGCTCACGAAATCGTTTTTGAACTGAACGACAAAATATGGAAGACCTTCTAGTAAGATTGATACACCAAGGCCGGAGCTTGACAAATCTGATCCTTGGGCTCCCCCTGCTGAGGAGGCCAATAAAAATCCCGTCAGACATGCCAATACACTGTCAAACAAATCACGTCCAATATCCAACTCAAAGGGATTTATTTACCCTTCTCTTACCTCTCCCTTCTATCCTGACACCCCAATTTCCCAGTTACCTACACACCTAAATTTCTGAAGGCCCTCAGACTTTTCCCCCTGCATCACTTAAAACAGCTGAATATGTAGGTCTTGGTAAGATAAGAAATTCCCATCAAAATACTACCACGGTAAAACTTTCCTTCTGCATCAGTGATCTTGAAATTAAACTGTTTCTCTTCTAGCCAATTTTGCTAGAGAAAGGCACCCTTGCTTCATAAGCCCACCTATACGCTGCTGTATAGAAGCCTGGAAAGTAACTTGTAAGTACCATTAATACCAACCACTCGTTATACCTATGGGCGAAGTGCTCAGAGAGCTTTTGGTCACAAAAAAGCCTGTGCTTTCTGGTAGCTGTATGCTCTTTTTGCATTGTGAGAGCTAACTGTCAGCTTCTTGGCAGTCCCAGAAGCGAGAGGATCAATTTGTCATTTTCACCAAATGGTATGTGAAAACTTCTGTTCAGACCTTGCAAATCTCTGCAGCTCTCACCTCAGCCATTACCATATCTTGGCATTTCTTAATGAATTTTCCTTCCGCCTTGACAATTGTCTGCAGGAACTTTATGTACTGAACATTTCTGCCATGTGTTTCGATACAGTGGACAAAGTGTTGAACAACGCGTTCGTTAATCTCACTGCAAAGCTGGAAGTTGTTCATGAAAATGTGCTGCATTGTTACCGCTTCCAGAATCTAATGGAGGGGGATGAAAGAAAGAAATTAGAAAATAAACAAACCACCAAACCCACAAAGAGATCAGGATAAAGTCAACACTCCTGCAGGGTGCAGGACTGAAAAGAACATTTCCGAGGACCTGATCTTTCAACACAAGGGCTTGTATCTAAGCCTATTTTTCACTCCACTTCAGCCTCTTGAACTTTCTACACTGAAACGGTCCTAAACAAGCAGATCTTGCTTTCGAGGCTTTAGAATGAAAACAAAATGTGACCCCTTCAACCAGTCTTGCATCAGAACAGGCCCAGAGGCGATCCCCAAGGACAGTCCATTCTCTTTTCTTGCTAGAAAAAAAATAATCAATCAATCAATCATGGCACGAGGTTATTCTTACCCCTGGGTTGAGGAACAGGTTTATGTGCTTGTGCAGCAATGCCTGGTTCTGTTGGTTCCCAGCACAAAAGTTCTGTAAAAACTCGTGTGCAAGCTTCATTATCTCCTGCATCCTTGTGTCTTCAGCCTGTGATTGCATGACAAATAAGATGGGGTTAAAAGGAATCTGAAGGTTCACTTTCAGGTGAGTACTGGATGAGCCACAGCTCCAGCTCTGCAAGGGAACTGTCACGTCGCTCTCACACTCCAAAGAAAAACAAACCTCCACCCAGTTCACAGACTTTAGGGATGAGTTTGGCCTGCTTCACAGTTTTAAAGATCATCAAAAATGAAGACCATAATAGAAATTACAGTAGTTTATGCTCTAAAATTGCATACTCCACGGCCAAGCCTGCCAGCAACGTGCTTTAGTCACTTTTACACTTCTGAACATACCAGTACGTTGGCCAAACCACACATCATCACCTTGGGGCTACGCAGGAAAACTGCCATGTTCCACTGAAATGCATTTCAGCAGCAACAGATAGGTAGTTCATGGCAAAGAAGAGATGGAAAGTTATTATTGCAACAGTTAAGCCCAATTTATATTTACTGGAATCTGCACACGGCTTGCATGCTTCCAAGCACAGTTCAGGAATCGGTGCCTTTCCTCTGACATCAGTGTGGATCACCAGCCCGCTCATGGTATAAAATGCAGTTTGGAAAATTAGCGTCTGCTTTTGTTTTTAAGGAGTTTCACATATTTCCAAGAGTGAAACACCTTCCATACTGCCTATCCAACATGTATTCACACATATAGGACAGAAAGGTGACAAGAGGTGTTGGAAGATGGCTTTGCTGCCATTTTTTTAGCAAAATATGAAGCAAGACAGCATGAGACTTCTCTTAACATTAATCAAAGCTACTGCCTAGAATTACTGGTTCTCAGAAACCTGTAGAGTTTGGAACAGAGGACAGCAGAGCGACCGGGAAAATGTGAAGAGCTCCCTCACCTATGCAATGACAAGTACCTCTGAGCCGTGACTAACGGGCAGCCAACGCGATGAACTTGGTGTGCTTCATCAGCACAATGTGGTGCTGTGCAAGCCCAAACCGTAAAGCAACCCAGTCAAAGTAGGCTTCAAACTGCACCGCTGACATAACATGGCACTCTGATACGGCTAATTATGAACAGCAGACCGCCTGGAGAGCCAGTTGCTATTTCTTCATTTCTAAGAGGGGGTTTGGGACTCTACAACTGGGAGAGTCTGTGTCTAACTACTGGGCAGACCTGCTGATAAATCCCACAGGGGACCAGGCACCCTCGTCTCCCTCAGTGTTCCCAGGGCGGCTCTCATACAGCTACCTCGTAGCAGTAACGAGGGTCTTGCTTCCACCAACACAGCTTAACTTCAAGGCAGCACATTCTCTCATCAGCTTTTCATGGGAGGTAAGCTGAGAGTTGAGCCCTGGTCTTACTCTAAGCTACAATGGACAAATATTTCTTCAGGAAACAGTGCGTAACTCTCTATATTTAAAGACTTCAAACAAACAAAGCTTATACAAGATCCCTATTATTTTTGAAGCACGGGTATTTCACAGACTATGAGGCTATATAAAACAGACTCTGTGAATCCACTACAAAGGTAGAAGGTTCAGGAAGATTCAGAAGAGGTATTAAAAGCCCATCAACATGACACAAAGCAAGGCAACAGCTGTACTGAAACCCAACCTTTTCGTAAGGGATCTGCAGCAGCTCCAGCACAACCGCGTGAGCTCCCATGTTCCGCAGAAGTCGCTGCTGCTGCTTACGGCTTTTCCTGACCGAGGCGCCTTCCTGAACGCAGAGCTTGCTGAGCCGCAGCAGGATCTGGAGAAAAGACTTGCTTTAGAGCCGAAATTCTGGGTTTTGTTTCAGAGCATGCCAGGTGGCTCCCAGAGAGCAGCAAGAGTGAAAAAGGCATCTGCGTGGACCAGAGCAGCTCTACGCAGCAAAATCAGGTTTTGGGGTCTCGAGTTGAGGAACTAAGGCCAGGCTAAGGCCTGATTGCTCCTGCAACATCAGCAGAGGTGCAAAAGGACCAAGCTGGAACGGAGAGTCGCCGGGAAACGCAGAGGCAAAAGGCAGCGATGGTGTCTGCTGTCCCCTCGAGCGGCAGCCACCCCTGCCCTCACCACCCCTCCAGGGACGCAGCAGGCAGCACAGCCTTGCACCACTCGGCACAGGCAAGGGAAGCAGTTTACTGGCTTGGGCGCCATCCACGGCATCTCTCACTAGGGTTGGTCCTGCAGAATTCAGCCGCGTCAAGCAAACCTGACGTCGGGCTCCGCAGTATGGAGCCACAGAAAGACCATTAGCTCACACCACACCAGCGCCAACGCATGCTCTGTGTCTGCTGTTTTTTTAAATTAAGTTTCAACAGCACGGTGGGTTTGAGTGCAAGGTACTTAGGGCAAATTAAATAGTTTCTCCACTTGCTTACTTCCTTCATAGCCTTTAACAATAAAAATATTGTGTTACCATTGAAACAGCAGCAAAATGTCGCGTTTCTCACTAATCTATTCTTAAGGAAAGAATACACGTCGTGCTCATTATATTCCTGGCTTCTCATTCAAGTTGGGATATGTTATTACTCAGCAAATAGTTTCCACGATGGAAGAGTGACTCAGACTTTCCTGGGTGCCTCCCTCTGACTGCAGCTCTCCAGAGCTGTGTTACTCATTTACACTTCCATTTAACCATCAAGAAGCAAAGTTTTACCTCTTTTACTACACGGTAGTTGTAGCTGCTAGTACTTTCAGGCTTTTGGGACTTGCTGTGACCTTCCTGAGGATAAAATCAGACAACTGATTAGTACCTTATACCACTGTCTTCATGAAGGCTAAAATTACCATTCCCGTAGAGTGCCTGCTCTCTTCATGGAAAGGAGTGTCATCCTTCAGTTTTCTGACAGACTCAGAAAAAACCCATATAATTATCCTGTCAAGTCACATTGACCTCTGTAACATAAAATAAGGTGAGGGCGGGATGATTTTAGAGACAGCAACCTCCTGTCCTTTCCTTTGCTTGTCACATTCTGTCTGTAATCAAGTCTCTCCTAGAAAAACTTCTTACTTTCTCTCCCTCTCTACTATTATTAAACTGTCATTGCACAGATATCACAAGATGCCTCACAGTACTACAGACAAGGAAAGCAACAAGTAAATTGCTTTTATTTACTTCCATCAATAAATGTTCATAACCCAGGGACTACTTGAATTCGCTCACCTGGTCTTTTATACTTGATTGCAAATTATATGGAGGCAAAAGGTGTTTAATTAGTTCTAAGCCCAATGTGCATGCCAAGGAAGTCCCTGTTATCAGGTACAGACAAAGCACTGTTCTCTTCTGTCATTTTATCACAGTGCCATGATTCAAAATGCATCACACCTGAACAGTTCACAGCTCTGCCCTCACATAATGCGAGGTACTTTTGACCATACAAAACCCATGCAATCTGTCAGTGCTGAAAGGACACAGATCATGAGTCAGAGCAAACCCAAACCAACTGCTCTGTTAGAGCCGAAAGATGACACTTCAGTGGCTGCTAATCCTGAGGAGTTTCCACTTGAGACTAATGGGCATCAACTAGCTCAAGTTCTCCTCTTATTCTTGCCTTAATCCAAAAGCAATACAGATAGCCTCACCAGGCTATGCAGTGTGCTGGAAAGATGTTTTTTCTGTCAGATTTCTAGAAACAGTTACGTCTTCGTAAACTATTAACACATGAATTTCTGCAAACACAACCTAATTACCTCTTTTTTCTTATGTTCATTTTCACCTTGCACTCCATCCATAGTCTCATCCGGACCTTGGCCTTTGTACACCCAAAGCTCCGATTTTTCCACAATAGACCTCAGCTGGTCCAAGTCTTGTTTTATCTGCTTGTAGTTGTCAACATCTTGGCTGGTAACAAGCAGTTGAACCTTACATGAACGCAATCCGTTAGTTGCACAAAAGGATTGGTTTTAGCCGCAATATATACATTCAGATGAGAAATAACGCTCTCATTACACATACATACCTGCTTAAAAGCTTGAAGGACTTCTTGTCTCTGACTAAAGTGCCGGAAGAGTAGCTGAAGTGCTCCAGACACCAGAGGAGGATAATCATGCATTGTTAAATGCAACAAAACCCTGAGAAACGTTCTGCCACCATGATCATCCAAATCCAGTGGTGTATTCTCCTCACTGAAAACAGAGTGTAGGAGTTAACTAGTGTATCAGACTGGATGTCCCAGCAGGTTCTTAAGTCCAGTCAGCAGTGGCAGAAAATCTTTTTTCTTGCTTTTAAATAAGGGGAAATTTATCAAATCAAGTGCTATCTTAAGACACACAGGATTTTTTGGTGTGCTGCTTAATAGGGAGGCTATTCCTCAGTCTCATTAATCATTGTTCACTCAGCTTACATTATCCAACTTACATTTTTCGGGGTCAAGCTATGCCAAAATATTTGTCCCTCAGCCTCACCCTATTGCTCAAATAGTTCTTGCCTATTCCTGCTACTAACCTTTCTTGCTGTTTATGAAATAGAACCCTACCTCGGTATCCAGGCTGCAATGCTAATTATGTCAAGCACTTAAATCCTCCTCTTCCCTCTCTCTCCCCTGCACCTCTTCTCTGAGCATGAGAAACTCATGCTGCATTTGTTTTCCTGTCAGTGCCCCCTGAATCTTTTCTGTATTCTGCTTCCAACTGAGTCTGCATGCTTACATGAAAAATTCTGGTTATTAAATCTGTAAGTGAATCTCTCTCTCCCCTTCTGCCTTCATTTAAGAAATCAGTTATCTTAGGTTTACAGAAAACAACTGCAGCTCTGAGCAGCTTAAGGACAAGCTCAAGTATTTGGAGTCTGTCACTGACTTGCTCTCCTGTGATTTAAGACAGGATGTAAGCCGCTCCAGCAGGAAGGCAGGTATGGAAGGTACAGCTTGCTTGCTTTGTTCTGTCATGCATGCCCGGTTTAATGCTGCATTATACAAAAAATGGATGGTTAAATATGTCTCTCTCAGTAGAAGTCCCAATCCTTGCCTACACAAACTTGTCTACCTAAGATTTTACTGCAGCATTCAGCTCAGATGCACTAATCCTCCAGCCTGGCTTTCACCCAGACAAGCGAAGCCCTCCCTTGAAGGTCTTTCTGGCTGAAGGAGCCCTTTTGGCTTTTCATCCAAAGGGACACTACTTTGAGCTGTATCAAAGGCATTTCAGGAAAACGAAGCCTAGGTAACTGTGGCAGCTGTTTCCAGCCTTTTCCCAGTCACCACCTCACTTTCAACTGCAATCCACACTCCTTGGGAGCCCTGAGGACTGCGGCCTGGGAACTGCTGAGCTACCCCTTGATCAGCACTAGTGAAGAGATACTTTCCTTCCGCCAAAGATCCCCTCAGCTTGTTCTTCAATATGTTCAAAGTCCAGGGCTCCTGAGAAAATAAACAAGAGAAATACGTTATGCCAGAGTTGCACCAAAGATATTTTTGCAGCCTAAAAACATTTTACGCAGCAAGTGGTGATGCAGGTGTAAGCAAAGGGGTCCTAACAAGCTGAAAAGAACGCTGAGAGATAACTAAAGCAGCCCGCTAAGGTCATGTAAGACAATAAATTAACCAGTTCTCAGCTCACAAATTAAACTGCATAGTCATTTCAGCAACATCTAGGCTTATTCCTCTCTTGCCTATTTTTACATTGCACTAGCATCATTCCAGGACACTGATGGGAGGTGGTGTCAGAGGGGCCATCCACAAGAAACACCAAACTTCAGCCTTGAGAAGTTCTAAAGTACTAAATTCAGCAATGACAGCGATACCTCTGTGGCTCAACAGACAAAAGGGCCTTTGCACTTTTCAGTATAGGGTATATATTATCACATGGGCAATGACCAATATTCTGAAATAAAAAAATAAAAATGTTAATACAGACTTGGAGGTCTTAATATTTCACAAAGATTTAAAAAGGGGAATGGAAAGAGAACATGGGAACTTTGCATCCTTGCCAAAAGTACTTAGCCCCGTTCTTCCAAAGTTCAGCTCACAGAAAGAGCTCTCACCCTCCCTGCCAGCCGAGTTTTAAAGGCCCTGGCACCCCAGGGGGATGCTGGACAGGCAGCCCAAGAAAAAAAGTAAACACATCCGCTTTGAAGTGAGATCAAAAGAAACAGTCTCCCTCCTTTGAAGACTTCACATCTAAACCACATTCTCCTTATCTTTCTCCTTTGCATCTAGAGATACAGTACCCAAACTGAGGAATAAAAACTGTTTGATGTCTAATAAGCTCCACTTTCAAAGTCCAGTTATTCCTACATGGTACAGGTCCTAACTACAGGACGCTTTTTCCCCGGAAAGCAACACAGCAGTGGACAACACTCCATCTACCCAGTCCACTAACCATCCTGCTTTCAATTAAGACGACCACAGGACATGATCAGCTCCTCAACAGCTTGCTTTCATACCCTTGTCTAACACCGCTGAGATACAGGCACCTCCAGATGTCTTGCCTTCCTACAATACCTTTGGAAAAGAGAAATTTGGGTGGGTGGAGGCATCAGGCAGGGGGAAGGGATGGAGCAAGTCAGATTACTCTGGGGACCCTTTTCCTTCACCCAGAAACGTTAATAGAAAAGATTTAATTTGAGGGTGATGACAGATCACACGTGATAGTGTTTGTTTCAGGTTTTCTTTAAAGGATGCATTTCAGGCTCTTGGTCACACTCAACACATGGAAACAAGTAGGAGAGGGTACAAATAAATCCTGGGTTTTGTTGGGGGTATAGGGAAGTGATCCCTACTCCACTATTGCTGCTGCTAGCGGGGTACTCTTCTTTGGTGGGACCACTGATATGCCAAAGCAGGAACCTGAATCAGTTATCCAATTAGCACCTCTAAGATTAAAGAGTCTTCCCTAACCCACAGAAACTCATTCTTTGCAAAATAACTAACCTGGTACGTTAGCTGGCATTTCTTGATTACTGCTTCCAGCGGGTGATTCAGACATCTGGGCATTGCTTTCATCAAATTCGTGTTTAAATATACAAAGCAGGCAGGAGATTCTGTAGTCCAATCTCACATTCAGAATAAACTAATGATACAGAAGTAGTAAAAATGTTGAAATAACTTGCCTATTTCCAGCACATGCACAATTTACACATAAGGCAGTGCTACCAACATGCAAGATCAACATAGCAGAGTTGTGATTTTAAGTTGGAGAAGAGGTACACAAACGTTTGCTTAAAAATCCTCAGAATTCAGTAATTTTGTTCAGTGATTTCAACAAGCATGCGAGACACACACAGTAATAAATACTTGTGAGTAAAAGATTTTGGCAGAGTTCTGATACCTCATTACTGCCTGATGCAGGCATCCTCACCCCGCCCCCCAGGGAAGGAAAGCAGCATTTCTATCTCCGTTCTGAAACCAGCCGGAATCTAACAGACCAGCACCGCTGTCCTCCTCACGCCAACTCCCAGCGTGCTGTACCAGAGGAAGCTGAACACGAGCTGCCAAGAGCCAGGCTGCTGCCGCCGCAAGCGCAGCATCACGGCCGGCGGCTGCCGCCGCCATACAACTGCTACCAGCTCGGGTGGGCTCGACTAGCTCGTGCCAAGTGAAACCTCCGGCGTAGCAGGGACCACCTTCTCGGTGGTCTTCCTCCCTTTTGACGAAAGAAGTACAATGCAAAGAACACTTGGCAGTTCTCTCGGATTTAGGGGAAAATGCTCAATGCCAGTTTTAATAGACCATGGTAACGGGAAATACTGGCACTCTAAAATATCCCATTGCACACGCTAGGCCGTAAGAGAAGTTCTGGCTTTAACTAAAATTAGCAGTGGTGAAAGGAAGTCAATCAAGCCTCCCCTACGTGCTGCATCTGCTGCTGAGGGGAAGGGCATAACCTCAAACCCAGCTATGTGCGAGGTCTCCCACGGGGGCACAGGGAAGGTACACCGTGGCCTTCCCGCTGCTTCGCATACTTTCGCCCACAAGGCTTTTGCAGCATTCTGGCCTCCGTGAACTTGCCCATGAAGCTACTGAACAGAAAAGGGACTCCTACACCAAGGGAAGGAAGATGGATTTCGGTGCAGGAAGTTTGTAGCAACATCTAGATCCAGGCAGCGCTGTGGAAAAGGGAAAACACACTTTTCTCTTTGTGTCCCAAAGACTTAGGAGTGAACAAGTCAGAAAAGCCAGAGAGAGATGGAAGAGACAGCGAGGCTGGCAAATGCGCATACATAAAAACATTTCAGGCTGACTGCTGTACGAGGAGGAGTCTCAAGTATCTTCCCCTTCCTCGGGGCACTTAAATGGCTCTGTCGACCCAGAGAAGTTACCAAGACAGTAAGGCGGAAAATGAGCTCTCCACTTCAGCAAGTCAGATATTTACAAATCGCTGGTAAATACGCAGATGTCTATTGCAAACTCATTTCTATTAAATTCAGTAATGGCATAATATTGCCATATGCAAGTTGAGTGCTGCATGCCTGAAAAAGTCACTCTTGTAATGCTTTACCAGTTTAAAAGAGGCACATACAAGGCAGGAGCAAATTAAAAGGCAGCATGGCACTATATTAATGCTTAGATTAAAGACAGCACAAGATGCTACATTAATTTGTGTTGCTAGTACCTGAAGTATTTCGATGATCTTCAGCTTTGTGTCCATTACCAGGATGTCCTCTTTCTCCGGTTCACTCTGCTTGACATTACCCTCAGGAGCAGCAGCAAGCGGAGTCATGGGCAAGAACCCACCGCCTCTGAGCACCACCTGGGTCATCAGCTCACCGACTCCGTGGATTGATCTCATCACATTGCTCCCTTCAGAGAGGTAGGTAAACAGGTAAGGTTATGATGGTGTAATGGGACTGCATTAACAGGACAAGGACTCTCCACATCCTATGAAGAGAAATTGTCTCAACATTAAACAAGGCCAGGTGGTGGACACCTAAATCACTGGAACAGACGGAAGTCAACAGAAGCACCGCGGTACTTTCAGAAACCCCCTGCCCTCTCCCACCTTCACTGCAGGCATTACTCAGCTTTACAACCAAGTCATGGACAGAAAGAAGATTTTGAACCCACACTGACATTTTGCGATGAACTAGAAACTACCGAAGAACGATCTGTTCTGCCAATCGTTTTTCAGCCTTACCTTTACTTTCCTCGCCTTTTGCCATCTTGGTAATAGGGAAGATGGTAGTGATGTGCACACAGTCTAATATAGCAAGGAGGATTTTGGTTAGTCTGAGGAGGTCACAGAAGTTGTAGAAACCAAAATATATCAGATTTCTGGCTAAGTTAACAACCTACCAAAATAATAATAAAAAGCCTGATTAATACTGAACATTTTGCTATCACAATCAAGTTGTCGTAACACAGTCAAAAGATCAAGAGCCTCACTGTGAGTCATATTCTTATCATAATACCTTGTAATTCCATAAGACGGTATAGTTCTACATTTTATCAGAAAGTTTTCTACTTGCCTACAAATACCGCAATGCCTGGAGTAACAACCTGTACCTGCAATTGATATTCTGTAGCTACAAAATCATACCATAGTTGTCTCATTACAGAAAAAGTAAGATGGGTCAAGACTAGAGGGAATGTACAGATGCTTTTTATGGCTTTGTCTCACAAAAAGAAAAAAAAAAAAACCACACCTCTAAAGCTTACTGCTACCAAGTTATAAAGTTTCCCCAGAAGTCCTCCACGTGCACTGCTTTAAGATCACATAATAATTTCACACATAGTGCAAATATTTAATATAGCCCCATTATCTGAAGTATATTCTCTCAAATGCTTTTGTTTTGGTTTTTTTGTTTGTTTGTTTGTTTGTTTTTTTAAAGAAATATGGCATCTTTTCTTACATTAATTGTTATTTAGGGAATACTATTGCATGAACTTGCTGTATTTTATTTGCACAGACTATTTTAATAGGTCAGTAAGTCACAGGACACTGTATTGTTCTCTTTGTGAGTAATACTGCAAGCTCTAGAGACTATCTGTGCATGCAGACATAGTGTTTAGTTTTCAAAACTATTTATTCCACTAAAGCTTGACTTTGCGGTAACACTGAGAGCACAAAAAGTGAACAAGGCTGCTGCAAATCTAAGACATAAGCTCACATTCATTAATTGTGCTTCAAGAACTATCACTGCAAACTCACAAACTTCAGGGAGGTTGCTTGCACGAGGAGGAAGGACTACAGTGGAAAGCAGGAGCCTGCTGAGGCTCAGCACTCACTAGTAAATCTACCCGGTGTTGAAAAAAGTACCAACATTCCACCAAAAAAAAAAAAAAGATAAAATCAGAACTGGATAACTACCTCAAAAGTGAGCTTATTTTTCTCTTTATCAGAGAAAGGGAACCTCTGACACACCACATCTCTTAAATATTCCTCTACAAATTCCATTGTTTGTGCAAATCTCTCCTTAATTTCATCTTTGGAAGTTCCACTGCTATCATAGCTGAAGAGGAAAAAAACAACACAACAAAACAAAACACAAACCTTAGCATGCAAATACACAGGGCTGTTTTCCCACCCGATACAATTTTTCATTGGTTTGTCAAAATCTAAGAAAAGTTAAAGGCTGTTAAATAATTTAACCAAAGGAGGCAGTCAGGAAGCTGACACCATAATTTCCTGGCTTTTGCTGTTTTATCCCATATGCTCATTTTGCACTATTTTAAAATGTCTGAGGAAAACAAAAAAAAGAGAATTTTGTCCCAATAAATAAAGAAACCCTCATTATTTTAGTGGAAACAATGACAAGCTATGTACAGCATTTAAGGAGAACAGACGGGGCCAAGCGGTGCTGACTGTGGATGCTATTTTTCCTTCAAATAAAAACAATATATATGCAAAGCAGACATTAATTTTTCTTAATACAAATTCTACGTTTGTTTCTCAGCATATGCAGAGAGCATTTGAAAAAGACAATCCCCACCACCTTCCACTAACTGCTTTTATTTTCCTCTTCCATCATGTACCACTGTTTAGCCTCTGCCAGAGCTGAAGCCATTTCTTTTTCTATTTTGGCGTTTAAAGTTGAGTATGACCTACGGTATCTCTCTCAGCAAAGAAAAACAAGCTAGCAAGGAGGGAAGGGAGGGAAAAAACAAGAAACCACTCAACACCAGTACTAATACTGACATGACTCAAATCCCTTACATTTAACAAGAATTTTAAATGTTCGTTTTCTCCAACTGAAAAAGAGTTCTGAGCAGTTGAAGTACTATAAATTTTAAATTATTTGTACTATAAAGAGTTAATACAAGCCTATGGTCAAGAAATCACGTGTCCAGTCGAGCTGCAGTTTTATGTAGGTTTTTCACCACTGTATCACTGGCGGTTAAGGAACATGTCTGCCTCCAGCACATTACTTGTTTCAGCATCTTCCCCCTTGTTTTTCCCTTTGATCGTGCGAGGTACCGTATGCACAATCTGCCCTGAAGTGTCTATGCTCTAATCGAATCAGGCGGGAGGAAAAATGAAATAATCCTCCCTTGCTTTCACTCCCCAGGGCTAGGTCACTCGTCACATCACCCAAATCAGACACGGACGATCATGGTGATCACTGCGTGTGCTGGAGACAAACCCCTACTGCCTCTCATGGCTTACACCACGCCCATACAGGGAAGTTATTTTGTTCTCAGGAATGTTCTCTCCAGCAAACATTACAGGCAAATGAAACTACAGGGTTTGAATACATTAAAAATAATTTAAAAAAAATTAAAAATCCATAAACAGAAACAGTATAAATAATGCATGAATTTAGGATTGATCTGGTTTTATTTTAAAAATCAAGAGTGATGTAATTTCCTTTCCCACACCATTCCAGCAAGTACTTACTCATCAATAGCAATTTCAGAAGGTATTTCAGACCACAGTCGAGCATACTTCACTGGTGTTACTTGTTCTTGGGGGTCACGATCAACATGCATATGCAGCATTAGCCGGCAGAAAGACGCTCTCAGATCATACGGCAAGTTTTCATCAGACATGCAACGGAGAATGAGGTCCACATCCAGCTGGCCAGATATTTCATTTATGGCTAAGTACTGCCGATCAAGGCACATTCTAGCAAACAGGTTTAGTTGGTATCTTCAGGGGAAGAAAATACGTAAACAAAGAGCTTACATTTTAATTTCCAGAAACGTCCACTGGGTATAGTACCGATATGCTCTTAGATGTATTAGCAGAATTAATCTTATCTTTTCCAGTAATATAGCTATACTTATTATGGAAAGAATAAGGTACTTATCAAACACTAGTAAAAGGTAACATAATGGAAAACAGAATAAAAGGAGTCACTGTATTTTCCTGAGAGTTACATAGAATTAAGTAATGCTGTTTATGAAAGCTAGCAAAGAATCCAAAGAACAGTTAAGGTAACCCAGCCTAAATACTGTAGAAGACCAAACACTTACTACTGATGCTGAAGCCACAGTTGTTCACTGAGGCAACAATGTAGATGGACTACAGAATCGTTAAAAATCAGGCACCTGATTAAACCATTACTGAGCTCTGTTCCTTCAGTCAGAGAATTGGTAGAGAAAAAACTAAATGTAATTCCTAAGCTTTTCAGTCCATAAACTAAAAGCAAGCAACTGGCATTGAAGGTATGAATATTCAACAGATCGATAATTAGCCTTTAGTCATCAAGCACATGTCCAGCATTCATGAGTATTCATACAGGCTCAACAGTGTCAACCGTGAGGTTTCCTAAAGGAATGAACATTTAATTGAAAGCAGACTCCTTTTTGCTCTCAGCACTTCTTACGAGAATTTGACCAAACTGTATCCTAAACCCTTGTTTTAAGCATGTTCACCAGTCTATAATGTAGACTAAAAATAAACAACACTATCAATTCTACTTAAAAACAACTGCAAGAAAAGCTATTTTTCAAAGCAGATACAATTTTTTAGAACATTTACAAGAGGTCTCCTTTTGAGCTCAGCCCTCCAATAGGCTCAAATAAAAACATGTTATTAGGAAGTCTACTGCAACAACCATTTCAATGGTAGAGATAACACAAAGTAAGACAGCTATTAAAAATAATAATAAAAAAAATCTAGTTGTACTTTCTGCATCACCACAATCGAGTCCGTCAAACTACTCTCAGAAGTTTATAACCCAGACAGAGGAATTTGGTCTGGGCTGAAACCTGATCTTACACTACGCCAAGAACTCGGTGTCTTGTCAAGTCATCTGGAAACATCGCTTCATGTTAGAAACTGCTAAAAGCATAGCTTAAGCTGTGCAAAACAGCACTGCACATTAATCAAACCAAACTTGTGGCATTTTCATAACTTCACATATTGTCCTGCTGAGAACTACAGGACCACTAAAGGCTTTCAGCTTACAGAGAAATTTAGAAGGCAGGGAGAAGAGTGACTTCTTCAAAATCAAAACCAAAGCCACCTGCAAGCTGAAATCCTGTTCTTCCTGCAAGCAACCCCAACTACCGTCTGAATGCAGGTAACCTAAACAGTTAAAATATAGGCACTCTCATAACACCCACTTATCAGGAAACCAAGCAGAAATACAGGCACAAAGTGCTGTGCAAATTCAAGGCACTCTAAGCCTCAACTATTTTTTTTTTTAAATCAGTTTAAACTTGATTGTGCCAATAAATTGGACTTCTCACCACGAATAACTTTGTGCTTTTAGCTCCCACTTCAAAGAGACTTCATCCTCACTCTCTAATGACTATTTTGTCCATGAAACCAGTATTCTTTCTCCCAAACGAACTACAGCCTATATACCAAAGGCTTCCCCACACAGCCTTGATGAACTTTGCCAGCCGACTACTGCGCGCGCTGTTAACCTGTAGTAGCTGAGTACGTCTCGATCTTCCTTCTGCCCTTCCTTAGCATCCTGAGCCAGCTCTCTGATACTCTTACTGCGGATTTCCTTGTTACTGTCTCTCCAGAACAGCCACACTTCTTCCTCATCTTCTCCAACTTCCAAGGCATTTTCTCCACTTGACACTTCTTCAAACTCAAATCGAGAGAGGACCAGCCTGCCAGAAGGAAGTTAGGTTAGATTACAAACTGCCAAGATCCATGCAGATCTTCCAGAACATTTCTTTTAAGACACTTGCTAAAAAAGACACTTGCTAAAATGTACTGGTGATAAAGAAGTAACTCATTTTATGATCTCACCTGCATTCAGAAAACAAACCTTATTCGTCAACTCTGTGAAGTAAAAGCAGAGTATCTTACTCTTTCAGCAGCACCAGTTTACTACATGAAATCTTTGGGGTTTATTATTAAAAGCATTAGGTTAGAATTAATTTAGATTACAAACTTTCCGTTCACCCTTAAGACAACGAACATTTCAGCTCCATTCAATTGATGAAGATAAAGAAACAAGGAAGTTAAAGACATGACTGACTGACTTTCAAAAACATCTTTACAGGAGAACCAGTTCCAAGATCATTCAACAGACTAGGAAAGGATTTGGTAAACAGAAATATCTAAAAATCGATTAGTTCTGTACCACATAAATGCCAAATGGATCAGAACTTCTTTCTGCTTACATGGCAAAATAACTAGAAACAAATCAGCTACAGCTACTGAAACCAAAAAGGCTCTGGGGGCTTTTGGCTCTTCAGCAAAAAAAAGTTGATACATCTGAAAAAAAAGACAAATTAAATACAACAAATAAGTGATGTAGCAACTTTAAGTGCTGGTGGAAATAAATACAGTTTTTATGATTTCATGAAGAGAATTAAATGTGCAAGAATGCTTGCTCTCATTCATTTGCGTTTTAAATATTACCTGACAAAGACCTGCTTTACCTTTCGCAGTATTCTGATAACGATTACCTATGCCCTATTCCACATATCGAATAAACCCATCTTTATGAAAAACAATTGGGATTTGGCCCCTGCTATGATGCTTCGGCAACGGCAGGGCAATGCTGAGAGCCGAAGACCAAAATGCTAGCCGCAGAGGGAGAAATGGGTGCGCAGAGACGCATCAGCTTCTGCTTTGCTGCAAGCTGAGCTCCGTGGGCATGCACCCAAGAAGCGCTCGCTCACTTCAGACAGCTTATGAAGGAAAGCCTGAAGCCCAGACGAGGATCAGGCCCACAGGCCCCTGCATACCTTCCTGCATAGTCTGTCTACTTTGATCAAACGTGAGATATCTGAAAGGTTTCTCTGACTGCAGGACTCAGCATGCATATGGCAGACGTCTGCTGTCATCAATACCCATTTACTGTGTATCTGAAGACGACCCCACACATACTTAACTGCTTTCTCTAGACGTGCCAGCAGTGCTCTCAGCTTTGAATCACCTTCCTTCTGTTTCACACTAGGAAAACCATCTTTAAAAGCATTAACTTACTTAGTTTCAATGAGAATGTCTGCATTTGCTGGATTCAGCACGGCTTTACAAATCAGCTCCTGTGTCACTGGAATAGACTTATTCATGGAAACGCACAGATCTGAGAGGTAATCCAAAAACCTGTTGGAAAACGCGAGCCAAAACGGTATCAATCCTTGTTGAGATCTAGACTGAAGCAATCTACATTTCAGAAAGAAAACATTCAGAACTCCATTTTAACATTGCAGAGCGAGACTGCTGCCCGAGGGGGAAGTTAGAGCGAGTGCCAAAAAAGAAGTGAACTAGCTATGCTTCCTTACTAGCAAGTTGGCAGGTACAGATTTTTCCTCAGAAGGCTAAGAGGAAAAGGGTAATCATATACTCAAAAATGTAGATCTCACCTGGGCTCCCTATTTTTCCTCACGAGACTAACAAAAGTGTCAATCTCTGCAGCTGTGATGTGCTTCTCCAAGAGCTTGCGATTGTTATGAAGCAGTGCTGTAATAGTGTCCTCGGCCAAGACATCGTAGCCAATTTGCTTCTGCATGAAGCCAAACTGCTTTGCAATGTATTCCTTCAAAACATAAGGGGAAGAAGGAAGGTGGTGTAATTAACTCTCAGAATTTAGGAAAACAACAACAGAAAACAGTAAGATGTTTGTCAGCATCAACATCCCAAGAAGCGAACTGGATTACATTCAAATGGTTGTTCTTTTGAGAGAAAACAAGTGATGACAGATAACCTTAACACCTCCCTCCCTCCTGGGCTAGATACCACCAAGGCATTTATCCTTATCTCTTATGAGTTTGTTTTTAATAAATGGCAACAAAAAATGAACAGCCTTAATTCGCAGGTCAACTTTCAACAGAGCCTGTAGTACACAAGAGTGAAAAAAGTCTTATAATTCACCTGAATTTGACAGTTAGCAATTCCTTTGTTTTCTTAAATTCCCCTCAGAACTGGTACTAATTACACTGCATACAGCCTCTGACAGAAATGAAAAATGCCAGAGTAAAACAAAGCAATCCAAAAATCTCTTGCTGACTGTACAATCACAGCACAGCATAGCAGCGTTTAATTAACGGGATGCAGCTTTTATATTTTTTTTTGGAGCACGGGATCAGTGTTAGTGCCATTGAAAGCTACAGACATATTTCAAACCTGATTCTTTCTGTAATCCTGCTGAGAGTGTCTCAGCACTCTGTAGCAAAGCCGGCATATGTGTCTGAAAGGAGCGTGACGCTGGTCTCCAAGCTCCTCCAACCGCAGCATCGGGCCGTCACCACTGTCCGTAAATGGTGCTTGCAACAACTTGAAAATCTATAGATTTATTAAAAAGCAAAGATAAAATCCCATGAGACACTGCCTTCATCTGATTAAAATTAGTGTAAAAGCACTGTGTCAGTGCCTTTAAATTTGTAAAAGGTACATCAGAAATACACTATAGTTCCCAAGTTTCTTGGCCACAGAGTAGCCCGGACAGAAAACATTGTTGATCACCCTTATTCAACATCATAATCTGTAATTTTTTCTTCTAGCAATAGTATGCCTACAGTCTACCGCCAAGAGCCTGCTGAAAGCTAGAAACTCAAAGGATCTTTGGGTCCCAATAATTTGGCCAGATTCTCTATTATTAGGTTCTCTTTTCTGACAACCCTTCCTTGTTGGCAGAGTTTAGAGAAAAATGCAGCCTACCTGCTTTAGAATATTCTGTTCTCTCATCAGTTTTTGCCGTTCTCTATTAGGTTTAGAAAATACCACTTCAAGGACATCTTGTCCAGAATTAGTTCCACCAGTAACAAAGTAGACCAAATCTTCCAACAATTTGGTAACAGATCTAGAGGAAAGCCAGAAGCTGTTAATACAAGACTGCAAATTCTGTTAAAAGAACAGCGTCAGTGTAAGTTGACATAAATTTCAAAATGCTAAGTGAAAAAAAAACAATTAGAGACTGTCTCAGAGGCTGGACAAAGCACACAGGGTTGTACAGAACTTAAAATTAAGAACTTACACTCCCTATCGCTGCAGCCTTACTGTCTTAATAGCTAAACCATAGCAGCAGTAAGACAATGGTTTCACTTTAGGGCAACTATACACTCGCCAAGTTCTATTTGGCAGTTCTTTAACTTGCCAGAAAAAATAAATCAGGTGATAATCTCTCCCAAGGCCAAATAAAAGACACTGGCTACAGAAGCACACGGGCCCTGGTTTTACACAGCCGACTGTGCTCTTTTTGTGTGGCCACGTACTTTTCATGGATATCGTCAGAGGATTTGCAAGAAGTCATATGTTCAGGCTTCACAAGATGGATTATAAATTCCCACACTCAATTTGCAAAGCCCATCAAGAAAGGTATGCTGTGGATTATTCCTCTAAGTTCACAACAAGAGTTCTCATGCTCTCATTTCACGGAGCAATAGGGAGGGCTTGATAGAATAGGCTTGAGAACCTCCACTATGGACACATCAACAATAAAACCATCAGCTTTTTTTGTTTAAATCTCATCAAGAGGAAGACAAAATCCCTCTTCTGAAGATAGTGTACATAGATAAAATTTGCAAAGGAACAGTTATTGAGTAAAGGAAACAACATTATCCGAACCGAATTCTTGTTTCCTTACCTTCTTTCATTCTGGGTTATTGTTCCCTTTTCCAATTTGCCAGCAATGGAACCTAAAACCTTACTTGCATCATTTGCAAAATCCAAGTCCCGAACCTCTGCAGGGGAAACTGGCACTATAGCAAAAGCTTCTTTGTCCTCTTTCACTGGAGAAGTACCAATCTGAAACCCAGAGAAGTTTTATCACCAAACCGAAAGGCAGAAAACAAAGTAGTGATTCACATACTCAGTGAAAGTAAAACAGAAAAAAAGCCACACTCCACTTAAACAGTATGAGACACTACTGATGAAGTCGAACTTCAAGAACAGTACCGCTCTGTGCAAGCTCAAAGCTGTTCCTAAATCCAGAGAAACATCAGGTGAGAGTGTAAAATGTTGCTATAAACAGTGGGAAAAAGTACTCCTTGTGATGACTGTTGTACAGTAGAAACTGAACAGCCTAACTAGTAAACGATCATGAAAACCTAGTCTTTAAGATAAAGTATGTCGCGTAGGCACCATTCATTACTGTTACGCTGCTTGCTGTTTGACAAACCCAGCAGTCTCAAGGGACTGGAACTTCTCCTGCCAACAACACTTTTGTCAAAGTACAGGAATCAAAGATGTGCTTACATGAAGTAACAGAACTTACTTTAAGCATCACAGGTTTCTCCTCCTCTTTATCGATAGGGATATTGGTACTATGAACCCAGGTGTTAGTGCAAAGGTGTCTAAGTCTGACATAAGAGTTCCTGAAAGAAAGTCAAAAGTTTCAAAGCATGAGTCAGTTTCCCAGACGGGAAATCTTCACATTGTTCGAACTGCAAAATGTTGGCAGGAACAAGTGGAAAAAAAAAGTGTCATCTGTTATGGTATGCAGCATGGATAAAGACGTAAGACTCTTCTTTCCTTATTTCATTCTAAAAATTCACCTTAGGAAGTCTTCTTATATAATGAAATAGATTCTGCTGTAAAACAGAACTACGTCTTACTTTGTTGCTGTAACTCAGCTGCTGCACGGTAACAAAGCCATCCTTTTCAAGTCCTCACATTTCCGCATGCTATGGTGTATTTGAGCTTTCAGCTTCCTCCCTTACCTTTGTATTTTTCAGCCCATAACTCCCCAGTATCTTTTTTTTATATTTTCAGAACCGAGAATTTTTTGGCTCTTTGTATAGCTAGTCAGTGTTGTACAAGTGTCAAAGGTCCATTAAGATACCAGAACACGAGTCTAGGATGCAACAGTTTTCTCTAGCAGGAATCCTACGGTGACAGCAGTTCCCAGACTGTTTTCTCAGGTGTTTCTGGCAAGGACACTGGTTTTGCATGTACCAGCTCTTTGATAAAACATGTCAAGCCAGAGTCAGATGAGCATCTTCGTCTAGGGTAAGAAACAGTCTCTCAGCTGCAGTACAACCACCTCTCTCCACACAACCAAAAGAGGCAGCCAGGACGGCTGCTTTTGGTGGCCAGGTAAACTTCTGCTAACTGAAGAGTACTGATGATTGAGAGAGTTGCTTAAGTAGATGGAACAAATACGCCAGGTGGGGATAGCAAAGAGCCTGCATGCAGACTGCGTATCTTTGAAGGGTACAGCATCTTTTAAGTAGCGAGAGGTACCACCCGAACAGTAAAGGACACGTAAACAAAAGAAAAATGAAGTGCTAAATACATCCTAGCTAACATTATATGGACAGGTCATGGGAGTGGCTTGATAGGACACCCAAGGCTTTTAGTCCCAGTTTGTTCACTGGCAAGGAAGTCACTTAATCTCAATTTTCCAGTCTGTAAAATGGTGTTCTGTTACATATAACTCAATTGTAAAGTACTAAAGTGAAGCTTCAGGCACTTGCTAAGTATTTCTGTGTTAATCTGAGGAAGAACCTTAATTCCAAAGGATAAAAAAAAAAAATACTGGGAGACAGCTTTACCTTAAGGAAAAAAAACAATAAAAAAAAAAGTCAAACTCCAAAGCAGATAGTCAGTTCTAACAGTAGGCTTAGCTGTACCTGGGGACAAGGCTGTCTCCTCCTCGCAAGGTAGTAGGGTCCAACTCAAATATGGAGGAGATATCATTTCCTTCAGGCACAGACACCAGAGAGTACGCCATCTTCTCCTGAGCACTGCGCAAGCCTCTTCTGGAGGCATCCTGCTCAGGGTCCAGCTGTGGAAGAAGTCCCATCACACACAGTCAGACCAAGCCCTCCAGACCCACCTGCCTAGTGGTAAGCAGATGTGTCCTGTAATTTGCAGGCATAACTCCAAACCACTGCAAGCACCAGTTAAGACAGCTAGGCTTTCGGACACCAGTAAAACTGACAAGTAGCTGCTCTTGCCAACCCCTTCTTCGCTTTCCCTGGTGTTAAAACATCTGGCTATTTCTGGATCACAAGCACAATAAATACTGAACCACAGAGGTTATGTCTTGCAGACAGAGCCAGAAGAGACTCAAAATCCCCCAGCCGTACACCCCACAGTGCACTGGGAACTCTGACTAGTTTCAGATGACCCACACCTGCTAAGATCCCAACCCCTGACACTACTAGCTCTTGTAACGTATTCTACATATCGCAATTATCACTCTAACAAAGTAATTACGTGAGCTGCAACTATAAAAATCAGCAACACTATGCACCAACAATCTCGCTGGGAAATAATCAACTTCAGCAGCAAAAATGGGACTCGCATCTGTCACAGACAAACGAAACAAAAAGCCAATCAAGAAGTCAGATGTCTTACTGTTCACACTACAGCTTATGATGCACTCAAACACAATGATATGCTACAAAGGCCATGGCATCAGAAGTATCTTTATTTCCAAGGTGCTAGCAAATTACCAGCCTCCTTTAGCAAAGCAAAGATACTAACAACAACTGAATAAACCCCTGGGTTTTCAGACAAAAGGACAACAGGATAGGAAAGAATAAACTGGGAAAAAGGAACAACAACTTCCTCTCAAACTTTTCCTAGGGAACTACCAGTTATCACTAGTCGATAAAAAAAAGTTGCTAACTGTCTGACACAACACATGAGCCAGCTATCCATGTATAAACATCTAAATCCCAGACTTAATTTTCAGAGTGATCAAGCAACCAATTTATCAGCCTCTCCGTGATCATGGCACCAGTGGAAGGTAGGTACCCAAAGCAGTCAGCACTCAAGTACCTGTCTTCCAAAGTCCTGGTGTAAGGCACTGCAGTCCTTAAACAGAGGGAAAAGGTATCTAATGTCGCTTGTGCCTCAGGATACTCTGCAGTTAGCACATTTGTAGTCAATGAACCTGGCTGCAAAGTAGTGACATTTAAAGCCTGATTTTGCACATGGGAACAGACAGTTAGCTGTATGGAACAGAAATACACATTGGGAGCGTGCCTTCAAGAGAAGAAGTAACTATACATTCAACAGAGTCCATCTGGAGGCTTTACACCGGGAGAAATTCGCTCACTTGGAATGAATTCTCTAAATTTCAGCTGTCTCCTTCATCCTCACAGTAAGGCAGCTGCTCTGTATTCACAATTTGTACTTCAGGAGACAACTGGTCAGTTACTGAAACTGTGGCAAAGCTGAAAATGAGTAGTAAATCAGAAAGAAGGAAATGAGGCTATTTAGGGAGAACTAAAGCTTCAGCCCCAAAGTTGACAAAAGCAGTCCCCTTTAACGTTGCAGGGGTACTGCTAGCTGCCGTCTCACCCATGCCCATTTGAGCCCCATTCTTGTACAGCTCGCTGAGGTATACGGAGAAAACAACAACAAAACACAGAGCTGTGCAAAGAAACCTGCCATCTTGCAGACAGCTCGTATTTGGATCAAGTTGGACTTCGGATAAAGTTGGATAAAGCAGCTTATACCATCCTGTCACCAGTGAATGTTAAAACGATGCAGTAATTTTGTGTCAGAAATGAATTATGTGCTCCTGATCCTATTCTTCATGATCTGTTTTTGCCACCTAGTGGTAAAGAGACAGCAGGGAAAAATCCGTGCAACTCTGACGCCAGTGCGTTGTCTTTATTACTGCACTTCTCAGAAGGAGATATTAGCATATCACCAGTAGGATGGATGTATACATAAAAGACCTCAGCACTGATTAATTTTCAAAAAGTTAAGCCAACAAAATAATTCATTGTTGGATTCCCCCTGCTGCGCCCCCTGCCAAACTATAGCGGGGGGGGGGGGGGCAGTTTGTTCATTTTTTTCAGTATGTTTGCTGAAGTCAAGCTGTCAGAAGATGAGCATTTGCTGCCAAATACCAAAAAGAACTAATCAGGATAACGGCTCAATATCTGGGGGCAAGGGTAAGCGTTTTAATGGCCAGGTTATAATGACAAATCCTTTTAGGAGGAAAAATCCGCCCTGCAGGATTTCAAAGCATCACAGTGCATTCATCTTTTAAAAATCGGAGGAGTAGTTCTTTTGCATATCCAAACGGAGCAAATCTTCCATAATACAGGATAAATGACCAAGAAAGCTGCATAAGCCTACAATCAAATCCAACCAAAAGAAAAATATAACCCATAATGGAAAGTGCTGTTCCAGTTTTATTTGTTTTCAACTACTGAAGGAATGCTGTTTCCCTTTGATACCAAAGAGAAGCTTCTATTCATACAAAGCATCAGCACACTCAACTTTTGACACAACATTTACCAAACACAACACAGACTTGCTTTCACAGGAAAATCAGAAGAATGGCACTGAACTCATTCTCACCCTGCCATTCTTGCTCTCTAGACCCTTTATCCTGGCTTTCCTCTGACAAGCTAAAACAAGAGAGGGAATTAATTTCTTAAATAAAGAGGTCAGACGACTGACTGGCACAGCCCTATGTGAACATCCCATTAAGGACACTTGCCATCTAGTGCCACCTTGAGCAACTTGCTTTTCAGACCTATTCAAGAGAGTGCTTCAAGGAAGCAAAGGTTTAAGCAATAGGAAGGCAGAAAAAGAGATGCTACAAAGGGGGGAGGTGAGGGGGTCCAGGTAATGTATAAATTTGGTCCCAAGTACATTGCTCTTCACTAAACCCTAATCCGGTTTTCAATATCCACTCCTCTGGATAGGCCTTAAAAGCCTTCAGATCATTCTCAGGTTTTTAGCTTCTTTACTAGCAGCAAAGCCTGGACCATCTACACACTGGCCAGGTAAATACCTGGGCCTGTGTCAAGCCCTCCTCAATTAGGGGCAAGATCATACTCTTGCCTATACTTACTGAGGATTGACACTCCAGGTCATCTTCCTCATAGTCAGGGTTTACCTGATGAAACAGAATCACAGGCACGTCAAAACTCTAACAGAGCTGGAAGTGGGAAACAACCTCAGCGCGGTCTAAACTTATTTTGTAAAAAACGCATTCTACTGCTACGGCACTACCAGGCATGCAGAACAAATACACTGTGCAAACCGATTAATTTCTCATCAGGCATCTGTCTGTCCGTGAATTAAGCAGTTAAGTAATCTGCAAACATGCAGACAGGTTTATCTTGTTCAGGATAATCACTAAAGGAGCAAAAAGGGTAGAAAGTTACCAAGTCTTTTTTTTTTTTTTTTTTTTAAATCCCAAGTGGAATTTCCAACTAGAAATTACTGGCTTGGCAGAAATCTTCTAGAACAAACACTATTCTAACCATGGGTCAGGTGAGCAATCTCCTCTGGTATATTTTTGCATGACATAAAACAGTGTTCTTGTTTTGGCTAATTTGCAATCCCAAGATTTACTGGAAAAGCTCTATACTGGATCACTACTGAAAAGGATTTGCAAGTGCGCATGTGACAAAATGCTGCTGTTTTTCCAATCTGCTTATTAGAATAATATAAAATGGGATGTTTAATCTGAACTTTTCCTACTGAAGCTCTCAAGTCAATACCACGGGCTGAGATAGCCCTTCTGCCCTGCTATGCACTCTTACATCCAGGACAGCTTTTACTTACAGAGGGGTTTGTGTATTGGCATGTGGATATATCCATGCTTTAAAGTAAACAGAAGTAGTTTTAATAAACATTTACAAGAGTTAAGCAGCAAAATTCACACAGTTATAACCCTCAGGACTTTTTTCTTACTTTTTTTTTTTACTAAAAAGTCTTGAAATCTTATTTCGATGAGGGAAAGATGTCCACTATGGAGAGAGAGAAATACTTATTTTGTGCTTGGACAGCTAAGCATTATCTGCAGTTCTTATAAGACTGGTCTGAAGACTAACTGCATTTTCATTTTATAGTCAGTTCTACAATTCCACTCAGAAATCAGTGGTTCAAGAGAAACTAATTAATAGTTGAATTCATTTTCCCCCAAAGGGTCTCAGCCATTTACAATTTATTAATCTATTAATAACATCTTGATTCTACTGCCCACGACAGGATACTATTTAGTGCCTATTCTTTGCAAAAGAAGAGTTATTGCCTCTAGAATTCACACAAAAAGTGAAACAAGCTCAAGACTATCCCTGTACCGTAGTATTTATTCTTTCAAGTGTCTGTCAACTTGTTTTCTATGTTTAGCCATCTACTTTTGTACTAACAGTAAGGACCCAAACATCACTCTCGTCCCCGCCCCTGTGTCTATTTTTAGGGTAGGAAATGAAAGATTTTCAGGAGGTGTAAAAGGAAGAAAATACTGTGGAAGGAAAGGCAGAGTTCCTAAGCAAGCCCCCGCACCTACCTCTGCTGCTAGGTAGTGTCCAGTAGCAAGGTGTTTGAACCTGAAAAGGCTATTCCAGTACCCCGCGCCACCCCGACAGGGATCATGCTGCACCACCTACAAGGAAAGGGAAACAACACGTACACTGTAGGTCAATGACCTCCCTTTCAAACACAGCATTTATGCTATTTCATGTACAGGTAAGAGGAAACAGAACAAGGAGCTCCAGAAAAGATGAAACCACCTTTCATATGTGAACACCACACAGTACAGTAAATACCTTGAGCTGGCTACCATTAGTTCACTTCATCAACGATGAACGACAGCAGGAAGATTACGGTGGAAGCTGGCAGAGAAGTAATTAAAAGGAGGTGCCCTAGATGTGCATGTGTTGCTAAGTCTTGAAACCAACTTCTTGAAGAAATGCAGCAAATCCTTTACCTTTTTGGTATAACTAATTTTTGACCTTCTTAAAGTGGATGAGGAAAGACACCTGGAAATATTTCAAATGCAACGGTGTTGTACAAAAGAATATGAAAACTGTTAAATTTACTCTCTAACTTCTCCTCTGGCGAGCAGAGCCTCCAAGACCTGTTACTTCATATTGGCTACTCTGCGGGTACACCTCCTTCCTTAGGGAAAACTCAGCGTAGCTGACCTGCGCCTTTCAGGGAAGGACTACCTTACCTCTGCCTTGCGTTTACTACCGGGTAACTGCATACACATGGGCAGTGACCACAGAAACTACTCACGTGTTATAACATGTCAAAGTAATGTTAATTATAGGTAGGCTTTCAATTCAAATATGGGAGAAGCTGTGTATCAAAGCAGGTACTTCTGGAAAGAGAGTATGAAAAACACCTATCCACCATTACAATTAATTTTATGATTCTCACATGCAGTTCACATGGCAAACATTTAAAAAAATAAACAACTCTAATAATACCGATAGATTGAGAATATTTTAAGAAGCCAGTGATGGCCAAGGTGTTAGTCACTCTATTTAAAAGCCAAGGGAAAAAAAAAAAAAAATAGCCCAGACAAGCAACAGAGACTAGCAAAGGGTTGCAGTCTTCTGTCAAATGAGGATATGCATAATCACATTATTTCACACCAAAAATAGAGTGTTCGGTACACCCAGCAGGACAGTTGAAATTATTAGCTGGTGTTAAACTTTACTGACTGGTAAGAAAATGACTCCACAGATGCTTCTCTGTCCCCTTTTTCTGAATGGTCAAGAACCTGAATTTGAGAGCTATCTGCTGCACCATTAGAGATCAGAACTCCTCTTTAATTTTGCACAGAAAGCACAGTAAGTAAAGGAATTTTAAGATTAAAACACCAGGAAAACTTTTACCTAAAAAAAGAAATCCAGGTACACTCTTTTTAAACAGAAACAGTAACTGTTCCTACAAAGCCACCCCCAGCCTGGGTTACAGTTCTTACCTCTACTTCCCACAGGGCTTTTGAACTGGTTGCAGACGTGGCCGACTGCCTCCCTGTCGTTCTCAGGAAGACATGCTGCTTCTTCCTGTGCTCATCGCAAGTCAGAAACTTCTCCTGTTCTGCATGGAACAGCCTCACCACATCCCCCTGTCAAAGCCCAGACAGTAGGATCAATACAGACATTACCCATCAGTGGACAAGTTACAAGCAAGTAAGAGTTTTGAGTCTTACCCCTTTGAGAATATCATCTTTGTTATCACTCCATTTCATGAAGAGGACTATTTTCCAGCTTGTATTGCAATTCACAGAGTTGACCTAAAAAGAGAAATAAAACCATCAGTCCCACTGTCTTGTGCCTGCACAAGATACTGCCTTACTTTTTAGACCATTTTCAACAAAACAGTGCAGTCCCTGTTGCATAACTCTAGAGAAGGGAAGTCCTTTCTTTATTTACTCCAAAACAAGAAAACAACAGAGATGACTTGTTAGGAAGTACCTTGCTACGCATCACTGCCACTACTTTTGATTTTGAAAGAAAATCTTATTTTTAGCCAATCAAGCAAAAGAGATCAAACTCAAACCTCTGTCCAGCGCACAACAGATATGAGAAAAGTCTGCTAGCTCTATTAAGTTGCTGATTAACAAGATAACCATCCCTAAAAAATGCCACAGGTACCAACCAACTTGCTGATTTTCGTAAACAAGTCCACGCACTTTGCTGAAACACACAGAGCTTTGCAGAGCTGCTCCAGCTGTGTCAATCTGCGCTCACCTCATTGCATCCCGGATTATCAACAAGCTGATGACTGCTGGCATGGAGAGGCTGGCCAGCGTTGACGGGATTCAGAACTACTTTGTCTCCAATGACCACCTGTAGATAAGCACAGCATCAGACAGAAATTAGCACCCTGAGAAAGCTCTTTCTTTTTTTAATGGGAATGATGGGAGGAAATCACCTTCTTCCAGTTTGGAGAGATGCCAGTCTAAGTATGAAAACCAGGATTCTGTTTGCTTCAGAATTTAGCTCACCGCACTCGGTCATTCAGCCCGGAAAAAAAAACCCCTACGCTATTGCCTCGGAGGCTTGCAGAAGAAACACAGACTGCAGTTCCGGTAACTAACCTATCTGCTGCTTTCCATGAAGTTGTTTCATTGGTTAACATTTAACAACTAACTCCTATAGCAAAAGGTCAGCCAAAAATCCTCCTCCAAGACGCACTTTCATTTGTAAAATCAGATTCTTGACCAGACTGACATATGACTCAAGACAAATGCACTTTATTATGGACAGTAACGGTCTTGCTCTTCTCTTCTTCTAGGGCAAAGTCTTAAACTAGAAACCAAAAAGCCTTTTCCGTATTGAAAAGAACTATTCTTAGTGATAAAAGTGTCTGAGAATTGGTGTGATTTAAAAGCGCTTAATGGCCACCAAGACTGCGCTACCCTGCACTTTGGCTTTACTGTGTGTACGTGTCTGCAGAAAAGGAACAGTCACATCAAAACGTATGGGGCTAGTCTACAGAATAAATTATTCCTGCTTGGTAAAGTCCGCTGTGTTTAGGTGCCAAATATATACCTGCACTATACCACAGAGCACAATGAAGCTTATTACCTCCTGGTTTTAAGCAGATAGCATACCCAGGTGACTCAAGACTTTGTAAAAAAGAGATTAAGAGATTAAAATGGTAATGCATTTAATTCAGAACCAATTCTTTTCCAGATTTCCTATGAACAGGGCCATTTAACCTCATTATTACCTCATTCCTCATATACGAAATGATGATCAGTTTTGATTCCAAACAGACAACATTGCAAACCAAGATGCTAATTATTTGTTCCAAATCTACTGAAGGAACTCAACATTTCCTACCATTTTGAATTGGACAGGAACTGTGGAAGGCTAGTGTAATTAGGTCCTTTATTCCCTCCAACGTTAAATCGTTCCACATTTCCAAAATACAAGTTACCATAGCAATTTTCCTCCCCCTCATGACAGCATAGGAAAAAGGTTGTTCCTGCAACATCACGCACTAAAAGATCTGTGCATTTCATTAATTGCAAGACAGGCCTCCTGAAACAAGCTTTGCCAAGCTGTGCACAACGCAATACGTGAAGATATTCCTCTTAGCACTTACACTGTCTCCAATGGAACGCAGTTTATAGAAGGGCTGTATGTAGAACCAGGAACCTTCATTTCCAGCTTCATCCAAGGTCACCCTCATAGCATTCTTCTCTAGTAGAGCTGGAAGCCTCTTATTTACTGTTAAGTATTTGTTACTTTTTAAGTGAAGCAGCTAGAATAAGAATTAGAGTTCAGTTCTAAGAATGCTCATTTTTCCTCCCCTCAATAAATAGCGAGTGTGCATAAGATAACCATAATACTATACAGGAATCAAAATAAAAACTAAATTATGTAAAAGTACTGATGAATTCAGGTACAATTTCACTTACACTTCTTTCGGTATATATACATTCCTCAGCACAAAACATCTTCAGCTAATCCAACTGTCCCTTCTCCAGCGAATGATAAACACTTAGAAATGCTCTCATCACTTTACGACAGCCCGTTCAAAAACCCAAGATCAAAACTTGTAAAATGCTGGGGACTAAGTGGCTCTCCGTGGTAAGAAGGGGGTGGTGAGAAGGAAAGCTGCTCTTATCTTGCCTTGTTCTGGCTCATTTAACAGAAAACGCGACCGCTTCTTTGAAGACTCTCCTCAAAACGTCCCATTCTTCAACCTTCCTCGGCGTGCCACCTCGCAGACTGCACACCAGCAGCACGAATATGTCAGCTGCAACAGGTCACACCCTAGCTCTCAACCTACCCAGCTCCAACCAACCGTTCAGTTTCCAGTAAATTTAGCAGACAAGTCCTTTTGTATAGAAAGCTGCTTTTTGATGCCTTTTGACTACCATAAATACTCACAGAACATATGGCAGTTACAGGAAAATATGGGCAAAAACTTATCAGTGCTCTTAATAGTGTTGATGTTTGTAGTCCAATCAAAAATGGGTATTATTATTTTTCTTTCATCATTAAAAGTAGATTTTTTTTTTTTTGCCTAAAACACACAGGCCAATAGCACACTTAATTCAACCAAGCCAGGCACTTCCCTGCCCATCCTCCATCAGGTTGCTCCAAATCCTGCAGCTGCTTTGAAAGGCAGCCAACCAATTTCTCCTTGCAACAAGATAGCCCAGTCTGCCTGTGCTCCTAGCCACCCTCTCTGTTGGCTGGTACTGTGTCAGCAGAATAAAATGAAAAACCATTTGTATAAGAATTTCTTAATCTAAGGCTCAAAACGCTCAGGTAACTACCCCTACTTCTGAAGTGCTGAGGCACTCTGCCTAGTGGAAGTGGGTCTGCTTTGGTTTCAGGGTGAACCCGCACCTACTGCATATTATGTTCCCCGTTTACTAAAGACCTGTCCTTTTCAATTATGCAGTTATTGTACTTTCCATTTTTCTTGGCTTTGATGCATGATTTTCTTTTTTTCATTCCCTGGGACCCAGCATATCCTTTGCTTCAATGGACTGCAATTACTTATATGGCTTGATTTTCCTTCTCTGTGTCAGTTTACTATTTGATGTGTCAACATTTGATTGTGAGACACCATATTTGGCATTGTACAGTGCCTGTGCCATCCTCCAAATGGCCAACTCTAACGAAGGCTCCAAGAAGTATTTCTGAAGAAAGCAATCATATGGTGACCTCAAAAAAACCCACAATTAACCCATAATAAAAAAAAGTGACTCCATTCTAGCTGTATGCCCAGTTCTTGATTCACAGGATCCCACTTCAGGACGCCGTCATACTTTGCAAAACTACATGCTCTTGCCCACGAGTTCCAGAAATTTGAAGTCACATAGAGCAGGGGAGTTTGAGCAAAATCCTATACAGCTTGCAAAGATGTTCACTGCCTACCTGGATAACATTGCCATATTGGATGACTGTTCCCAGCAGCTTTCTGTTTTCGGTTTCATTCTGTTTCTTTTCCAAATCTGCCGCATGCTGAAATTAAAGAACAACAATTCAATTGTTGACTGTTTTATAAAAAGAGTGGCCAAACACCCACAGTTCTTTAGGAGTATTTCAAAGAACTGGAAAAACAGCGGGCATTCCTTTCTCCAACTTCCAAATGTGTGATTTCCAATTCCCTTTTTCAGTTGTTTAGGAAGACAGACACACACCATTTAAGTAACCTGTAATTTGGGTAAAAATTGACAAAATTTTGGAATAAAACATGAAATGAAAAGCTCAGACAAGCCAGAAGACAAGCCATGAGAAGACAACAGCAGACCTACGGAGGGAAGGTGAAAAGGGATGGGTAACAACCCAAGCCAGGAAGTCTATATTCCTTTCTACTGACTTCTATACAAATTGAAAGGAAAGGACCTCAGCTTTGGTTCTTTATTTTACTTTGCCAAGACAAGCCCGAACTCCTCTACAGCCTGTCTTTTTATGGCAACTCTAATAATCTTCACCATGCAACAGGATTACTTAGAAGACATATACAAATGTCCCCTGCAGTTGTGAATACATGAGGTCCCAACTTCCCAGCACCACCAAGTTCGTACCTCATGAGGCTGAAGGATACTCTGTCCTACATTCTAGACTGGCTGTGAAAATGGAGCTAACATGGTAATAAAAGGGAAAGCCTTTGCAAAACTGAATGATCACAGGGACACGTTGTTTTATTTAATAACTTAATTTATACCTAGTCTCTTGCACTTGGTTTTAAAAGCAAGCTATTTTGCCCAGGCTGTTTTAAAACTATTTCATTTAGTAAAAAGATTCTGCCTCACTTTACATGAAAGTTGATTTCTTTTTCATTAAAAAAAAAAAAAATCTGTACTTGCTTTAACTGACATCTTTTGGTAAGACAGTAATTTAAAACTAGACTTTTTAGGAGGCTATGCATCAAGGTTTATAGTTTGGTTCTCAGATCTCAAGGACTACGGTAGGTCCAGTTTTCTCTTGGAGGAGAAAAGGGCCTACAGTTCCTAACTGTAGTAAGGTGAAGTACTAGTAACACAGGACAAAGCTTAACTACTGCAAAGAGCTCTCTGTATACTGTTAGAATATTTCATCATCTTCAGGTTACACAAAATGTGCTGTTTTTAAAAGTTGTGCCAGCTAGGTATGATAGCTGGCTCTTCCTCCAGGAGAACCTGCAACACAGCTGCTCATTCAAATTCAAAAATATATTCAGAAATACAATGCAGCATAATCTTTTTATTATTGAAATACAATTTTTTTTTTTTTTTTTGCTTCATTTCAAAGTATGCTGTCAAGAAAGGATTTCTTCAAGATGCTAGGGCCCTCTCCACTATCAACGGCAATCACAGAAGACAGGACTTCTCTGCCTGCACTGGACTGGGAACCACATTTATTATAAATAAAGAAAATAGTGTATTCTGTGAAAATACCGTTAAGACTTTGGACGCATTTCAAAAGCACACACCGAAACTGACAATCGTTCAAGAAGAAAGAACCATATTCTCTGGCCACTAGATGTCAGCTTCTCAACCAGCTCTGATTCTTGATACCAAAGAAAGACAAGTGTCCCAGATTTTAAATCCCTTAAATGGCATTAACTTAAAATAACCTGACCTCAGCATTGAGCGCTCCACAGCGGACAATAAATTCCACCAGCAGACAAACAGAAGCCAAAAAAGGCAAGTGATGATGAATACATCTTGCATCACCAATTTTGTTCGAAATTATATGCACTGACAAAGAAATCTAATCATGGGCAGAGCTAACAATTGTATGCACATCTTTCAGAGTGTAGCACCCCCCAATACACATCAAGCAAAACACGGGATTGTTTAGTGTATTCCATGTGCCAACAGATGGAAAAGATGACACATGTACCCATACAACTGGCTGAAAAAAGTTTTGATACGTGAGTGATGTACACGGGACAAAATTGTTTTAAAGCCATGCAATCCGCCCCAGGTCACTGAAGACCTGACTTGGCACATGCTACATAAAGGATTAGCCTTTATGTCAAAGTGATGCGTATTAAATAATCTCCAATAAAACTGTGAAGCACTCAAATCCCTTCACCAAATCAAGCAAGAACTTCATGCATGGTAGTACATTTCTGTACAAACATCACTCAGCTGGGGCTAAATACTGGAAAAATCTAATCCTGTATTTCCACAGGGACCCCGGCACAAAACGGTAAAGTGTCAGAAGAACAGGAACAGTCCCAAACACCTGAACTGGCACGTACTGAGGAAAGAGAAGACGACTTTAAACATTGCAATCCAGGGCAATTACAAAGTATTTTTCTTCTACATGATGCACTATTTCGCCCGTACTTTCTGTTAAAAATCCATGAACTCACACGCACAACCTCTGGGCATAAACTGGAAAGTTCCCTTCTACACCAGAAAAACCAAACCCAGGATCCCCCACCACTTAAAGCTTGCTGGTACGGTCTGCTGCTCTTATCATCGTGAAAGGGGCAGGACAAATGCAGCACAAGTGAGAGACCTCTGTGCTACAGCCAGTACCAAAATAGGTTTCTCCTTCCAAGTTAATACTTCTAGGTTATAAAATTATGTTTTGAGAAGCAAAATGAGTCAAACACTCAGCCTTTGTGAAATGCAGGAGCAAGGCAGCCATATGGCAATCAGCAAATGACACTCTCCTACAGGGCCATTTTGTATTTCAGTCTACAATGAGCTTAATATAGGCTTAAAGAAACTAAAAATATTTAGAATTGTAATTTTGACATGAAGTACTCCAGCTATGCAATTTTAACATAAACATGGAGTTTGTTTAACTCTAAAGTCAACAGATGGTATTTAAGTTAAGTTGGCTTTTTTTTTTTTAATATAGGAAGTCTAAAAACAGCAATCAACTGCCTTACTGGGTTTTCAAGCTGCTGAATGTCAACATTTTAACCAGAAAATATTAAATACTGCAAGCTAATAAGGAAGGAGAGGTTGTCTGGCCTTATAATTACTCATAATTACCAATCAGCCTTTAAATGTATTAACAGCAGCTACGTTTGTTTGAGGAATCCCAATAGATTATCAGACCGGTAGCTCGGAGGGCAGCTGCCAGCACAGCTAACGCCTGTGACTTCCCACGTTGAGATGCAATGCCTGAGAATCCCCTGCTCTGCGTAGTTGTTTGAAGGATCCCATTTTTATACCGTTACCACCTAAAATGCCCATGTAGAGCACTACTACTACAGGTTAGCACAGGTTAACAACAAAAGCTTAAATGGTTACCATGACCCTAATCCAGTATCACACATACCGGTATTGGGACACACAGGCTGTGAACAGCACATTGTCACAAACGAGAGGATGTTTAAAGAGTTAGACCTTAGTGAATGTCTCAAAAGGAGTCTTGTATACTGATTTCTAGATAGTTTCTTGGTGTCTCCGGGTTAACTATATCAAGTTGATTGGAAGTACTTATTTAAAGCAGTATGGATGAGAGTGTTGATGATCAAAAGGAGCCTATATGTGAATACTTACATGCAGTTTATTGAGTAGCACGGCATCTGTTGTGCTGTTAGCTCCTGGCTTTGCTGCCTTCCAGAACTGCTTTTGAGCAGAGTACCGGTTCATGGGACATAGTTTGAACAGGCAATCTACAGAAACAGATGAAATAAACAGAGAGATTGCTTCAACCATTCGTAATTATCTGGATTCTTGCTGCTAACATTGTCCAAATATTCCAGCAACAAGGAAAGGTTTATAAACAAATTCCAAAAAGCTCTTGATCGGACAGATGCTTTTTTGAGCAACAGGAATGTCGCCCCATGAATGATAAAAATTAACTGGTGCTGCCAAACATCTGATGCAAGACCATAAAATTTAAAACTTGTCCCAGTCAAAAACACTACCATACTAAAACGGTAACACGTTTCAGTGCTTTCCCAGGCAAACAGATCCATTTTATACACTTAAAACTTTCCGGTTTCCTACTTTAAGCAGGTACGCTACTTCACACAATTAATGTTAGGTTGGGGGTTTTGGGTTTGGGTTTTGTTGTTGTTCGTTTAGTTTTTAAACCAAATCCCTGCTATTGCTAGGGAAAATCAGGCACAAAGAATTGGAGAAACTCACCTAATAAAGCAGCAGCAGTATAAAATACCCCCCAACAATAGTACACACAGGCACAGACATTCGAAGCATAGTTCCAAGTAACAGTAAACCCCTCGGGGTGTTGGGTTCTTTACCCCGTCCATCAACGCTTTTTTTTAATATTCTGCCTGGCAAAAGCCAGGAATTACAGCTCATTAGTCTTATTAAAAATCCATTTTTCTATTAAAGAGATGCTAACTTATCAGTAATAAAACCGAATTAGCTGCGTTTACTATTTTTCCTCTTCTCTGTTGCTAAGCAACTGAACATGCAAAAAAATAAAGCAAGCTATTGAAAGACGGTGCCTAAAGTAGCAGCTCAGAAGTTTAAACAAAGTGCCAAAAAAGCCAGAAGGCTGTTCCCAGGGCCTCTTTGGCAATGGCGCGGCTGTAAGACTTCAGGCTTCTAATTCACACGGTATGATTTCTCAAGGCTCCTGGTGTATTCTTTCAGGGAAGCACCGCAATTTGGGAAGTAGCAAGGGGAGGAGAGACCTATCCGGGGGGCTTTATCTTCACTGCCTGAAAAGCACAGCTGCTTATGGGCTGCCTTGATAACAGGCACATTGGATGCACGTCAACCAAAACGGGAAAAACCCCACACTGAAGACGTCACTGCACCTCTGCCAGAGGCTGAAGATGCTGAAGGGGCTGAGCCCCGCTAGAGACAGACCGTGATAATTTTACCTCAGGATGCCATTCGAGATGGACACCTTCACTCTTTTCCTGCCTTTCTGAAAGACAAGACCTATTTGATGTGGCTTTGCCTGTCTAATCCATCCTCCAAGCCCCGTTAGAGCACGCCGGGCAATATCAAACACCTCTCACAGAAGGGCAAAGGTCTTCAGAACTAAATCCCATTCTAACAGGGTGAAGCACCAGTGGCAGATGTCACTTCATTTCGCAGTGAGCCACTGACTGCCAAATGGGCTGATCAACTTGTCCCAAACCACCACAGCAGCCCCTGCAGCCTCCTTAGCTGGTGGCCCAGTATACCAGCAACAGATACAGCAGGAGCTGGGTATGGCACTGGGGATCTCTAATGAAGTGACACATACTGGGGAAGGAAAGAAGGAGCTGAAGGTATGTGGAAGGAGATTTTATTGCATCTATCCAGAAATACTCATCTCCACTTTGACACTACCAGCTTATAGCTTCTGAACAAACAAGAGAAGCGGAAAATGAAGTGCAAACTGCTCTTTCCAGGTTTGCTCTCTTCAACGTATTTTTCATTTACATAAAGATGATTCACAGAGATTGACAGCACAGAATAGATTCAAAAAGCCACCGCAGGCTGGCACTTTAAGCTAAGTCTATGCATTGTAAGCAACACATCAGTTATAAAATTTTCTATTTTTGCTTAAACCATCAGCTCACACAATGACAGCAATTAACACACACAACTGCATAGAAGAATTAATTTTAGTCACAGTGGAAGCACACTTTTTTCCATCCTTTTCAGTCAAGAAAGTTGCCACATTAGGCTTAACTTCTAAATTGTTAACTGCAACCCCCTCTCTTCCCTGTAGCACAGGGGAAAGGTCTACAAGTGTTTGACCTTGTTCAATACATGAAGGGAAAACATAACGTGTTTTCCTTATGTTTTCTTCCTAGTTACAAAGCTATAGATCTAAAACAAACAACGAAAAGCACCCAATTTTTTTTTTTTTATTTGTTCTATGAAATCTATTTAAGTTGTTGAGAAGTTAAACTTCGCCTTGTTCACCTTAATATGACCACCAGAGGCTGGTTGGTACCAAAAGTATTTCGTCATGGGTCAAACTACATGAACTTTATGGCCAGAAGGCTTTTAGATCTCCAGATTCCATAAGCTTATATGTTTACAAAAAGTCAACATGCAAGGATGTGCTAGCTGAGTACCATCACGGTCAGCAATCTGCAACCCACAGTAGTGATGACTGGGTAAGATAAACCAACTACTTGTCAGACACCACGCTTATGGAAGTTAGGGCTATTTCTAACACACAAAATGAAGCCAAAGCAGCTGAAACAATCAGCTGCTTGCTCTGACCATGGATTCAAGCAGTTTTAGCCACATAGGAAAGGTGATAAATAAAGCTATTACTGCAAAGCAATCGCACCTTATTATACATTTTTTGTTGAATATTAACCATGATGGAATGCATTTTCTTTTCAGATCTTCATGATGTACTGTGAAAAAAGCAGAACGGCACACTAAGTATAAAAATAAAATACTACGTAACTGCTGATGAAATGATGACACATCAAGCCTGAACACCAAACAAAGGTTCTGCAGGAAAAAGTAATTGTGTAATTGTATACTACCCCATCATGCACATGGATGATGAATGAATGTTCCATGGACATGTATTAAATGTGCATTTCAATGCTTCCAAGCTAAATCCTGTTCTTTCATCAGCAATTGCTCTGCATCTAATAAAGTGGACTGAGTAAGACCATAACCGCACCATGTGACACATTAATGCTCTCACTATTTGAACATTTAGATCCCCACGTGGGCCTCTGTCACTTGCAGCTCACAAAGATACGGTCAGTAATGTTTGCTTATCCTCTGCATGTACCAGCATCATAGAGGAGCAGTCAAAATCAAGGATACTGGAAACACCAGAAAATTCCATGTTCCGAAGTATTCTGGGGTTCAGTGAAGAGAGAAACTTGCCTACTACATTACTGCAACTACAATTCCTCCTACCCCCATGCTTTTCATTTTCTCTTCTCCCTTTTCCATTCCCTTCTCTTGTAGTAGAGCTTGCTCTATTCCCACTCAGCCATAGTCTCCAAAATTCCAACCTTTCCTGCCAGTCCAAGACCAACAAGTCAGATTCTCTACTTCCATCCCAATTAACTTACTGAGCCCCCAACAACCGATTAATTCATCCCCTCTTTGCCCCTCATGACAGAAATGTACAGGTCCTCACCTAATACTTCAGGAGGGATTATGTTTTGCCCAGACAATCCTCATCTCCCAAAGTTTGCCAACTCCGTCATCCAAGGCACCTTACACTCCCAAAGCATAAGAAACCAGAACTTTACAAAGAAAAGGCTGGGCTTTTTTCCTTAACCATCAACAGAATATTTTGTCAATCACTTTTTAGGAATGCAGCCCTTTCTTTAAAAATACATTGGGGAAAAGTACCTGGCAAAAAAAAGAAATAAAAAAAATCAGCCAAACCAGCAAAACTTACAAACATCAGGCTGGAAAAGCATCCCCTAATGGAAACTTTCAGCCAGCCGTGAGCCTCCGCAGCGCTGCCACCTCCATCCCGTAGTGAACAGACACTGCACTGCGTGGGGGCAGGTACGAGGCTGCTGGGCAAGTGAAAATTATCATATGGTCAGTCCCTCTAAAGGGGTAACAGCACCTGGGCTCACAGATGCAGGACCTCATTTAAGAAACAGACCATCACTGTTTCACACACCATAAGCGCAGCAAGCTCCCTCTGCTGCTGCCCCATGACAGCCGGCTTGCTGGCTAATCCTGCCCTGTTCAATTCAATTGCGTACGCGCAATTTTTGCTTCACAGCAAAATGAAAAACCTGACCGACTGATTTTCTCTCTCTCTCTTTTTTTTAAAAAATGGACTCTGTTGCATGGGAATTTAAGTAGCACTTAGGCAGTATGTTAGTAAGTTTATTATAAAATATAATGCAAGACTTGTCCCAAAACTGCAAATGCCCACTAACTCTCTGAAGAGAGGCGGGAATGTTTTGGAGAAGCAAGTAGAGTATTTCAGAGCCCACCCAAGATAGTCACCTACCTTCACACCAAGCTGCCTCAAAACACATAACTCAAACATACCTATGCAATTCCAGTCCTCCCATCAGAGGGTTTCCCCACTGCTTGGGGCATTAAGTGATGCCACGCCATGACAGCTGTACCCTCGGTATATTAGGGCAGCACAGAAAGTTGCTAAACTGACACTGCCGACATCCAAAGCTCTTCGTGGTGCCTTTGCTGGGTGACAGCTGGACACCAGCCACTATTAAAACTTTCCAGCTTTGCTACCTTCAGAGATCAGCTCAGCTCAGTTTTGAGTTGGAGTATACAATTTTTCTCACTTCCATTCTCTAGCGTGCTCATTTCTAAATGATCTGGAAGTGCTTTTAGCTTCACCAGGCTGGTTGTGTAATACGCCACTCATCATTTTTTCCAAATCTCCCCTGGCTATTTTAAGCATTTAGTAGAAAGTCTTCACCAACTTTTCTGCAGTTAGAGAAAGCAGGCATCAAATATTTTGTTGGCAACAAAAAGGTGTGTTATTTCATTTTTTAAACACAGACTTTACAAAATGCCAACTGGAAAAAGGTAGGAGTCAAGAAAAATTATTCCCTCCCTCTCAATCGTACTTCAGAGTACTTTCAGATGAGGGAAATCTATAAAGATGAATATATTTAAATAAGTCACAAAACCCACTGAATATTTAACACCAACACAGCTGTTTCTTCGTTACTTGGAAAAAACCAAACTCCTTTTTGCACAGCAATACTAAAATTAAAAGAAAATTAGCAATTCCCTGTTGAAATTTAAGTAGTTTCTCTTCAGACTTTTCTATACTTAGATACCTGATATTTCCCCAAAGCCAAAGCCTGCTCACAGTAGAGAATAAATGTAAGGATAGTATTTTTTAATATTTATTTTAAATATAAAAAAATAGGAGCAGAGAAGACGAAGAAGTAACATAGCTGGCAATGATGGAAATACTGCAAAGAGAAGTTCTCGACTTTATGAAAGTTGCACAGCTTTAATACACTCACAAGGACGATGACACTCCACAGGATGAAGAGATTATTTATTTAAAGACAAAATGAAGACCTCCTTTGTGTTTAAGTGAAATATTTTCAGGTAGGAGGCATACAGAATAATACAAAATGCATATATTCAATCACAGGCAAGTTTCACCTCCTCAGAAGACCTTGGATTACTACATCATCTATTTCTATACTTGTTCCTTCTGAGGTTTGAAATTAATAGATGACAGCCTAAGAGGTTCAAAGAACATAGAACAAAAGCAGCTACAGAAATGTGTTGATTATTAATCATTCCTGCATTTCCATAAAGAGGGAGAAAAAAAGAACCTGATGCTACTGAAATTACTGTCTTTGTGATGAGAAGACATCCTTTCATTTTCAATTTGCAGTGAACAAGCTTTGCTGGGAGCACAGCAAACCATATCAAAATACGTATTTTGTCAGGATACACTAAATGCTTGACCTGCTGTCCCAGCGGAGCCCACTCCATCCGCAGCTCCAGCAAAACAAGCAAGAAAACAAACCTGAACCGTGCACATTTAGCCCAGAGGAAGAAGACAACTCAAGTCACATCTCGCGTTGCCAACAGTTCTGCCACCCCACAAGCGGGGACAATTTAAGCGCAGTTGAGAAGGGCATTTGTATTCCAAGCCCAGAGATCTTGTCATCACACACGTCACTGCAAAGCAACCCAATCATTCAGGATTCAAACGCTGAACTAATTACATGACAAAATATATTAGAGGTTGCTGCTGCTGTGAAATCTGCTACCTCCCTTCTGCACACTGTAGCATCTTACCTGCTTCAAGGGCTTTCAATGCTTTTCTTTTTAAAGCAGAATGAAGGAGGAAAACCACCCTTGCAACCGGCATTTAAATGGAAAGCCTGCATGATTTATGATCTAAATATATTTTAATTTTTGTGTTAAAATAACCACCCTCAATTCATATCTGCAAGACATGAGGGTAACCACCCTCTTGTCATTGTACTCATTTGTGCATAGTTCTACCAATGGAAATTGCTACTTTGTTTTTTTCAAGCTGTAACAACATAGGAAATAATGTAATTGTTATTAACTTAGAGCTGATGTATCAAACCAAACAAAGGGAGGAGACTGAAATGGTGATTTCAGAGAGCAAAAAGTTACAGATCTGAGAGCTGGACACTGAATCTCAATGCCTACTAAATCAACAGCATTCATTAATGCAACATAAATTAAAAAGCAATGGCTTTTTGAAGACAAATTAGCATATGATTCCATTCCACACAACACTGTGAGTAACTTTACAATAATAAACACAGCACTTCAGATGCACCAAAATTTACTGTGGGATAAGGCTGTCCTTCAGCGAAAACTGAGCAAGGTAACTGTATTCTAACAAGGAAGACCAAACACATAGCTCCTTACCTGCAGGGAAAATTATCTCGTGAGGCTCTGGACACATCGCCATGTCTCAGGGTAAATTAAGAACCAAAGCACAGCCAATTCAACACTACAAGCAAACGCCATCCAAAGGCCTCAAGACCACAAAGGTAGCAAAGTGCCCAAAAAACTACCAAATGACTGACATGAGAAATGCATCTTTAAGTAAACATCTTAGGTACCAAAGAGTTCAGAATGCACCAGTGTTTGTTTTATTTCTACACGTAACCTCTTTGGTCTCCTTAAAAAAAAAAAACTGCTACTCGAAAAGATAGAAATATTTAGACACTGGATATACAGGCAGTTCCAAAAGGAAACATTTGCAGGAAAGACCAGATTCGTTTTTCAGTCTCTGGTACGAGCAACGCTGAGCGAGTGTGCTGCGTGAAAACACAAAGCCACAAAGAACAGCAACACAAGTAGAAAGGAAAAAACACTGACGCATTTAACTAAAACATGTCCCATTTGACATCTGGGGGGTCAGATTAAAGAACGCAAGAAAACTGGCAGCCTCCTTGTCTCTGACGAGGGGCACCATCATGGATAACACGTCCCTTGATTGGCGATACAGAGGGCTACAAGGCCGAGTTGTATCGGAGAAAACTGTTCAGGACAGAGTGAATATGCCAGGTATCCCTGAAAGCATTAAGGAACAGGTCTAAGTTATGGACACAAAGGATAATGTTGACCAAGAGAAGCGCTTAAATTAAGCTAATAATCTCAAGAACGTTTAGAAAAAGTCAAAGCACCGCAATGGCTCCTGGCTAGTAACAAATCCAAGACAGAAAAAAACCCTCTTAACGTTGAGGAGAGGGAAAAGGAAAAGAAAAAACCTCAAGAGAAGAGTTCACAACTGCACACAGTAATTTGAGCTAACCCAGGATGTCAAGAAAGCTATTGGTTTTGTGAACGTTTTTACTGTCTTAGCTCTTCTCAGTCTCTGGTCCAGCAGGAGAAGAAATCCTGGACCAGATGCAAACCTTGCCAAGAGGCAAGTCCAAAGGCCAACCTCTTCTCTCTCCCACGAGTACTGAAAACTAAGTTTTACACACTACAAGGAGAAGCATTAGTACTTTATATGAAGGGAACTCAGCAAACTAATGCACATAAGAGGTGCAGAAACATTTTTAAGTAAACTGTCACAGCTTTAGCCTTTGTCCCAGCCTTGAGAGCTGTATTCTTATCTCGGGAAGCCATCTGCTATCTCCCTTTTAATAGTTTCCATGATAAATCTCCCTCCAAGGCACTAAAACAGAAGTCTCAGAACTGAACCCTGGGACATTCCTTCACAAAATCTTCAGGTCTTTTCAGTCTACATCGGTGGCATTTTACACTAGCAGTGAAACAAAGCATATTCATCTGCTGACCATATTTCCACCCCCCCCTCCCCCCCGACTACTTGCCCCTTGGATTTCATTTTCACGTTTGCTTCTTCACTTGTTCCTGCTTTTCCAGAATAAAGTTCCTGCTCAAAACGGGTCAGGAAGTGGGGGCAGGCGGCACGGAACAGCTCGGACAGTCCGAGCACAGGAAGAACAAGAAAGATCAAATTTCAAACACCCTCTGAAAGCGTCAATGTTGAGCAGTATGGAAAGAATATGGTTGTGCTATTAGGCAGAGTTGACGTGACTGAACGGCATAATAAAAGTTGTTTCTATTTAAGAAAGCTTTGCGTGCGTGTTGTAAGAAACGAGCCACCACAGCATCACACAAAACAAAAGGCAAATTCTTCAGCTGTTCAATAAAGTAACTTAATTTGCAGCTTTTAAATGCATTCGGCTTAAAGAAAACCCACATCGCCGAAAAAAAGATACAGGAAAGTTAAATAAATATTTGATAATAATATTGAAGTCTAGGTTGGAGGAACTGAAATAAAAAATCTGAATTCAGTGCTTTAATTTTTCTTATGCTAATGAAGTGCTTGGGATCCCTTGCCTGAAATGCTTGTTTGTTTCTTCCCTTCTTCCCAGTTTCTGGCCCCTTTGCCTTCTGCAGAATTGCCAATACCACAGGTTCACAGGACTGGCAGACCCTTAGAAAGCTTAGTTAGCTCATCCCTCCCTCCCAAGGGCAGAATTAACTATGCCTGCTCCATTCCTGACCTATCTCTTGAAGTTATCTATTCCAGAACTCCACTATTTCTGTATCTAACCTATTTATTCTTACAACTGAAGCCCATTACTTCTTTCTGTCTCCACATGGGCATGCAGAACAGAACTTCTCCTCCCTCTCTCAGCAGTATCTGCAGGCTCCTCCGTCCCACAGCTACCAAGATGCAAGACTAATTGCTCTTGTTCCTGACCATTACCCTCCTCTGGATTTTCTCTAGTTGGCTCATATCTTTCTGGAAGCATGAGGTGCAGTACTAAACAAAATACTTCACTTGAGGCTCTGCCAGGAAGCAGAATTGGAAAAAATAATTACTATGTCTTTTGGCAATGTTTCCTTTTATATATTCCAAGGCAGCAATTGCACTTTTTGTAACAGCACAGCATCGACTCCTAGTCAAACTGTGTTTCCTGCAATTCCCAGATCCTTTACTACTGCACTGCTGTGTATGCCCATCCTCCTCCTCCCTGGATGCAGTCAGCTAAGTACAGTCCTTGACATGTGCCCCCACGGAACTGCAACGCTGTTTTTCAGATTGTTTCTTCAATTTTCAAGGTAATTCTAAGTGAATTCCCAAGTCATCGTCCTCTCTGTGGAGCTTGCAGAGGACAGCCAGCTGTGAAAAATGCAGTTACCAGCAGTGTGGCAGCAGACACCCAGTGCTACAGAAGCAGACAGCATCCATAAGGCATGTGCTGCCACACAGATGTTCAAGACTCACAGTAAATTGGCTATAGATGGACTTGAGCAGCACTATTTGAAGAGCAAAGATAAATGCAAAAAACCCAGACCGGCCTTAATTATAGGAAACACTACCCTGGAGCTGAATAGAGCAGAGTCATGCTGCTGAACTGTGCTGCTCTCCCAGGGAAACAGAGTAAAACACCAGTGTCCACATCTGTTTTCTAAGTCCAAAACCTTTATTCCTGCTTTCTGTTCCTCGCCTTGGCTTGAGTCTTTCACCTCACTTACTGAGGCCCTCTCCCTCTCTCTACTTTAAACAGTCACCATCCTTTTGGCAGGGGACCAGAGACGCTCTTGCTGAAGCCTATCAAATGAGGCTACTCAATCTGTGCAAGTTCACTCCGTCGCTGTACGCCACTCCCCTTCTCAGGAGCGGAGCACAGAAAACACCAACAAATCACGCAGCTAATGAAAATCTGGCCGAGTCCTCCGTAACGTACTCTTAGCACTGAAGATCACGAGCCGGTTGCAATTTTAAAAAAGTAGATTATGCTGACAAGGTACGTATATGCTGTAAACACAAGCGCTGCCATATATTGCCTCTGCTCAATCCACCCGCAGCAGCATACCAGTGTGTTACAGCAGAGAATAAAACACTTCAAGCACTTCTAAAAAGCATAGTATTCCAGTTTGACAGCACTGAAGAGTTAAGCTATGCCAGCACCACCGCTGAAACACAATCTATAGCTTTAGAGATCAGAAATGAAAGTGGAAAATGGTCCCTAAACTAGTAAAACAGCCCCTTCCAGGAACAGCTCAAGAGCACTGCTTTACCAAATAAGGCAAGTGAGAGCTGGAAGCCAAAGCAGCAAAGCCATGCTCTATTAAAAAAGCCAGACAGCTGGATAATACAAATGTGAATAAGCCAGCTTCACTAGACCGGATTGCAAATGGGAAGAACAAATGTTCAGCGACCATGAGCGGAAGCAGAGCCTGCCAGCAGAGGCCTGAAGGCATTTATCCCAGCCGGCTCCTGCCGACAGCACATTCTTACTGGAGTTTGGGTTTGGTGTGGGTTTGTTTTTTTTTTCTTTTTTAATGCTATGCAATGCCGTCATTCTAAATAGGCAACGGAATCACCACAGATTATGTCTGGAAGGAGATGCTGACGGGGCACTTACCATCACCTGAAGACCTTGCCACCTGAGTGCAGTGAGCATGCAAACAAAAATTCCAAATCCTAGAAATGCACTGTGTATCCTAGACTGACACGCATTTCACCCTGCTGTGCACAGCTGCCAATATGCTACTAGATGAGGACAAGCACAACAATGGAATTGCTAAAGAGAATACTGTTCATTTTTCAACTTCAAAAGAAACTGAGTTGCCGTTTTTCTTTTCTTTCTTTTTTCTTTTTCTTTTTTAAAAAACACACAGATGTCATTAAATTTATTTTAGCCTGCTCTACTACTACGTTATCTCCCAGAAAAAAGAAGTAGAAAACGCTACCATCCATCTCTAGGGGATGTTTCATACAGGCTCTAAGTGCAAGTCTTTTGCAGAAATAAACGTTCTGCGTTAACTTGGTGTCTATTTTCCAACAGACACAGCAGCTTCTAGGACTCCTCGGTTTATCACAACTGATTATGTCCCTGAAGAACAGACTGTAAGAGCCTGCGACAGGAACACCAAAGCTTCCTACAATAAATCAAGGAGTTAACACATAACCTGTAAAAGGAAACCATCGGTTTCATTTCTTTAACTTCTTGTCCAACTGCTATGCAGACCTAGAAGTTTGGGTTTGGGTGCTGTAATTTCACATGACAATGCCTGCCTTATTTCCCTGAAATCCTTGAGACAAGAGCAACCAAAAGAAACCCCCATTATGCTGATACCACAGTAAGAACACACAAGCAATGGACCTCAAGGCTTCTTATCCCTCTGTCACAACAGCTGCACCAAGGCAGGAGCTCCCCGCCCCATGGTCTCAGGTGCTCCACTTTTGTGATACTTGGCTTTCCAATTCGGACTCCCTCTCTGCAGCAGTCATACCAGCACCCGACCGAAGCCAAGCGAGGAGGATCCACCTGTGTGCTCAATCCCAAATGCTGCTTGCTTCCTAAGCCAGTTTACCTTCAAGAACACAATATTTACTAGTCATTGAATATCAAAGTCTGTCAATTGTTGCCTTCTCACAGTGTGTGTGAATCAATAGATCCATTCATTTCAGTCCCCTCTCCTGCCAGCTGCAAAAAGATGAGCAAATCCGTACAGTGTGGCATTTGACCGGCACAGCTGGGAGGCCTTCACAGCAACACACAATCAACTGAAAAAGGGGAGGGGGGGGGGGAAATGATGATTAAACCTTTACCTAGCTATCGCTACAGCACTGATAAGGTTTTTCCTTAACACTGAGAGTCGCACATTTTCCCAGCCTTTAATTGATGGAACTGTAATGAAGCCCTCAGACCATAACAAGGCATTTGCATTGCCAAGGGAAGCACCAAAAAGGACTGTGCATTACCATCTCGCCCTCAAGGCGTGACCTCTGCCACCACAACATACATTCCTAGCTGTATTTGTTTCTGAAAAGTCTAGAGAACATAAATGTATTCAAACCACTTAGTGCTACATCCATTTAAAAAAGATGTCCTTTTCCATGAAGAACAGTAATTAGGTATTTTCAATGTTTTGAGCCACCTTTCAAGCTGCCTTACTGACGTAATGACAACATATCAATCAGTGCAGAAGAAAGCTGGATTCAAAAGTGATGGATGGGCTGGTAAGAGCTATTAAATAACACCAGCTGCACCACTGCCTGAACACATTCTACACTCATATCCGCACAGAGTCAGCGAAGATTGTTGTCTCATATCACGAATACCACCTTTGTCAGTAGCCTCCAAGCAGCAATAACCTCTGCAGTTCAGAAAAAGGCACTGAAGTCCTCTTTTAACATTGTCTGCTCCTGTCCCTTCTCTTCCTTCATTTGTTTCAATCGCCATCTTTTTTTTCCCCGATTATTATTTTTATCATAATTATACTAAAACTGCTTTCTGGTTGTGCCAGGTGGTCCAGCCTCTACTTCCAGATCTACATCAGGTTTATGCCCTGGTTTTCAGGATTTCAGGTTTCACATTAATATTCCTTTTCCACACAAGATCTCGGCATTCAGAAACAGCAGAAGCAAACAAAAAAACCCCGATTGTATCCAACGGATTTGATAATATCGATTTGCAGCTACTGGTCTGCAGAGTGGAACGCAGCCACAGTGCAGGCAGATGAAATCCTTTGGTGGGGAGATGCCAGGTCAGCCTGAAATAGCGACACGGTCAAGGCAGCCCCGAACACGGACCAAATAGCATTCAGAGGCAGGACCTAACGCCGCTGGTTTCACAGACGTGATGGAGCGTTTTAAACATTACTGCAGCTCTCTCCTGCTCCGCTGTAAGTTTAAAAGGAGTTCACAAGAACTACATCAACGGTGACATCTAAACAGTGTCATTTCACCTGTTACGGTGCCAGCTGCTGTTTTCAAGCGGTAAAAAACGGCCCTTGGCACCAACAGCTACAAGAGCACTCAATGCACCGTCCCATGCCAGCTCTCCCATGGAGGAGGTCTGAAACAATGGCTTCTAGATTTATGACTTCAGAGCAGAATTGCAGTAGTAAGAGGTAGCACTTGACTATGTTACTCATCTGTAGACTCCAGGGATAATTTTTACCCACAACAATTTTAAACACACGCTTTTGGAAAAACAAGAACATCAACCTCTTGAACCAAGAAGTGACACTCATACAATAAACTAAACAGGAGTTATGAAAGAAGGATTGCAAGTATTCTTGATATTAGAGATGCTACAAAATAGATTCTACCTGGAGTTCAGAAATAAAGACTATTTCAGCAATTGTAAATGAAACCCAGACACTGATGCTATCCAAAGGCTTCATCATGGAGAGTGCCAACGGTACTGATTAACTACCTGGACCTTATTCAAAGATAATTGATACAAGCAGACCAAAAACTCCCCCTCAAAATACCTGAGGATATGTACGTTATGCAAAACAAAAAATTAAGTGACAAAGATGTCAAGAGTCAATTATCTGTAATTTCCTGAGCTTTTAGATCTGGATGAGCACTTGGGACTTTCCTCATTGACTTTCCCTTTTACTAAGTCAACTCACAGTATGAAAAGGAAGTCACTAGAAGCAGTGGTTTAAATTTGCTTGTCTGCCATGTATCTGGATTTTTAAAAGGAGAACTTCAAGATACTGAGCATGCCTTCTATTTACCCTTTGAAAATATTCAAAAAGCCTGCTACTTCTCCATTCAAATACACGAACTGCACATTAGATATTTTCAGGCACAAATCCATTCTTTTCTTACTACAGATCAGAGCACTAGCGATACTACACATTAAGTTAAATGAAGAACTTTTTTAAAAAAGAAGGATTATGAGACTTAACCAAAAGATATTGGCTGGTACAAACTCATACGCAGAAAATTGTATTTCCATGATCTTCCACTGTCGTAGAAACACAGGACTATTAAAGACCTTAAGTGGTCATTAGTGCCTTGCATATTCCTGCAGTGTGGCAGCACAGGAGCCCTGGCACTATGCATTTTCCCCTCTTGGTTACTCAAAAAGCTTTGAAGGCTTTTACAGGGTGAAACCATTTAAAGTATGGTAAAAACATTATAGAGACTCAGAATTTGAAGAGAAACAAATGAGCTGCTCAAGGAAAGTGTTGGAGAATCATGTGCACTGTATAGCACCAAGTTTCTGAGCCAAAATGCTAGTATGACGTTGTGGAAATAATCACTTTTTTTTTTTTTTTAAAGGCAATACTGAGCCTGGAAGCATGGCGGCAGATCACAGCACACATTCTGCCAGAGTAAGGATATAACAGAGTTTTTGTATTCCATCCCTGAACTTGCACTACTGCAAACATTGCCAAACATTACAATTTTCATGCACATGATCTCCACTTCTTTACAATATCGTGTCTTGAAAATTGTCATCAGATAGCCCACACTCTCAGACAACCCACATTTGGGGACACAAATGACCGCTCAAATCAGAAAGCTTTCAGCCTTCACTCAAGAGCTCCTCGTGGAATACTAATTAACTTAATAAACTCCAACCTTATTCCAGAGAACAAGTTTTTCTTGTCAAACATCCCCGCGTGATACTTTTACTAATGAATGCATCCAAGTAACTGCTGAGTAGAAGCCTTAAGCCATATGCTTGTTATGTATACAAATCAACTTTTTTTTTTTAAACTAAAAATATTTAAACCAAGACTGATGATATACCCACTGTGATGTAGCAAGGATCAGTTCAGCAACAGAACATCCTTTTGCTCTACCCTAATGAAATCTGATGAAGAAATTATCCCTGCAGTCTACATTTTGTAAGGTGTACTAGATTTATGATGAAAGTTTTCGCAAATCATTGGAAAACGATAACAAAAATGGGTCAAAATGATTGCAACACAGAGATGCCAGGCATGCAGAAACAATAGCAAATCACACTATCTTTCTTGATCTCTTGGTACTCAGTATTTCCACTTCCTAATGCACAGGAGCAGTTGAGAAGCACTTTTACCAAACCTGTACTCAGTCACCGACCACTGTGTTACATTTACAAAAAGATAAATGGACAGAAGCAAGCAGAAGGGGTTATCCAATTGCAATAATGGTATCTCCAGTAATTCCACCATTGCATCCAGTCCTGCACTGTCAACTTGCTGCTCTGTGCGGATATGACCAACAGGAAAAGGCTTCCAAAGCTGCAGTGAATCTTAGCCTCAAACAGCACACAGCTACCCAAAGCAAACCGTACGAACACCTGACCTCATGAACAGAGACAAACACATGTTAACACACACAAAAAAACATCTAGCCAGGTCACAAGCATATTCCAGGTACAGGAGTGTTAATTATCAGCAAACTTACTGTGCTGGCTAGATTAAAAATTTGCAAAGCACTTTTTAAAATGCAATACAGTTGTACTGCGTATCCTCGAAGGGCCACATCATTAAAAAGCAGTACTTGTTTAAACAATGCATAAAGGCGCGCAAGATTGCCAAGGCACTCTTGACTAAAAACAAAGGCCTGCGAAGTCCACCACGCATGTTAGCTCTGTAACCTCTTCCCTCCCAAGCAGGGCAGAGAAAGCTGATTTCCTCTCTTTAAAAGACCCACCCTTCCCTACGTGCCTTCAAAGCTCTCCCGTAAGAAATGCACACAACGCTTGACAGCAAGAAGTTCCTAGGATTGTTTGCAAGAGCAGACTTCGTGCATTATCCTCCCCCAGTCTTCCTCCCAGTGTGGCCCTAAAGCAGCTGGTTCCTGCCTACTCCCACCCCACGCTCTCCTCCATGGCAACACTTCTGTGTACCAACAGGGAAATACAGAGGAAAATGAATAAGAGATTATTTCTGTGTCCTCAGATCTAGCACCAGCACGATGCTAGTAATCAAGAATCATTGCAAAGCAAGATGTCCACTTCAGCAATTCAGTCGGTTGCATAAATTTTAATTGAGAGGTTGGACTAGCTCCATATGAATCTAAAAAGCCCAACCTGACAGCTGGTTGTGCCACAGACTTGTAAGCACAGAAAACCCACACAGGATGCTGCCTGACAAAGCTCAATCTCAGACTATTAAAGAAGTCATCCTGTAGATCACTACATCTTGTGGAAGGGTTATTCCACTGAACACCTTACTTTTCTTAATCATCACAAGTATCTGGTCACTATGATCTATTCCTCCTACAACCCTCAAGCTTCTGTCCACTAAATAAGGATAGAAAGAGATATTGCAGCCCTACCACATCAAAGAATAGATTCCCACAGTTCCTTCCTGTACAATCTCCTAGTTCTGTTTTATGTGTATTTATGTAGGTTTTGCTCAAAAATTCCCTTTGATGTGGTCAGAAACATCCCCCACCAGGCCACCCAACCGATTTTGCAAAAGCTCTGTCCAGAACCAACTCTCTCCAAGCCACCCATACCGTTCCCAAGCAAAGAGCCTGAGGACGTAAAACACAGAACAAGGCAGGTCTTGTCCTCAAGAACATGTAGCGCTGTACAGAGGAACACAGAAGAATTTATCTGAGGGCACAACCAGAAAGACAAGATATTCATACCGATGCATGCGAGGATGTCCAGGGACTATTCTGAAGGCGCCGTCTGACCAGCACACAGATCTGGGGAGGGCAAAGCACCGTAGGAGGAACTGTTCATTTCTTCAAGTTAACTGATGCAATCCAAGAAAATATCCAAGGACATTAATGTTTCCAGTGCTTCAGAAGAGATCAGCATAATCCAGCATTATACCACAATAAACATTAGACAGCACTGTTTCTGGAGCACTTTCAAATGTGAGGGAAAAAAAAATCTAGATAAACTTACCTTTGCATTTGAAAGAATAAATATTTATAAACAAATGTTCTCCTTTCTTCTTACCAATATCAGGGTGCTATGCCTTTACACTTTGAAAATCTAAATATTTAAAGTATGTTTAAAATTAGCATAGTGCAAAAGATACTTCCAATAAAGCATCCACCAATAAAAACCATCTTCGCAGGTGGGAGAAAATCTTAGGGCTTCCAGCATGAGCCCCACGCTAACTGAACAGATATTCAAAGTGGCTGAGTCATCGTGGTTTTCTGAAATGAGCCTTTAACCACGACTTGAAGGAAGGAACATTAAGTGACAGGCACTTCAAAATCTCTGAAGGATTAAAGTTTTTCCTTTAAAGTTACTGAGTTTAAGTTTGAGGCTACAGCTCATTTTCTTGACACTTTTTTCCCTTTTTTTTTTTGAACACTTTGATGTCTAGTTCCAAACACAATGCTTAACTTCAATCCTGTATTAACCATAATTTAAACCCTGTACAAATATGACATTCCTCTTCAGAGCAGTTAACTGTTTGGGACCTCAGACCACACTGTCTCAAAGGTACTTCTCTAAGTCAGGACTCTCAACGCTTGTGCATGCATCGTGAGCAAAACGGTCTGTGGCAACGGACTTCTGTGACTAATCTGAGCTTTTAGTAAAACTTCCAGGTCTTCCCCCCCCGCCCCGCCCTCCAAACTCTACAAACTAGGACCCCCTCCCCACTACCTCCAATTGTGGTTTTACAGCTATGGTAGCAGCAGGGCCATCAAAGCAATGACCAGGCTCACTATACTTACGAAACCACAGAGCAGACAAACAAATCCTGTAGTTTTTGCACAGAAAAGGTACAACAAAGAAAACAGAAAATGTAAACGTTGGGAGTACCTGAAGGGAAAGCAAGGTACAGCAAGATGGAATTAATTTTGTGTGAGAAGCAGACAGCTCCACTCAATCCCTTCTCAGTTATCGGACAGCTGCATTTTAGGCAGGAACAAACCTCAGCAAAGGATCACAAAGATCCTCAATACAGCACAAATGTATGCAAGCTATCAGTTATGAAATCTTTAAACACAGAAAGCTGAAAGACAGAAATTTGCGCAAATGGAAATCCCCTCCCCCTGGAAAGTGTCTGGGGAAAAAAAAAAAAAAAAAAGAACCACTTTTTATGAATTTGTTTTCCCCAAGAACTTTTACAGTTTTCTCCACAGTTTTGGTTTGCGTTTCTTTTTTCTTTCAAATTTCAGAAAATGAAAAACTTCAATGTTTTCGTATTCTTTTCAATAAAGGATTCTTGGAGAAGTTACAAGAAGAAAGTATTTTCTCCAGCTCTATTCTGAACACTGAGTCATTCTCACCAATGTAAAGAATAAGAATCCCATATGAACTCCTCATCTCCTCAAAAGCCTGCAGAGGGCTTTCCTCTCCCTCTTGTGCTCCTCCCTCTCCCCCATCCCTTCTGCTTCCCATTTAATGGATGCTGGCTTGGGGTGCAGAGGCAGCACAAGTGCATTGTGGCACCCCTCTGGAAACACAGACTGAAATGAGTTTAACCTCAACACAGCTGCAGGGTTCCCCCTCAATCAGGCATTTCACAGAGGCAAAGCACTAATTACATTTGTTCCTTTTATGGTTTTCTCCGCTACCCATATGCCTTCAAGGTCCTGAAAACTACTGTTTAGCACTGAGGATTGTGAAGACTGAATAGCTATGGTGACGGCTGCTGACCTTTCAAGGTAACTTCAGCTAAATACTAAAACCAAATAAATATGAAGACACCCTCTCATTTTTTTGCATCAGACAAAAATTAGAAATTAAATGTCAACCATAACATTAAAAGAAGTTGATGTGAAGTATTAGTGGATATTCATAACAAACTACTACAATTAAATATAAAATCACCTATAGATAGTGTACTCCCTTCTCTTGCAATTTTTATTTGTGTATATATACAGACACACAAGCCAACCTGTAAGGAGGCTGTAAGACAAATAAACTCCAAAGAGTTCTCTGCAGACAAATGCTGATCACAATGCACAATTATCATGTCAAGTTTCCCAAATCTTCAGAAAACACAAAAACTTTAAGCACATGACCGACAGCATATGGAAAAAAAATATTTTTGGAATTAAATCTTGTAGATCATATCTGAAGGATCTTCTCATTGTCATTCTCCATGACCAAGGCCATCTGCCTGACAAGAAGTGGGAGGATATAAATTCTGGGCTTATTTTAAAACTTGTCAATGATAACCAAGAATTATCTGTAAAATCTATACTGCCTTCAGACTTTACCTTCCAATCCCTAAGATGTTAGCTCGTAGGGTGCTGCCATTCCTATGTGGAGAGCACGTACTTTGCAGCAGGGAAAGATTATTCTCCCATGTGTTGCTCAGTACTGAGCACACGCAGGGCATGCAGCCACCATCCTGTTTCCCTAGCCAAACGCTCCTACACCAACCAGCAAAGATGCAATTTTTGTTTCCCAGGAGAATGTGGTAATTGAGTTACTCTTACAGTACAGTACCTCGAGCTCTTACCAGCTTTCGTTGCAGACACATGAATATGGCATACATTCTTTGCTTTTTAACCAATATGGAAAATGCACTTTTGAAGGACAGAACTAAGTAAGTCAACGCAACCCCCAGAAAAGTTGCATGTATGTGTATGCTCCAAAAAGCACCTTTGCTTAATATCGATATGAAGACATGAGCAAGAAGTCAAAGGCACCCGGATGCTTTTGACAAGAACATCTAGTTAAAATTAACATAAAAACTCTGTAACTGAGAAAGTCGTCTCCATCTGTGCTGAAGCCATTTGCAACCAAGCAAAATCACAAATTCACCACCTTGTTCTTCAGCCTTTCTTTGAAATCTTTGGTGCCAATTAATTGAAACTTCCAGGCTGGACTGATGGAGCACTCGCTCAGTCAATACTGCAACTTCTGCTTTTGGGAGCTGTTTTAAAAAACAGCAAGGTAAATACCCAGCTCAGTCCTCTCTCTGGTCATGGCCAGTATCCCAGCATCATGAGGCTCCAACAACTTCACTTCAGAGGTTTGCAGAGAGAGGACTAAACTTCTCTTTCCTCGCAGATACTAGTTACATTCTAATAATACTGAGATTTTCTCTTGTTTCTTCCAAAATAAAATGCAGCTTTTCAGCATAAGGAGCAGTTGCGGACTGGAATCCCTAACACAAACCAACCCTTTTGTACTGAGCCCACACCCAGGCCACCATCAGCCTGAACCGCTGCCTTTTGGGGCTGTTTAAAGTTAACTAGTTAGTGCTGGCTAGAGACCACGCACTGCTCTGAAGGGGAGGGAAAGGATTTTTGTAGATAACAGCTAAAATTTTTTCCTTTTCAGGATGGCTGCTCCCTCATCCCGCTCTCTCACTTCCTCATGCCTACAAGTTCTGTGTTTATTTTTTCCTTGTATAATTTTTAACCTCAACAAATAAAACAGCTGACATTCACTAAATACAAGGTCTAAGTGCTACCAGATTGCTTTTGCATAGCAAAGCTTTCTGTATCCTTAATAAAAATCTAACTCGGAGATAATTAGTTCTCGTTAAGGCAGGAAAGGATCCTGTAGCAGCATCTTCTAGCAACGTCTCCGTTTCTCCACTGTCAGTAGAGCTTGGAGGTGATTTCTTATTCTGAAAATCTGACTGAGAGCTACAGAAAGACTCTTCAACCAAAATACAAGGAGTTATGTTTTCATTGAACTTCTCTATATTACATAATCAAAACAGATGATAATTGCCAACACTGAGAAATCAGCACTGATTGTTTTCGCATATTAGGTATGAAGGAAGTGTTAGTCCTAACACATAAGTAACTCTCTCACTTGACTGAATAATAAGTTGTTCATTAGAATAAAATTTTCAAGGAATACTGCATTTAGTATCAATCTGTGACAGCTATTCTAGTGTTCGAAACATTCACATGAGACACGCCTACTTTAACACTTTGACTTTCACAGCAAGGTAACGGTATTTAACAAGAGCTACCGAGCTCAGATTTCTCAGCATCCCTGCTAGGCTGCATCCAGACCAGCTGAAGGCAGAGGCACAAACGGCCCCATTCCCACTTACCAGCTGGCAGAAAGCCTCCACCTGAGCTTCCACAAAATTGCACCAAACACCACCTGCCTTTTGCCCTTTGCCATGACCACGAAGTCAGAAGCTTAAAAGGCAAGCACAGCACATAAGAAACAGCCTCCTCATATGCCAATTTTTTTTTAAAAGCAAATGAGAACAATCAGCATAGCTATATTTACAAACAATACTTTTTCTAGGTGAGAAACATAAGGCTTCTTTATACTGGTTGCATTTATTAGGGGCAAACTAAACGCTAACCCGGGATTTTTGCAACTCCCTACCCCAGCCAGGCAGTTGTGAAGCAAAAATCAAACTTTCCAGTTTATTCCTAAAGAACCAGTAGGCACGTTTCAAGACCGACCTCGAAGCAGCAAATTCCTTTCTGGATCGCAAAAAATGCAATGCGGTTTTCAGAATCAAGAACCTTCACCAACAACTCATTTGTTTCCTAGCATTTGGATGACAAACTTCAAAGTTATGCAGGAAAGACTGGAGATTTTTATACAGACAAGTCCCAAATCACAAGGAGCTTGACAGATTAGCACTGGCACCTTGATCTCCACCCAGCAATGTGAAGAACTCAGCTGGAGGTGCTATTAATGCATCTATAATTGAAGAAGCAAAATCGCACTCAGGTGTTGACACATTAAGTACTATACTTCATCCTGAAAGATTAATCTAAATTCTGCAACAAGGAGGACAGTGTATTCAATCTCCAGCAGCAATGTGGGAACAGAGGAAGATGCGAGTGTCACAGACTGCTCACTGAAAACAACTGGCAAGGTCTGGTTTTCATAACGGCACATTTTTATGGCTGGCTATGCTGGCAGCCTCACCATTTTTCTTCTGACTGCTCTCAAACAGAAGTACTTACAGCATTACTTCCCTGAGCTTACAGCTGAGGAGATACCACTACTTTAGTCAGGACTCTTGCTCAGTGAAGAAGAGGCAGCCCAGAAAATGGGAAGTGAAATTATTTAACTTCTGGGTTGAGGCCAAGTTCCTCTTTGACTAATGACTTCCATGTGGCACTTGGACACAGTACCTGCAAGACCTCCTTGGTAGGGGTACTTAGCATATTTCTCTCTTGTCTTCTTCAGTAAAAAACCTAAATTGAAAATATTCTTTGAACTTTAAGTCCTTTCAAAATATAAAACCTTGTTTTTAAAGTAAAATAATTAAAGCTTTTAGTATAACTTACTGCTATTGCAAGCAGCACAGAACTTCACTCTGTCCTAAAAGCAACAGAGAAGTGAGATTCTACAGAACAGACTCTCTGACAAGTTCGACACAGACGAGATCCTCAGGGGTGTCACAGCGTACTTATCTGCTTCCTCTGAAAAATGAAACACCTCATCATCACACCAAGTCAGGGGGGTAAGACGAAATCAAATTTGGTCACAAAAATATAAAGGGGGAAAAAAAACTTGAGAATGCTGTTCATACCTCTACCAAAGTAATAGCTAGATATGGTTTCCTGAAGTTTCCTGGGGAAGGCAGCTGCGTTTAGAAGGCAGAAAAATGGAAACCCTGAAGAGCTTAAACATGCTAATCCGAACCCGATTTGGAAGACCCAAGAATATGGATCACGCCTTCCCGCGACTGTGTGCTGTATCAGGAATCATAAGCTACATGTCGCAGAAGCAAAACCAAGAGAGCCAAGAGGATCTGCTTGGCAGCTCAGCTATGCAAGTGTCAGCGCATTCAGGGTGAGAAACGTTTTTCTGAATCAAACTCCACTGCGTTTGTCACCAAACGTTTGTGCTTCCACACATCCAGGACAGTCCAAAGCTAAGTCTCAGGAAATTCATTAAGTGCATTACAGTTGCTTTTGACCAATTACAGGCACTTTTAACCTTGACTGCAACCCACTGTCAGAAGAGGTGACAGTTCATTAGTAACTCACTCTGGCCAACGGAAGTAACAAAAGCTACCACCAAATTGGTAAGCATCGTTCAGATGCTTTGGATGCTCGTTGTCTAAACCTTCTTCCCATGTATGTCGTATCTCTCAAGCACCAAGCAGTAAGGGAACGGCGCTCATCGCTGCGCGATACAGCAGGCAAGTCGGGACGGAGGGATGGATGACAAAGGCTCTTGTATCGGTACTGCCAACAAGACGCCAGCAAATCTGTGTTTCACTAGCACGATCCTGTATGTCAGACTTGCAGAGAAAGCAGTTCAGCTTCCTTAGCTGCAAACTACCATTCAAGACCTACGTGAGAAAAATTTAGCATGTTGGTGACTCCAGAAAGCTACGTGGGCAATATAGTTCAGCCAGGCAGAAACACTGAGCAGGCTGCATGAGAACTTAAATTTCAAACAGAAGCGAGTAACAGACAGCTCACCTAGCCTCCTGCCCCAAATTTGCATATTACATATTTTTCTTACATTAATACCCAAATAACCAACTTGCACATAAGAAAACCTGGTAATTCATCACACTTCCCGTATTACCAAGGAACAATCTTTGACTCTAGGTTACGAATTTGGTAAAATCTCGCCCACGGCTAGATCAGTGAGCCTCAGGTGTAATAAACACACTCTCAAGTCAGGTGTTCTGCACTGATGGCAGTATTTTACACACCAGACCTTAGGAACCAGCCTCTCTCTGAATCTCTCCCTTAAGCTTCTCAACACTTTAGACAGCCGGTGAAAAGCTGAAGATGTCTAGTACCCAATACCTGGGAGACTGCTTCCCTCACACACCGTTTTTTTTCCCCCCACAAACTTCATGACTTTATCCACCCGCTTCAGTATTTGCATCCTTCTATATGAATAAGACTCCTTCATCTGCAAAGCATTCAGGCTGTACTAGCAAAAAGCACAACACTAGCTCTGAAGTTTATTTGAAGGTCCTCAGGAAGTACTTGGTATTGATGAGACTCACCAGCATCTCCATCTTCCCAGCTTACAGAACAGACTCTGAGAGCTTTTAAAAGGAACAAAGTAGATTGAGGGCACAGAAGAACACAACAGTTGAGCTACCCTAAATATTAAGCAAGCCACAAATTTTAATAACTTTGCTATATTAAAAGATATGCACCAATGTCACCCCACCCCCACAATTCATCAAGGCATTTCACTCCCTTGGGCTCTTGTGACTAAGTATAATATTTCATTAAATATCCTGTTCATACTGGCTTATGTACTAGGGAACACACTAATTTTAGAAAACTGATTAGCTAGTTCTTTCTAACTGAATGTTATTGTAGCTAAGGTCAGATTTTGCACTGAAACTATGGCAACAAAGCCACAGTATTCTTTTGTCTACAAGGTTGGGGCTAGGTTTATTAACAGTACTGTTCTTCTTAATAGCTAAGCACTGCTTTTTGGCAATCCCTCCCTCGATCCTACCTGAAATACCCTGAACTTTCCACAGGGGAAAAAGCTCAGACCTGCGAGAGAGCTGTCGAGAAAGAATGAACGTTCAAACCAGCGCTTTGCTTGTTTCTTCGTTCTTAGGACATGGTCACTATACCAGCACGTTTCCCCTGTTGTCCTGCACAGAATGTGTCATCAGTACAGAACTACTACCCACATTTTTCAGATGGGCAAACGAAGCGCATAGATCATAAAACTTCACACTAGGCGTTCAATTAAATCCCCCCTCGTTCTTTTGCAGTACCTTAACAGATTGCGTTTTTCATACAGCGTTCCAGTTATGCATATTAATGGCCACTTTTTATTTCAAAGGGGCTTTGCTTTGCCTTCATCTAGATGCACAACATCCAAGATGAAAGCACTTTAAAACCAGAAGTTGGCAGACAGCTGTTTGACCACAGTACTCTCAGTACAGACCAGCATGCAAATGCAACCCAGCCAATCTTCACAGCCTGCGCCTTGTATTCCAAACAGACCCAACTCCTCTTCTTGGACAGTATCGACAACTTTGTTTACACCAGGTTAAACAGACCCTCTTGTAATCTGTGCCACACAGAGCTTTCCCATTACGCTCTTGGTACCACATCGCTAGGACACAGAAAAAAACCCATGCTAAACCATCTCAAACCAATAATTTTTTAGGCAGTTGTTTATTCATTATTTCAGCAAAGCACATCGGCATCACAGAGTTCGAGATGTCTTCAGGATGTCCTGGTGCTTCACAACATGTGTCTACCCACTGGACTACAAACCTGCTTAATAGGCCAGTAAGGAACCACACTGCAGTAAATGTGGTAAATTAAATAAAACCAGCTTTCCAATTCACTCTCCATGACAAAAAAAAAAAAGCTTTCCTTTGAATCCTGCATCCGATCACTATTGGATTTCAGAGCAATGCAAGCTACTTTTGCACATTTAAATGATAAACTACAGGACACAGCAGCTACACAAGTTAGAGCGTAACACCTATTCCCTAGCTGTGCTCCCAAGGGGAAAAGCTCCAGTACCTCCTCTGCTTGCTAGTATAGCAAGCCACGTAAGTAATTATCATTGATGAGCCTGACCCCAACACAAAACCCGTGGTTAAAAAAGTCTGGAGATAACGTGTTCATGACATCACTCTCGCTGAAGTGACGGGAGAAGGCAGTGTACATTGCCTTCCACCTGAGCTGCAGAGAGGAAGGAGGCTTGGGTGTGCTCGTGTGTAAGTGGCACATCAACACTTCATTAGGACTCCCTCTCTCCTGGGGTTTTCCAAGCTTTAGCAGATATAAAGCACATTTGTCTGTATGAAAATGCAACACTTCTGACCTTTCATTTTTTTTTGAAATACCGAAATGCCACAGTGACAATTGTGTATAACATCTGCTTGTATGTAAGATGCAGTGGGCTAAAGATTCACATTTTAGAGACAGTGCTCAGGATTTCTTCATCGTATAAAGGGCATCAAATTCAAATGCGTACTAGCAGTTGGCAGTTTTCTAGTACAGTTCTATAAATACTTAGAATCATACTAAAGAATTCCTCATGAAGGCAGTGAAAATGTGTTTTGGATATTATAACTATATCCTAATTCAGCAAGATTGAAAGATTCTTCCTACACAAAATGGCCAATGCTTCAATTTTAAATAAAGAAATAATAGGCACAGCATTAGACTGTATTTTTATCATTTTTCTCTTCCATTGTGCCAACCCTAAAGTTTCTTTTGATTTTACACTAAACCATGATCTTAGCACCCTTTTTGAAAAGGGGCTAAGAAACTTTTCTTTTTTTAAATGGCATTTGGCTCTTAGGAAAAACAGAGAGGTTAATTAAGTAGGTGTTTACTATTGTTGCCCCACTTCCTACTTTCGGTATTCAGCGAGTGCATTTTAGTCTGTGTTGGACATCTCAAAACTGAAAAGGAGTCACTTTTCTATGGCAAGCCATTTATTTCTCTTCAAGGTCACCATGCTAAGCTTTGAACTTTGCACTAAAGCACTCTCAAAAGTTCTGCGTCCTGCATGAAAAATGAATCCTGCCATTTTATCTGCTAATATATGGTTATCAGAGTGAAAAAAAGGCATATTTAGACATTAGTTTAAATATTCCTTAAAGGAATCTAGGCACTGTAATAATTTATATGCCCAAAGATTTCACCAGCATTAGAAACCTCATGTTCAAAGACAAAAAGGAGCCTAAACTTGGCCATGCAGCTCAGGTCTATCACTTCTCTTCTCACCATCACTCCAGGAATATGCCCTTAACCCTCTGCAAAACATCCACTCGAACTCATCTAATATGCAGAAAGTCATACAATTCAGACTATTTCACAAAGTTAAAAAAAAGACAACCTAAGCTGATATAATCGCTTTCACCAGAGTAGATTTGGAAAAGCATGCATGGAGAGCAATAGGATTTGATGCTTCAAACTTATCTGAAGCTGAACACATGATACATAAAGGCTTATACCGCAAAAAATTCTTGGTAAGTACAGGGGATTGTACTGAACTACCTTACTACCTAGAAAGTGCACTTCTATATGCTGCTAATATTCTTCCAAAACTAACAGGCAGAGGGATCCGGGTATTTGTTTTAGTTTGTTTTTTAATATTCTGAAGTGTTCGGGAAAACTATGTATGTGACCTTTCAACTGAAAACTCCCTTAATCTCAGCTCTAATGCCAAACTATAAACAAGCTTGCATTGGCTAAATAAGGCTGTATGTATGCAACAACCCACAGCCTCTATCAGTGTTGCATAAGTTATACGGTTTCCTTCAAATTAAAGAAAACAGTAGGGTATAGGCTTCAGGTCACTGATGGCAAAGCTATGAAGAACGAAACATGCCCCAAAACATTTCTGTTCAGGAAAAGCATACTGACTTTCATTAATGCTGAGCACAGTGCAAATTTAAAGAGAAATCCATTAAAATAACTGGGGTGTGTATGCAGATTTTTTTTTTAAGATATGCATATATATTTATATATTAAAGCTGCTTTGTAGTGCCCAGGTCATTTCTTCTATCGAAGATGAACTTGTAGTTCAAAGACAGAGACCCTCAGTGCTAGCCCCTACACCACCAGACAAACCTAACGGAAGGTTTTGTGAAGGCAATATTCAGAAAGAGCATACAGTATGGATTAGGATCAAAAGAACAAACAGAATTTGAACTATTCATCTTCTGCTGCACCATGAGGGTATTTTAAGTCTCAGATACGGGTTCATTCCTTGAACATCTTGCCAAAAAAAGAGTGTTGCCCAGCAACTACTAAAACAATGTTCTGGAAGGAGGTAGCTGCTGGACAAATTAACCCAGTAAGTGCCCTTTTCCCCTCCATTTCATGCAGCTATCGCAAAGCCTCTGGATCCCTGGCAGACAGATATGCATCCCAAATAAAGAGCTGTAAGGAATTTCCCGAGAAGGCTGTCAGACAGACCGTTTTGGTATAGTAGCAGTGTCTTGCATTAAGCAAACACGTTTGGCTTAACACAGCACTAAGTTCCAATACAAAATGAACACAAATAAAACCCCTGCAAAAGCACATACAAACTAATAGAGCACAGAAACAGCAGCTAAAGCACAAAATTGTAAGCCCTGGGCTCTGCTTCAGCTTTGCCATTATTGCTAGGTCTGACTTTAATTTGCAACATAGCTATCCGTCTCTGTGCATTTAAGTACAAATGATTTCTAATGAAACGCTGGTGCTTTTAGCCTAGCTAGAGGGTCAGCTGTAGTTCATACTTTCCCCATAAACCCATGCATATTAAAAGGATGTTCATTTATAGTCACTATTCAGATGCACAGTCATACTCAAAGACGGCAATTAGAGCAGCGATTCCAGCTTTATAAAATACATAAAATGTCTTTTTTTTGTTCAAAGCAGTGCAGATAACCAAGGAACTGTCACGCTCTTTCTTTTTTTGGAGACTTGTACAACTAGCATTTTTCCAGGAATCTCATCTGTACACAGGATATTCAGACCAGTTAAGTAAAATACGCTTTTGCAAGAATTTTCATACTAACATTTTTAAAAAGAAACACCCTAATGAATGTACTCTTAAGTCTTAATGTTTTGCAAGGCAGTTTTAGAGGACTTTTGAATTAGTTGAAGCTGAAAACATGAAGGGCCAGAGAAACATTGTACTTTAAAACAAAAAAAACCACCCCAAAACATGCATACAAACCACCATATTTAAAGCAGATTCAGACAGCCAGAACAAAAAAAAATTCCACTGAAATCTCACAGACCATAATTACCATCCAATCCCAAACCACTAACTTCAGGTGCTACCTACTTCTGATCAGGATGGGAAAAAGGAAGAAAAAAAAAATCAACCTTCACACCTTAAAGCAATCAAACTAATATTTGAAGGACCTAGAGGCACAACAGCATTTAATATGTGAAATAACTACTGGTAAACACTCGGAGTAACTTGAGGGTGCTGGACGAAAACCTTCCTTTAGAGTTCTTTTCAACTTTGGCACTTCAGTTTTTTCCATCTAATACACCCTCTGAATTTTTTTTTTTTTAATGTCTCGTTTATACTTTTACACCACACTCCAAATCGTACCCGAACACTACCTTACTCTCGGCTTCCTCTTGCATTTCATCCCTTTCAGGGCTGCACCACCACCAGATTAATCTGTCAGCCTACTTTTTCCGCAACTTTTGTCAACAAAGCAAGCCCTCGTGTCCTCAGGATACCTCTGTACGTTCTCCTCCAAGCAGACTGAAAGGCTCTATCGCTCCCATCTCCGACTCCAGTCGTGCTGCTGCAAATCATTCTGTTCAATCCAGTTCATCCAAACACACATCAAGCTTCCCTCATTGAATTCCTTAGGACAACTTGAAGCCAAGATTTTTAAAAGGAATGACTTACTAGCACACAAAGCCCACCTCCGTTTCAGCTACAAAGTGCTTGCTTTTAGAAACGCGTTCCTCAGGCAGGGACTATTTTCACACCACGGGCAGGTTATCAGCATTTAGTGACAGCATATACTCATGGCTAAGTATTACTGTCAACTGCCTTTCCCATGAGAGGCTCTCTGCAGAAAGAAGGATGGTGCATACACACCACCACTTTGTGCACAGCAGCTCTGCTGTATTCCAAGGGTTTAAAGGAGAGAGGAAAGAAAAAACACCACCCTCTAGACCAGGGCCTTGCTGCTGCCACAAGATGCAACTGATTAAGCGTAGCCTAGGCAACAAGACTTTTTAAAACCTGAAACACCCGTGGCTAAGAAAAAGGCAGGATGGATTCATTTTGCTAGTGGATATACATGCTTTAGTTTCACACTGAATTTTCTTAAGAGTTGTGTATGAGTATCTAAAGCACTGAATCTTGCTTCTAGATACTTCTCACCACTTTGATTAAGTGTGAAAATTATATTTACAACAGGTTTACATCTGCCCCCAGAAGGCAGATCTGCTCACAGAAGCTTAGAAGTACACTTCTTAAAAATACTACCCAAAGCAAGATCCTCAAGACTGGCCACAAAGTCACACATTCAGTGTTCCTCCCAGAAGGTGACTTCAGGTTTGACTGACCTGCATCTGGACACCTTAAAGCACAGCTCATTTGAAAGAGGATTCGCACATGGGTATAAAACAGATTACACCATAGAGGCATTTTTCCAGTACTACGTAAAACTGTAACGTAAGTCACTTACATTTGATTAATTTTGGTCCTGCTCTAACGAGATTTTCAGAAGTCACTTCTCAGTTACCAGTGCCAGTGTTCTGCGCCTATTTGAATTCAATCCAGGATCATGCTTCTTCTCAGGCCTTAAACTGCAGTGATCCTATCGGCTGTGATGACTAGTATGGGGTATATGAAGTCATTGAACAAACGTGGGCACCACGTACAAAGTTTACTGGATACTAGAACATTCCCACACCAGTTCCCACCCCAGGCTGCTACTGTACAAGGGGTATCTTGTGCTACCGATCTGCTCTAACTGTGACACTGCCCAAGGCAACAAAGACTAAACCTCAAGTACGACAAAACTATCAGGACTATTGAATTACATTCACCAGATGCCCACAGTTTCTTTATATCCCGGATGTAAATGTTGTTGTTAGGATAAATGCACCTTAAGGAAGGCCTTGTGTTCCATTTGCAAGGGAGGTATTTTTGCAAGGTGTCATAAAAACGCCAGGTAAGATTGCAGAGACATGGCTATAGTTCCTGACCTTGCCAGAGTCTTCCCGTGCAACACCCCAGTCAAGCCTCTGGGTGCCTTTGCTTCATCATTTAAATAAAAAAAAAAGGGGGGG
>JAVKLA010000036.1:22719573-22739053 GCA_034782735.1 Sagittarius serpentarius | reverse complement strand
GGGGGGTATTTTCCATTTGCGTTGAAGATGGTGCGATAAATTTCATTATTACTTCTTCTGAACATATTTATCATGGAAAGCATTTTATCTTAGACTGCACTTACAAAGCGTGTGTATAAATAACAGAAATGCCTGCTAAAATTATGACTTTTGTTGCCATTTACCATTAAGCATAAACTTCCCCATGAAAGCTGTAGTGAAGTATCTACAAAGGTTGGAAAAGGTTCACACCATTCTTTCTCCATGTATAAATTATAAGTAATATGAGAACATTTACAATGCCTAACCACAATGTTTTATGTCAGACAAAGGTGTCTCTGTACTTGCAGTTCCTAAACTATGCTAGCAAGAACTGCCTTTTTCTCATTCTTTTCTCCCTCTCTCCCCCCACCTCCTTCTACGCCCAGCAGTCTCAGTCAAACCTGGCTTTATTCTTTCATTTGATTTTAACATCAAGAAATGCCTAGAATCAGGGCTGTAGTTCACATAACACCATTGTTCTTTTTCTGGAGAGCTTAACGCTGAATGCTAAAACTTCCCCAGGTTGCCTCTTTAGGATTTGAATCATCAGCTATTTAGGTTTCCAGTAAAAAGGGAGAAAAACCAACAAGAACTCAGAGACTTCAGCAATATTCTAAAAAGAGTTTCATTATATGAGACATCTTTGTGTCGTGGCAAAACCCCCCGAAAAACCAAACAACAGCAAACAAAACTAGCAGTACAGAAGTTACCTGATTTTCAAGGTCAATCACCTGCAGTCCTGGCCAAGCCTGAATAGAATTATGCTAATTCTGAGCCCTTGATAAAGGCAAACCATAACTAAGGAATCAAGATTCATCCAACAAACAAACAAGACGAACAGTTGCTTCTACACCTGAGAACAGCAAAATAAAAGGTAGATCAAATTTTTAGAATATTTGGCTGAGCTATCCTTTGGGTAAAAGATGCAACCAAGAGGTGAAAAAAAAAAAAAAGCATTTAAGGAGATTTTTCCAAACAAAATCCCAGTTAGCACTTTTCCTGTTTGTGATTTTTCTTAAATCAGCCCTAGCCAAACTGTGCAAAGAAGGAGGCATTAATTTCTTATCACTAAGCATAAGTTTCCTGGCAGAATGAAAGCAAAGTCAAACTTGGTTAATATCGAATGAGGTCAAACAACAACAGTTGTTACAAACACTTGCTCCTTTCCCTTTTCCTCTTCTCTGAGATAGGTTTGGTACTGGGTAACTAAATGGCATATGTGTGCAGAAAAAGAAATGAAATTTACAGGGACCCTGTAAGTTTGGACAGATCTGAAAGCCAACCTCAACTGGCAACCCCATCTCTACCCCCTCACAAACCATTCTTTTTAAATTCCCACAACTTACTTCACACTTATATATTTTATTTTTTTTTTTTCTTCCTCATGAGTTGCCCTTCATGGAAGAAGACGACACTAAAATACTCTGTAGAAAGCAGGGAGGTCAAAAATAGTTACACATGACTGAACAAAATGAAGGGCCACTTCTAACTAGAAGGGTCATAAGCTGTCCAACAAACTTACCTCTGAATTTTTTGGGTGGGTTGTTAAGATCACCTGCTTCTGGCTGTACAACACACCGATCATCCACAAGGCTGCAAAGGAATGAGAAGTAAAGTGAGATTCTATTCCCTTGCAATTGCTTACATCCTTGTTAGCAAAAAAAAGTTTTTTATTTGCAATGTTTTATCCAAGTGGCCACTTCAGCAGAAGACATTCCCCAAATGCCAACTTATGCCAGATCCTTCTAAGAAGCATGCAGCTAATTTTTACTGTTGCCCAGAGCTATGCTCCTGGATAGGTGGGACAATAAATAAGTCATTGCTCCTGTATACTGCATCATCTTTATGTCCCCTCCTTGAGGTGCAGACAGAACAGCCCATATTCTAGTTAGGTGAAAGAGCGCCTTAGAACAATTATTGCCTCTTGGACAGATTTGAGTAACGTTGCAAATGCGTTTATATGAAGAAGAGTAGATAACAGGAAAATACGACGACTATACAAACTGGACACTGACCCTATGACCCCTCAAATATTAAAAAAAGGCAGAAACAATAACTGCCACAATAAAAATTGACTCCCAAGAGAAAGGAAGGCATAAATATACCCTCCTGCTCACCAGTCACAAACACAAGGTAAGTCAAAAGACCAAACTAATCTCCTCCTGTTCTACCAGGACAGAGGTGAATTGGACAAGCGAACCCAAGAGATTCTAATAAGGAATGCCAGGACAGAGCTTCCTGTGAATAAACATCAGCAGAAAAAAAACAGGGTTCAACTGGAATCCCACAGAACAAAGAAAATAGTTAAGATGGACCTGTCACCACTGATCTGCCCTTAGCATGCTTTGGATCAACAGGGAATTGCACTTTTACCAAACACTGTTTCCAAACTGTGAAAATGCAACTGTGAGCAAATACTATATAGTTTCTGATTTCATCCTAAATGACTCAATTTGGCCCATTAAAACCAATCTGTCAAAGAGGCTTTCTACACAAAAGTAGAAAGTAAAACTCCAAGGTCTTAAAGGTTTGAGAGGTCCATTCTCATGCAGAATCAACTTGAGAAAGATGGAGACCTAGAATATGAGAGTTGTTCCTTGCAGAGGCCGGTTACATGCAGGGAGCATCTTGAGACAACAATTATGGAAAATAATGAAGTGCATAAAAATTAAGAGATCAGAGAGACTAAGTGGACTCAACAGTTCTATGCATCTAAAATTTGCATACGCAAACATTCAGAGTAAATTGCTTTTTCCCCATGGATTTTCTCCCTACTCAGTATTATATATACATATATGTGCTCCAACAAGAATGGTAGTATTAATATTTGATCTGACTTCTAGTGAACAAAGGGCCAAAAAAATATCAAGTCAAATGGGTTACTCTGATCATCCCCCACAGAGATAATCTCAGTGCAATATATCCCTCTCATCCTGAGATTAACTTGAAAGTAAAGAGGAACTTCCCAAACTACTAAGAAAAAAATTTTACAGGGTGAAAAACACAAAAGAGGATATATTGTACACCGGCAATCATAATGATGACAGCACTGAGTTTGGGAAACAGCAAAAGTAAAGTCCTGATTAAGCAACAGTCATGTGATTGGAATATTAAATAGGAACACTCTTCAAAGATTTAGAACGACATTAGAATGTATAGTGGTATCTGTTTCTCAATCTTCATTAACCACATGAACAAGTCATTACACATTGTTATGACATAAGACTGTCAAAACTCCACATGGTATAGAGTACAGTTACACTGAATCTTTCCTTCGCTTCTTTAATTTTCTCCAGGACAAAGACTAAATTAAATATGGGACAAAACTAATTTGATTATGAAGTCTTATTAAGATGATAATGCATTTCATGTTTCACATAGCAATTGGGATTTCTGGCTTAAATTAGGCTCAGAAGACGTGTGGCCATTATATAATGCAGTTACCTTAAAACAGTACTAATCAAATCAAAGAGGATGCTTGTAACACTAAGGGATCTTTAGAACTGCCACGAGAACATCTCATCAAGGCTAGAAAATGCATGTGCTTAGGGCCTGTAATGTCTAAAAGGACTACCCATGGTGAAAAATATCTGCTCAGCAATGCCATCAAAAGCCACAGCCACCGCATCATGTTCATCATGCACTGTATGGGATTAAACATAACATAACAACTTTCTACTTGTTCTGGAATTATTTACTGCCAAACTTGCTTCAGTACTAGGAAGAAAAAAAAAATAGCCAAATGTATAGGATCGCTTAATTCATTTTGCCAGTTTTCAGCAGATAGTATTTGGCCAGTTACACAGCTGATCGAATACTGCAGAGTGTACATGTCATATTTGACGAGTACCTGGGAAATTTGTCAAATACATTCGCCAAATACTATTCGACCAACCCTACTTACTACATCCCCTGCTTTTATCATACCTTCTTTCCCTTCTGGCAGCATCCCATATTTTCTTCTCTTTCCTATAATAGATCATGGTGCATCTTCAGTGTCTGCTTCCTTCTCTGCCCCCTTATTTTCCAGAATCCTAATAGCTAGAGAACTAAACCTATAAGTTAGTTTGGAGTCACTCAGATGAGATTCCAGCCCATCGTTTCCTGCCGAGAGACTTACCAGGATGCTGTCTTTGTACCCTGCTTGGGAGCTCCATTTATCAGATGCATCTGGACAGTAGGCATCAAAAAATTTGCTGTCACTGTACCCACCCTGAGGCCCTTACGGCTACTGGAAATGAGAAAGAGCATGTTGTGTGCGTGCCCACTCACCATATCATCAAGCTTCCTGGTTGCTTCTTTGCTACTCATTCAGTATTGAAGTCCCACAGTAATGTGTCATGCATGCTATCTCCCTCCCTCTAATTTCTCACTGCTTTGAAACAAGGTGGCAGATGTGCTCTCTGAGCTTCTCATCCAGCCGCCTGCAAGGTCTTCCAAATCAGTACACAGCTCCTCTGCCAGCTTCTGACGCTCAGAGATTTCTCCTCAGCAGCAGTTGAACAGAATAAAACATACCCTGTCGCTCATCAGAGCTGTACTTAATTCCACAGCTTTTCTCTGCAAACTCTTCCTTTTCCTATGTGAACGGCTACTCTTTGTTTAATGAAGTAGCACACACCTCTCACTGCTTAAGAGGCACTCTCTGATGGAGCACCTACTCTGACATCTTTGCAGGAGAAAGCGCAAAGGAACTCTGTGGAGAAGCACACCAGGGGCAGGAGCTGGCAAGGCACGGCTCCCACCACGGCTCCCGGGTGCTGGCCATGGGAAAAGTCGAAGATTCGAAACACGTTCTCCTTTGACCAAAGAAGAACAATTTTGTTTGCATGAGAAACCTCAAATACTGTAAAACAAAACTAGTCATAGTGGTAAGTTAGCGGTATATAAACGGTTTGGCTCGGGGCTGCTTTTTTATTTTTTTTTTTATTTTTTTTTTTTAAACTACTTACATTGCCTATGCTACATCCTTTTTTCCACTCAGCAGACTGCTCTGAAGCCTATTCATTCCTGACTGGAGGAGGCAGGGAGGGACAGGACGGGACACACGGATGGACACGGGACAGACAACATCATGAAAATCATTTGCTTGCATTCATTCCCTCTACCCACACCTTAGCTTGCCAAGCTTCTTCCTCCCCACCAAGGACATCAAAATGACACCATGGCCATTGATACACTCTCCATCCTCCCAGCATCTAGCTTGGCATATCAGCTTAAGGCCATTTTTAAATTTAGGGGCAAATCTGTACATAAAGCTACCTTGCTTTACCCAGTATTTCCTGGGAGTCAGGCTCAGGATAGCTAGCTGAGTTCTGCTAGTCCTTCTTATGGATGTTTTTAGTACAAGAGAACAACTGTTCTTACCCCAAAGTGCTAATAAATCCATTTGTTGAGCCCTCTGCATAGAGAGAACAAATATCTCCAATATGAAGGAAGCTCGACATCTTGTCAGTCATCTCTGGCTTACTGCCCCTAGAAGAATAAAGCACAACATTACTATTTATCAGGCAGAATTTCTCAGTACAAGCTACTGGAGGTTACAACAACAGGATCCTTCGCTTTTGTTTGTTCATTTGTTTGAAAGACTGAACAAGTACTTCCACTGGAATTTCAGGTATCAAAGAGAACACAGCACATCAAAATGCTTGCTTAGAAAAATAAACTAGGGAAAAACAAGCAGCTACTGGCATCCCCTTTGGTGTGGGACTGTTTTATGGGTAGCCGTATTTGTCCCAACAGATGCTCACAGCCATTTTGGTCCAGGCGTACCGACCCGTTTCATCCCATCTGTGAGAGGGAAAGGGGCAAGAAGAGCAGGCTGCCTCAGTTTAAGACATATTATTTGTATCATCTAAGTAACAACGTATTTCTTTGCCAGATTCTTTGCCAGAATCAAAGGTAGGTTTGAGCATATTTTAAAGGTCCTCTTGGTGCGCTGGAGTGGTGCTCCTGGGAATTGTAATGTGAAATACTGACATGATTCATGTCAATATTGATGTGATTCAACACCAAGGCAGCCACCTGCTTACAGCTGCAGTCCCAAGGACAGCATTAGGTGAAGATCCACTGAATACGACGGACAACAGATTTTGCATGTAAAAGCTTTAGGATTTTTCACAGTCAAATACTTTAAACTATGGATGTATCAGGAAGCCAAATCCCTGTGAAATCAGGAATGCTTTAATCCTGTTTTTAAAAGGACTGCCTAAACGTAACACTGAAGAGACAGCCACTTAGTGTTGTCAACTTCCACGGTATTAATAACTACCCTTATTTTCTTTAAAGCTGCAAATCCTGGGCTGAATGATACAGGACATACCAGCCATCTAAATAAATATAGAAAAGCTAATTTCTGTCTGTCACAGCAACAAAGAAAGAGACAAACATGAGCCCGGATAAAAAGAAGCCCAACTCGATAGATTTTTTTCACAGCCTTCTTTTTCAAGGCCGTTTACTGGTTTCTTGGAGGTCCTCCTAAGCCATGCTTTTTGATCACCGAGTTCAAAACACTGAAATAGCTTTCTGTGCTTGAGGTTTCAAACAGCAAGCAGCAACATAGCTCTTCCAAGCTGTTCCTTCTTGCAGGCTGGTGACTCGCTCTGCAAGACAGCCCTGCCAGTGAACACTGCCCAGGACCAGACTTCCAGATTTAAGAGAAAATCATTGAAAACACTTTCACCCTCCCCAACATCACATCCAAATCAGTTTTAAATGGTCCACCACCAGGAGAACTAAGCAGCAGGGAATTATGCTTATTATAGAGCACAGCCCTGACATTGTACAGGGGATAAATATTCCCTTTCACTGAACATTATCTTGTTTACCAAAAGTGTAAGGATCAAAGTTTATTAAGCAAGGCTGGAGCTCAACAAGGACAGATTCATGGAGATTTAGAAGTTGATGTTAATAATGCACTGCAGATATGAAAGTGCAAGCAAAAACGTGAAGCTATGCTTTTCTTTTGAAAAGCTGCAAATAGCTATCCCTCCCTCCTCACCACTGAAATATCTGTGGTGGTGGTGGTAAGAATAACAACAACTTTATTATTAAGTCAAAGCACATTATAGACATTCTCATGCCTGTAAATTCCTGTATCATTTGCACAATTAAAAAAAAACCCACAAAAGTTAACGGGCCAAGTTCACTTGCAGGGTAAAGAAGTCTCAGCTCCTCTGAAATCAAATCTATGTACATACAGAAGCAAACCATTTGGCTTCAGGTTGCTTGTTTAGCGCCAAGTCCTTCAGCCACCGCATGTTACGCAGTCCATTCCCATTCTCTTTTGGTAAGTGGACAGAAAAACATCACTACCTATTTTAAGATACGTGCCACAAAACATACAGAAATAATGTTGAGTGACTCAATTAGCATCACTAGAAATACAGCTTTCCTCATTACCTGACTTGGATGTTAACTACAAACTCCATACTAAAAACTTTTAAGCCTTCAAAATGAAGCTCGGCCCTAAATTAATGCAGCCCAAAGCAAAAGGTATCTAAGCCAACCCGAAACATAGATACTTCCAAACAACTCCTTTTTACAATGGCATGTAAGGTATCCCGTTCGGGGGGTGAGGGGGATTACTTTATTGGACTACATCATTTTTCCTTTGGAAGTGGCAGATGCTCACCACAGCTGTTCCCAAAAGAACGTGAAGGTCAAAATTACTGACTTCCGTTACAGAAGGTAAGAATTTTTTCTTGCCAAAGAAGTTCTCAGACCATTGACCAAAACAAGGCTGAAGGATGGACAAATCAAACTTCTGCTTTACTTTCCAGAACATAGCTTCAACTTCCTTGTATTTTCTTTACTGAGGAAGATCCCAACATACCATGTCATATACCATGATACTGTAACCCCGACATACCATGATAGCATAAACCCCTAAAATAAGCGCTTTTGCAACTTATTGATACTTCCATTAATAAAACATTTAGCAAGTTTACCTATAACCATTATACGGTTATGGGCAACAGAAAGGTAGTTTTAAGTCTGGAATTAGTTCATGCATGATGAATTTCATTGCTGCTCAGTTCACCAGATCCTTTTTAAATTTTTCTGGGCAAGCTTGCAAAGCCGTCACTACAGAGTCAGGTTCTGCTTCTGTGCACCTCAGGGTGCAGGCTGCCTGCGGCACCGCTGAACCCCAGCCTCTCCTGTTCCCAAACCGGAGAGCCATGCTCCTCATGCTTCCTACTGGTCATCAGCTTTGCTGGAGTTAAGACTTACAAAGGGCTGATCTGGCTACAATAACCTTATTTTTTAAGGCTTTTCTCAGGCATGCAGTATTTAGAGCTTAAGTCCTCGCTCATCCCTTTCTTGTATTCTTTTTGAATACTGTTTTAACGCCAACCAGCGTGATGTTATCTCTAACACGACAGCAGATACTCGGATGGAGTGTGCTCCACTGCTCTCACGAAGCACGCTGCCAATTCCAAGTAGGGTGATCCTCTTTGTAAAATACCTATTTATCGTAAGGCTTACTCACAGTCAAAACAGGTATGATGAACATTGTCTACATCTATTATGTTCTTTAATAACTGAATACCAAAAGTCAGTCCACTTGACGTTCATCTTTAAACATGCTGTTTCTGAGGTTGGCCAGTGCTCAGGAACATGCTGAACTGGCAGATGGAGTAAGGGACTAAATGACCCAACAGGCCGCCTTAGATACAAGATTTACAAGTAAAGAGAGTAATTTCTAAACTGATTTAGCTTATGTCAAAGCTGCTTTCATAGTCTCCTCACAAGGGACTCATGACACCTAACAAAATTACTCCACTAATTGGTCAATTATTTGCACTAAACACTATATGATCAGCTACCACAAATTGAGTATTTTCCACCTTTGATGAGAAGGACAGCTGGGGTATCTGAGACAAAAAGTAGACCTGGAAGGTTTTCAAGAGCAAAGTTTCAGGTACCCAGTTTGAAAAGCTTTTAAAAAACAGGTCTGTCAACACCAGCTGACCACGCTAATCCCCTCAAAATCAGACCTCCGTGGGAATCTTCAGCTGCAGAACCCAGAAGTTTAGACGCTAAAAATCTGTCAACTTTGGCACATTTATCCCCAGTCCGTAGCGGTGGCGGACCACAGGGACTTAAGAGAACAGGTTCCCTCCTGGACACGTCAGCCAAAGCATCCGTGAATGTCCCCTTGCCCGGGGAAGGGACGCTTCCCTTCCCGCACTGTGTTGGCCAAAGACACGAGACGACCACCAGAAGACCCCCCTGGAAGCGCGGGGCAGAAGGATCCTCACACACACTCTCAGTACTTGGCTCTTAACAGCTAAAAGCACCATCGCGCTGCTCAAAAAGCAACTGTGCTCAGCAGACAAATACAACCATTACTCTGCAATTTATTTATTTTAGATACACACCAGTGCCAGGAGCAATCAATTAATACTAGAGGAGGGGACGGCCCTAAGAGAGCGTTTGCAGTTATTGCTACTCACAATCCCTGCTTTAATGGCATTCTCACATCCTCGCAAGAGAGGGGAGTCCTGCAAGAAACCCATCGTGTTCCAACCATAACACAGCAGCCTCCTGGCCATGAAGCACTGTCGTCCTCTTCCACTTAAATACCAGGGAAAACAAGATTCCTTCTAGGTAAACTTACTTGAAAAATTGAAGATAAAGAAGGACTCTAAGGAAACAGCAGCAGCATGGCAATATTAGCATACAAATCTAGCAAAGGTAGGTCAGGTTTCTTCAAACAAGTATTACAAAGCTTAACTCGGGTAGCAGCAGTGTCGACAACAGCAACACAAGTTTTTAAAATAATGTTCTTTTCCCGCTGAGCTGAAGACTCTAATTTTGACAAAGACAGACTTAATTTTTAAGATGAGAAATGAAACGTGAACTAAAAGTAGACTATTAGCTACCCATAGACATCAAAAAATACCTGAAAGATGAATACATTCTACAGTATTTTTTAAGCCTTGACAGCTTGAATTTAATTATGTTGGTGATGACTTCCTCATGCATATTAGCTCTACAAAAGTTAGTGGGGCTTTACACATGTTTTAGATACAGTTTATCTGCACTGGAGAATAAAATTAAGTTTCTGTTTAAGAAACTACCTCCCCCAAAAATATAGAAACCTGCCGAATTTCATGTGAATTGCAAGGTACTGCTTTACAAGTCATTTTGCCAGCCTACAGCTTTGCTCTATGGGACTGGATCTGAAAATGCATTAGCTAAATCCAGGCAGAGCTAAACCCAGGAAAACTTTCTATTCACCTCAAGAGTTTTAGGACTTGCCTGTCCCCTGCTACTCTGTACTGCTTTGGTGAACACAAATCTGCATCACAAGACGGTGAGTTTGGTCTTCTGACTGAACACAAAGTGCCATCAATTACTGGGTTCATTTTTTATTATTTTCTTCCTTATAGATTATCTTGTGCATGTCCTCAAAACAAGCTGCGTTTCACATCGCAAAAGCCAATTAAAAATCTTTAAATGCCAACTGAGCACTCTGACAGGGTTTGTACAAATCCCACTACCACCAGCACCACCGTTCCACTCTGAACCAAAGGTGAAGTTCTGCAGACCCTCCCTCATAACTGTTTCCCCTGGTTTTCAGGAAGATTAAAAGGACTCAGTCATATTTTAGGGTACAAGTAGATCACATGCTTAGCCTGATGGCCTTGAATAAGCCCGTTTAAGTTTGATATAGTCACTGAAATCCAGCTCTGAGACACTTCAATCCATTTTCTCATGAAAACACATTTCATAATGGCAGTTAAAGCAGAATTAACAGTAAAGACACTTAAAAAAATGTAACTGTTAAATATCAAATAACTTAATGAGACAGCTGCTTTTTGAAGATATCAGAATAGGCAATGCAACTGCTTTGTAAACATTTCACGCTAATTTCTCCCATCACTCATCTAGATCTTGACGCTAAGTTAGAAAAAGCAGGCTTCAGAGCAATGTGGAAAGTTTGCTTTCCTTGAATAGCAGAGTCAAGGCCCCCTTTTGAAGTCTCTCCTTACAGGGACTGTTTGTAACAAGATTTCTGCAGAATGCTATTCCTCATCTCAAGCAATTTAATGCTGAGAGGCTTTTCAGACAATCTGAAGCTATTTTGCCGATACCGTGTCTCACGTGTCCGCTTTGTGTGGGATTTTAATTCTTTGACCTATGACTCCAAATCCTATTTGTAAAATAAATGAGACCAAATATGTCTTATTGCCGACGGTTTGATTTCCAGCAACTGGGATACAAATTACTTAATCTTTTTAAGATGGTTCTAATGATGTTTGTTTTGAGCAAAAGAGCTCCTTGCTGTGCTTTGCAGTCTCATGATGTACTTAGTTCTCTATTATCATATTTTCACTGTGGTTTAGTGCTCAATTAAATAGAGACTGGCAATTTTATATGTACCATTACAGAAATTTGAGCAACACTTTATCAAAGTCTTTTTCGCTATTTAGGTTGTTTAGAGAAGAACAGAATCTCAAACCATACTTAACTGCTTCAACTTCATTCCTGCAGACAGGAAACACCACAGTGCAAGTTTAATTTTGCTTCACTTTTTAACAGAAAAAAGATCAGAGTTTAAGAGTAGAGAGACAACAAAAAAAACATAAAGGACTGCTTAATGGCATAATCTATTGCCATGCATCTGAAGAATCATCCACAAATTAACAGACAGCGGTAACATTACATCAAGACTTGATCAACTGAGAACCCACAAGGCCAGGTAAGTCAGTGTGTTTGAATCAAATCGAATTAGGTCCTTAATGTTTGTAAATTAGGCCAAGCAAGCTAACATTTTTTTAAATGCACCCAAACCCTGGCTCCTGAAAGTCCAGTGCTTAAATAATTTGGTAAATCCAAACTTTACAATGAGATTACTTGGCCAAAAATTTGGCCCTATAGGCTTGATCCAATGTTTTTCCTAACTAACATTTCTCTAATGATTTCTGTGGTTTTTTGGATAACACCTACCCAGCATTCTGTATCTATTTTTACAGGTGCAGCTAATTTTTTAAAAACTGAAACCAAAACCTGATGCTTCCCATTCTTATTTCAATAAAAAAAAAGGAAGGTTTCCTCCCTGAGGGCTGCAAGAAAGACTCATAAGAATCCCATTAAAACAGCCAAAGCAAGGAGGAAGTGCTCTATTTAAACGATCGTCTAGTGAATAATCACTCTTCTGGGGCTGCAGGACGAAGCACTTGTCATTTGCAAAGCTTCTGACTTAGCAAATCTAAAAGGAGCTCTTTGCACACACCAGGGAAAGACAAATACAACGGATTTGGGGTAGCAGAGCACAGGCAGCTGGGATAAGAGCCACGCACCAAGCAGGCCATCTCAGGGAAGTTCTTTCACTCCTCAGCTGAGCACCAAGTCAACAGCGGAGCAAAATTCTGCAGTTTCTCAACCACCAACGCTGTTCGTAGCACACGGAAAACAGCAGCAGCACAGGGGACCCACAGCCACGCTGACTCGAACATCGGGATCCTTGCCCTCGCACACTTGCGGTGGGAGGCAGCTCAGGAATCGCGTTAGGTTTTGAAAGGGTTCAGCACGATTAATTTTATGCACATGTAGTTACATTTTAGAGATTACACGTTTAAAAAAATATCAGCATGGTACGTTTATCTACCACATGATCTTGTTTTCCATTTAACCGCAACCTTTCATGTCCAGGAGCCTGCTATCTGCCGACAAATTGTCATTTGATGAACCGTTAGATTAAAGAGGAGAAATGCACTTTCTCAGAAGAAGTATTTTTCCTCCTAACGCTTACAACGCAGCAGATATTACTACAGTCTGAACAGGCAAGATGGAGGGTGTGGAAGAGGGGAAGGAGGGAGCAGCACAGCACTACAACCTTCTCAAGGACACACAGTGGGTCAGAGTCAAGAGCCCAGATTTGAATCCAGGTCTCCTAAATCCCCATCCATCGGTCCACACCGCCCCTCTTTTCCCAGGAGGAAAATCAGTCTCATTGCACATCTCATCAAGCATACGTTTCCCCTTCTTCTTGAAGGAAGTTGAAGAGGTGTCTAAATTCATACAGCAAGACAATGGACAAGGTAATTATGTTCTATTCATATCACTCCACAGATAATTTTTTTAATTTTTTTTTTACCGTACCAATGACAAGGTTATTCAGAAGTTACTATTTCATAGGTGCAACAAAAATGTTTAAGAAAAAGGGAGAAACAGATAAAGTAACTCATTTTGTTAACTTAAACCTCAATAAATGCTCAATGCAGGAAAGCAAACATGCACAACATCCTTTTCTCCTCAGAAAGGGCACCTGCATTTTTTTTATTTGGCCAGTGCAACCAGATGAGCTAGTTACAGAAAATTCAGGTCAAAAGTAACACACTCATAACAATGCACTAGGCAGAAGTTACACTTTGACAGCAGTATCTTATACAGCAGCCATCAGTCTGATGTAAGAAACGCAACTGATGGATCCTATTGACAGGCATCTGCAGAAAGCTGAAAAAAGAAAATCTAATAGAGATACACCATCAGGGGAAAAAAAATCGTTTGTGGGTTTTTTTTTTTTTGTTTCAAACCAAGTATGACCTGACAGCATCTTTTTAATCCCATTAAAAGTAAGAAGCACTTACTGAAGTTGATACTTACTGAAGTTCATACTTGCTGGCTCTAACCCTGATGGGAGAAGGCAGCTTAGATGTCAGCCTCTGGACGAGGCCCCTACAAGCACACAATGTTTTCCAGCATATTTCTATTCAGAGGAGAGAGTTGGAACACACCAAAAGAACCAGGGCAACCATCGTCAAGGGGAAAGAGAGAAAGCTTAGTTTATAACACCAACTGCAGTTTGGCCAAGGAAGAAAAATGGCCAGGGAAGAAGAGGGTACAGAACAGTCCCAATTTCATTTTGCATGGCCATGTACCTGCTGAGGCTTCACCACAGAACAGGCTGTCTCCTACAGCCCTGTTCCTCACATCAAGCCTCCTAGCTTCCTTCCTCACAAGACACACGCTCTTTAGCAAACGCAGTACTCCTGAAAGTTACTGAAGTATTTTCCTTCTGTCTGTCCGCCTCACTAACCTTCACCTTCCTACATCTGCTTATCTCCCTCTGACCCTACTGGCCCAACACTTTCACCCTTCCCATGTCCTGCACCTTCCCATTTCTCCCTTCGCCAATACTGCACCTTGGTGGAGGTTCCCTGGCCTCCATGGTGGCACTGCTGTCGTTTTCCACGACTGGGCTTTGCTGGACGTCTCCTGGTAGCCTTGGGTCTCCACTGGCAAGGAAGTTAATGCTTTTCTTCCACCAGCAAGTCTCTCCTATTGCAGACTTGTAAGTCTTCTCTCGTCTTCCAGATGCAGCAACCCTTACAAGGGTAAGCTCACTGCTCTGCCCTCCTAGACACCTCAGCAGGCATCCAGGTCTGCAGACTAAAACTGAAGTGCCTGTGACAAACAGCCAAAGAGGAGGAGCCACTACCAGCACATGATGAGCACGTGTGGAGAACCACTGGTGGCCAGGGGACCTACTTTGAGCCCTGCTGATCTAAAAAAAAACCCGATGCGCTGGGCTCCTTTACAGATTAAGGCTCCAGTTCCCAGGCTGACTTGTACATTTTGGCCCCCCAACAGTAATTTTCTAGAACGCAAGCACAAGTCATTCTTCTGAAGCAAAGGTTCAAAATACTGTACGACCTTATCTCATAAAGAGCATCAGCAACTCAATCTACTTAACCCTTACAGACAGAAGAATGGCCAACGATTGCAGAGTCATTTTAATCATAAGGTAAGCTCCCAATTAACCCTTTAGATCAAGCATCATCAGCCAACTCAGGTATGTATCCACCTTTGTGACCACGCGTCTCTTCTTGGAGTGGGATGCAGATGGGACATATCTGGACTGCAATCAAAACTTTTTTCTTCAGAACTTCTTGGCAGATTCCTGAATTCCTGAAGTGGACAGAATGGGCCAAGGCGCAAAATAAATGTTTGTAAAAGTTTAATATGAAACTGCTACTAAACAATTCCCATAAATTAAAAAAAGCTACAGCCATTTGGCAGTAGCCATTTTTTGGCCTACTGTGATCAGAAACTTCTTATGCGTATATATACAGAGATTACTGTCTTCTGACTGCAGACATCATGCACGCTGCAGTGATGAGGAGAGAATGAACTGTTTGTGTACACCATTACATTTGGATCCAGTATCCAAGCCTGTTTCCTTATAGCTTAGTATCAGATTACTCCAAAAGCAGAAACACGATCTAACATCCTAACCCAGAAATTTGCTTCATCTGGAATTCAGCTTTCTCACAGCTGTTCACCATCCTTTGACAACCTGTTCAGCCGAATGATCAGCGAGATAAGAACGCTCAGCTTTCTGCAACACTCCTCATGTTGGCATTCTGGCATGTGAGGATGCAGTTACATTGCCACAAGCTGTAAAACAACAAAATAACACACACTTTCCATGCACATTTCTAACTTTTTTTTCTCTCTAGAGGGTTAACTTGCTCAGATCTGAAGTGACATTTTATTCTCCATATAACACTGTTAGGAAGGAAAAATGAGTTCTGATCTAAGTTTTGATAGGCTTAACCAAAACCACAACTATGAAAATGAAACTCTTCTGAGTTCAGAATCCACAACTGAATTTTGCAGCTTTCCTCATTTGAATTACAGTTCCGATAGTTTTCATTTTATCTTAATCTTTTTCCCCAAAGGAATTCAGTCCCATTAAACACAACTGCTCTGAAGACTTGGAAATGTACTTTCTCAACAGGTACAGAACGAACAAGAATAACACGCGCTTTCTGTGGTTGCCAATCTAATGAGCAGTTGCAGCACCCTGGAAAGAGGGTTCTGCGTCCATACCCAGCCACTGTCCATCTGTGCCAAGACACAGAACCAGGCAATAATTGCTGCAGTGCTTTTGTAGTGCCCGTTGGGAACAGAAATCAGAGAGCAATACTGAGCCAGACCAAAGCTCACGCTGTTTGGCATCCTGCCTCCCGTAGCAGCCTCTGGGAGATGCACAGCGGAAGAGCACAGGGAATCATTTTGAATAGTTATGGACACAGACAGGATTTGGCTTTAGCAACCCAGGGATACTGCCCACTACCTTTTCAAGACTTCTCCTTTACAGCACCCACTAAAGCAGTACCTATCTGTACCCAGCATAGGCCACTATATGAAACTGCTCAATGGCTTTTAACTCATCTTCTGTATTACCACACAAAAAAAAGCAGAAAAAAGGCTCCAGGCTACTGAAGCAACAGAAACTAGCAAAGGTGCTATCTCAGCAGCAGCAGCAGAAACTAATTTGGAACGAACCGTAAGGCAGATTTTTACGAAACTGGATTAATACCGCAGTCACATTGTGACAAGAACATTACATTTACATAACTTTCTAGCAGCACACCATTTTCTACCTCTAAACCCCTCTGGTCTCCCTAAGCTGCTTTGGTGAAGCTGCCTTCCCTCACACTCACCCACAGGCGAGCGAGCAGCTCGTCTACCAGCTACTACAGAGCCACTACCCTCATCCCACCTCCCACGGGATCTTGAGATTGCTCCCGTCTTCAAGACATAATACTACAACTATCTTATATTTATGGGGTAATAATGTCTCAAAGACTCCCAGTATGCTCTACAACTTGACACATCACACAGTCCCAAGGAGTACGTTATGCACTGAAGAATTACCACACACAGCATCATGGGGGAACAGCACAGTCAACAAAACAACCAGAACAGGCTACACCTGCTCTTCTGACTGCTTCATCGAAGGGCAGGCACAAGACAAGGGCTCCAGTTACCTGGGTCCTGTTTTAAGCCTGCTTTATAACACTGAAAAAGACATTTTACCTCAATACTGTCTGTTTCAGCAATTTATCAGGAAAGACCAGCTCATCTTAGAGCAAGCAGCTGAAAGGAGCTTCTGCTTCCAGAATGGGCTTCTGGATCACACCAGTAGGTATCTGATCAGCTGCCGGGACTGTTACCTTTCCCCAGCACACACATACACAGACAGAGTACTGGAGGAGCTGGAACCTTGCTTGCACGTTTCATCCAAAATCTGCCACCCTTGCAGGTGACTGGCCATCTTCTCACACTGCCACGCTATAATGCTCATTCAGCATTGCCTTTACAAGAAGAGTTACTATAAAATTAGACCAAGACCTCACACCACACAACAGCAGGACGTCATGGTTTGCAAGTCTCGCCCTAAGTTGCAATGGCGCTTGTGAGCTGCCAGGACTTGAGATTCTTTCTTCACTTGAACTTGATTTTTCCACTTCCTAGTCTACCCCACACCAACACAGATTTGTTGAGGTGATGCGAGAGGACTGACAGTGCCATGAATAAGATCACATTACAACCCTTGTTTATAACCAGAGATGATAGCTGTCATTTACACCGCCCTCCACCCTGTTTATCAGTCCCAGTACACATCCTTCATCCAGCTGTTCTTACCCAGACCTGCAGCTCCAACAGTGGTCACCACAGAAATGCACTGACCAAGTGCTCGCCCCTTCAGTGTTCTTCTTCCCTAGGGCCTCTTCCACCCCCGAAACAATGGTGTTCAGGACCAGCACATCTTAGAAAAATGCACCATTTCTCCCACAGTTAAGCTCCACCCCATGATTGCAAAGGCAAAACGAAGTTACTCTTGCTGTTTGTTTACTTCCCAATTTACCAACCCCTGTAAGAGGAAACCACATCGCTCCCTATTTCAAGCCTTAATGCTGCAAAACAAGCAGATGGGGAAAAAACTCATCTAAGCAAACACTTTATTCTCAGGGTGGAATAAGGTATTTTAACGAGGAAAAAGTGTTATTGACAAACAAAAGAAGGCTTAAAGAACACATTAGAAATAACCAGCTCAGCAAAAAGCTTACTTGACAGCACTCCTTTAACAGCTTGCTTTGAAAAACTCTGGAACTGTGTTTTTCATTACCACAATGACTCCTTTTTTTGGTTTACACACACTGACCACTACGCATTTGCGCCACTTGAAGTCACTGGTTTCCATAGAAGACAACTTTCACATTTGTTTCGTCGAGTGTTCTGTTACACCGGAATTTTTGGCCTGGTCGATGCCACCAGTTCTCTCAACTCTCTGAACAACCAGTGTTGGACAACCGATGCTTTGCTACAGTCACGACGCCACACAACAGTATTATTGTTTCAGGCACTGACCTGACACTGGCAAAACCACTGAGCATTTAGAACCTGGAATATTTGCTGTGCGAGGAAATTGGCTTAAAGTAGATGTTCAGAAAATAAACAAACAAAAAAAAAATCCAGTGCCTGGTAGCCCATTATTTTAGCCCCAGAGAAGCCGCCAAGGGAAAAACAACGGATACTGGCTTCACATCGCATCCCACACTCACGCAGCTGAACCCCGCGAGGAAAGCAATTCAGATGTGAGCCTTTGGACTGGGCTCTGAGTCAGCGAGTCTTTTGGCTCAACAGGTTTGGAAGTCCTGGGATACCAGGCAAATTTCCGAGCACAGGAAAAGAAACTCAAACGCAAATAACAAAGTGCACATTTAAGAAATAAAACACACGCACAGATACTGGCCCTCACTCATAAATAAAACGAACAGCTACCACACACGCACACTACTCCACGCATGACTTCAAGCCACTAAATCTTCATAAGGCGAGGATCTGGACTGTATTAGCCACGTTTTCCCTTCCTGATTTGCGAGTAGCAACACCACAGCCCAATCCATCTGCAGTTAAGCCGGCACACGCGAACTGTTGCAGGGTGCGTAAGGCAATACATTTGATGCAGTAATTCAAACCTTTCACCTGTGGGGAGTTTTTTTTTTTAATACAAACTACTGGGAGCCAGACTGAACCCACATGGGGCAAAGAGGAAGACAATTAACTCTATCCCAGCCAAAACCAGGACAAGGGGAAAGCCTGACTGACCCCAAGCCATCGCCGCTGCATCGAGCCCCCCTGCACCCAGGGTAACACATCAAGGGTCCGTGGAGCAACAGGCACACGCAGCCTCTCTGCACAATCAGAGGAGCACAAGGCAGTCTTCAGCCCCCAAGCAACCAGCGTAACTAGCAATACTTGAGCTTTTGGCGTAAAGACGTAAACCCTCTCAGAAATATGGCACATCCCACGTACATGGGGAATGCACATCTGCCCCCTCCCCCTCCGCTGAAGTCCAGTTATTGTAGTCCAGGAAACAGCTAAATATTTGGCCTGTCAGACCAGTTACCGAGACCCTCAGAAACATCCACCCACAGCTGCCCAGCTTTTGACCATTTAAGAATAAGACCGCCCATAGCCAAGTCCCCATCAGCGCTCCCAAGTGTTTACATAACGCGAAACATCCCTCGCAACTCTGCCTCAAGTACGAGAGGAAAAACACGGGCAAAGTTGGAGCGGACACGCTGCTCCACCGCCGCGGCCTCGCTCGTCCCGCCAAGAGGAGCGGCGGCGAGCCCCGGGGCGGGCGGGC
>JAVKLA010000036.1:22688487-22719335 GCA_034782735.1 Sagittarius serpentarius | reverse complement strand
CTATAGGGGTTCTATAGGGGGCCGTATGCGGGCTATAGGGGTGCTGGGGGGGCCCCTGGGGGCCATAGCGGTTCTATGGGGGTTCTATAGGGTGCTGTAGGGGGGCTATAGGGGCTGGGGGAGGGCTGTGGGCTGGCTATAGGGTCTCTGTATTGGACCGGGGGGGTGTATATGGGTTCTGGGGGCCATGGGGACTACAGGGGTCCTATAGGGGCTGTAGGAGGCTCTATAGGGACGTATGGGGGGGGCGTGTTGGGGCTCTGAAAGGGCTGGGGCCTCTGGCGGGGCGTCCATAGGGGCCTAGGGGTCTATAGGGGCCGTGGGCATCCTTAGGGCTGCGCGGTGGGGGGGGGGGAATATAAGGTCTGGAGGGGGCTATAGGGGACCGTGATGGGGCCGGAGGGGTCGGGGTGGGACCAGGGGGGGGTCTGGGGGGGTCTAGCAGGGTGTGTGGGGGGGGAGGGGTCGTCCTAAGTCGGGGGGTGGAAACTGTATATTAGTCCGGGGGTGGCTCGCACAGAGCCACGGCACCGGGCGGCCGGCGGGTGGGACAGCGCCCGCCGAGGAGCAGCGGGATGCACCGGCACTGCTTTACCAGCCACGTAAACCGCAAGAAAATCAAGCCAGGAGAAATAAATACTCAGTAAATGCCGGACTTAGCAGGGGTTGGGGGGTGCAAAGCAGCGGGGAGATGACGCTGAAACCCTTGCGCGTAAATATACGGGACTGAGGTTTCGCAAGGTTATTCACAGGCGCCGCTTTCCCTTCTGGGGTAACGCCGTTGCTGGAAGAGAAGAGCCTTGCGCTGAGACCCGTCAGCTGCGCGGACGTGGGGTCAACCAGCTGTTTTGCAGAAGAACAGTTTAAAAGTTTGAAAGTAGCGAGTTTCACCTGGTTTCCTCTTCAGTAAGAGTGACCTGGCATAGGGATGCTGCTAACGTTAAGTAAAAGCCTCTCTACTGGCTGACAACACAACTTAAGCCAGAGTGACGAGCAGTGATAACAAATAAATAAAAGGAAACATTACTTATTACATTATGCAATTATTTGCCCCTAAAATATGAGTCAAGGTATACTGTCCACGACTGTACCGTACTTTCTATGCCCTCTGTAGGGTACACGTGGCTGCATTTGGCAGCACAAAGTGCCTCGCAGAAGTGGATGCAATGTTTACGCTGCAGAACTGCTGTATCACGTTAACTGGCACAAAGTGAAGAAAACGCTTCCCTCCTCTTGCATCCACCCGCACCTACCTGCTGCCTTAGGTAACAGGCAGGAACTGGTGTGTCACAGCTGCTGCCATCCTCATTCCTTCTTTCCGTCTCTACAGCTGCGGAACGCCACCGGAGAACGGGAAAAAGTCCGCATCAGCCAGTGGTCGGATTCAACACGACCTACCACTGTACTGGTTCTTCATTAAAAAAATAACATCAGGGGAGTTGTAATTATGGCTATCAAGCAAGAATATGCGGAAGTTGAAGCCCATGACTTAGGAACTTAAGGAAAGGTCAGTGAATAGAGTTCTATGATTTTCATAAATGGCTGCGATACTACAAGCCATTACTCATCAGAAATTTGGCAGAGTAATGGTGCTAATACCATTAGGTAATCCTAATGAATTCTTGTGTAATCAAATCTAATCTCTGGATGAGTTTAGTAGGCTGAGGACAGTGAATGGCTAGAACGTCTGATGCACTTAGGCAGTGACATAAGGACTGTCACTAAAGCCAGTGGCGGAGAGCTTTGCCCACTGAACAGCTTTCACGGTTATGCTAGCTGTACGCCTTGAAATATCTTCGATACTGAGTGCTAAGTAAGAACAGCAGCAGTACGTCAGAAATTGCGTGTAATGTAAGCCCTAGTTTTGGGGGATTTCCCACAGACAGAGGATGAACGGGTCCCCCAGCCACACTCAAGCTGGCAGTATGAAGTTCTGTGAATACGGGACGCATGGGAGACAGCAGAGGAGACCTGGGGACATTCTGCTGTATCCCAGTCTGCAAATCCTCAGTTTGGTGTCCGAAGAGCTGCATACATCTCTCCACGCTTCTCCTACAGCAGTCATGTCCTTTGTCACCTGCTGCAGCCTACCAGTCCTTTCACCTTGCAGCCTCTCCGGAAGGTAGAATATCAAATGCTGCGTTTTCTCTCATGGACTGTATTTACTTCCGGGTCTTGGTCAGTTCTTCAAAGGCCGTGGAGTTTGTGCTATGAAGGCCCTTCAGCCAAAAATACTGATCCAAGTACTGCAAAGAACTGGCTAGATTTGAAGGGGTACTGGCAAAGACAAGATAATCATGAAAATTTCCAACAGTGGAAAACATTTCCATTTCTCCTTAGGAACTTGCTTTTGGATGCTGCGGCAGGCACGGTGAGTTCGTAAGGCTCCTACAGTCTTGCAGCTTTAAGAAGAGATGAAACAGTAGGGCGGTCTGGGAATGAAAAAATTCACACTCAGAAGTACCGTAGAGTTATTCTCTTCAAGCAGCTGTTTCATTGATAATGCGAACTACAGCAGGTAGCCCCTGATATGGGGAATAGAGTCCTATTTGCTCGGTAGCAAACAAGGGGTTGGGCTTAGATCACACACACATACACAAAGAGGGTCTAAGGAACGAGTACTGTTCAAGAATTCAGAGAGGAAATAGTGACAAAAAACATCCTTGGTAAATATCACTTCAGTCTTTAGAGTCCTATAATACAGTTGTTTAGACAATCACATACATGATTTCAGTCACAGGAAAACATCTTGCAAGAGAGATTGTTTTTCTGTTGGAGAACGCTGCTCTTTTTCTTCTTCATGAACCTTACTCTGGTCCATCACTACCTTATTTGTAGCAATTATGTGAATTCAGCATTGACGAAAGATGTTAAGACGAAGTTTGAAGTCTTTTATTTGCCAAGAATAAGAACAGTATTATCTTGCTTTATGCTGCCTAATTTGCAATTAACTGTTGACTTCTCTGGACTATTTCGGTCAGAAAGGACTCCAGCCTGCCGGGTGGGTTCGAACGTTTTTTTGTCTCTGCTGTTGGTTCAGCTGCACAGTCAGCAGCCCTGGAAGAAAAATTAGAACAGAAGATATTCCAGGCAGCCACCAGGACTCTAAGGATCAAACTGTCTAATCTTGCTCGTGGCTGGTCTTCATGATGAGGTAGATGATCACAAAAGCTTCCCACCATCAGAGCTGTCCCTGCCAGCACTGCAGCACTAGGCGATGAAAAGCACTACTAACAATAGGGACAAATGCTAGGCAACACCTCAGCTTTTCAGCTAAGTGCTGAAAAGTCTCTCATTTCTGTAATATTTTAATAACAGTGAAATCAGTGTCTTAATGCTGAAGTATGGTGTACTCCGTGTGAGGAAAGAGAATATTAAACCCTGTGCGGAAGAGATTAGCTGCCTGTGAACAAATGATTTAGGAGCACAAACATGATCGATAAATGACAACAGCAAAAATTCTCAGAAGTCCTCAGGATTACAAACTGGAAGTTGGAAATGATGCAGAAAAGAATTCTAGGAAAATAAGCAATGAGAACGAGTGGGCAAGATACACCAGAGAACTGTCCCAGCTCATGGGAAATTAGCTGATTTTCTTGAATTTCATCATTACACAGCCAGAATCTCATGGTTTTAATACGGGGAAGTTATCCTGGCAGACTGTTTTCAGTTCTAGAAGAGTGTAGAATTTGGATACATAGATTTTGCTGTCATTTCAGTAAATTGCATTGGAAATTTGGAAGGAGAAAGTAAGTTCTGTTTACTTTGCATTTTCACAGAAATTCATTAATGCATGGGGCTAAGATGGCTCTTTCAACACAAAAGGAATGTTTACATTTTCTGACCCCGAAGCAGCAAGGGTTGATTTTATAATTAAATTTGTATTCATTTGTTTTCCTGCGCTCTGTTGCTTTTCTAAGTACGTCACAGGGCAAAAGGGACTAATGATGGATAATTGAAATGCATCCTTGTGAAGACTCCCAGCACTGTCATTTTACACACAGTAAAATTTCATACAGCAAATAGAGCTGAGTAGTGTTCCTTTCCAATATTAATAAAAAACAAACAAACCCCCACCCTCCTTCACTATGGTCATGCTTCTTTTTGCTGCACAGTGCTAATCTGTATAGGGAAAAAAATATTAAGTATTTTGAATTAATATCCCACAGAATGAGTAAGATTTCTTTCAGCAAAGTGGAGGATCCAGAAGAAGATCCATTCTGCTGACAGAAGCTCCCACACAAAGATTTACATTATAGAGCATCAAAATCTTTAACAACTACAGTGAACCACAGGAAAAACGAAGGAAAACAAGGGCATGACCAGTTCCCTGATGTAGAAGGTATTGACAGTTCTGGACGGAGATATCTGATCACCATCTGCCTTAGGCTCTGTACCTTGGCTGTGCAGTGAGTACAAGGGAATACAAAAGCAGTGCACTCTTTCTGCCTGTGAATGAGATAGCAGGACTTTGGATTTCTGTCACACAAGAAAGCAGGCACGTGCACCTGCTGCTCCCCCAGCTCCTTAGCAGGGGGACAGCGAGTGGGAAGAGCCTTTGCTCTGATCACAAAGTCCCAGCCAGCCAAGCTGGTACAGAGTGAGGTAGTAATTTGCTTCTTGCTACTAACAGCAAATTGCTACCTCTCCCAAGAGCAAAGTAGGAGGCCATTGTGCCTTTATAAAGTACGTTTCCATTCCTGACCTGCTTGGCTTGTACACTAGTATGTTGCCATTCACCTGGCTTGTTACAAACTGCTTCTTGGTCACCTGCACTGAAAACTCCTGTAAAAACCCCCAAAACTGCAGTAATAGGATTTTATGTTCACTTGGAAAGAAAAGCAGGTTTCTCCTTTCCCCCCTCCACGGTGATGTTTTTGCCATAAAGACTGGTTGTGTCATACTTGGTAAAATCCATTTTTAAGCGTGAAAACCTGAAATCCCAGGATAGATACACAAACAGAAGTGCCCAAGGAATTTACTATTTCTTATTTTTTCCTAAGTCCTCATTCTGAAATTATGCTGAGTTGCATCATCCCCCATTAAGGGGAAGATAAGGGTTCTCTTAAGAGGAAGGCATATACATGCTCTTACATTACGTACTGCTATTGAACACAGTCAAAGGTGTAAGCGCTTACTTTTTGGACCTTAGACCTGCACCTTGTACGAGTCTCTGACATTAATGCTGTCTACATGCTGTTGGCTGTCCTTCAGCTGCTGTTCCGTTGCAGCAATTTGCTGCAAAAGAGAGAGAAAGAAAGTCTTTAAAACACACGTGAATACCACCGATGTGCTCAGCCAGAGGGCAAGGCCTCGAGAACACTAGCCCTGGTGCAAGTTACCAACAATGATTTCCAAGAGAGTTTACAACAGGGCCAGTCCTCACTTCTGCCGAGTGATCCCTACACAATTTGAACTTCCCCTTACTAAGAATATTGCTAAATAACACGATCGGTCAATTACAATGACCCCTCGTTGCAGTTTTTGACATCTCAAAGAGGGAATACTTTAAGGCAGCATCTGTATTTCCCGTTTTTTTCCCGTGGAGGTGAAAAGAGCAGTAAATGACTGTGTTGTGCCAAGGGATTATATTGATGGATAGTTAAGATACTGTTTTCGGGAACACAGGCCTATCTGCATTCATTTCACGTACATATTTTTCTCAGGAATGTTAACTGTAACAAGTCCTGGACATACATCTTGAATAAACCCACATACATTAAATACTCCCCGTTAGGTTCCGGAGCACTGGGTACAGCGTCGCTGCGAAAGCGCAGGTCCGTGTGCTTTATTTAGGCCATGTTTGCTTCAGCACCTAGTTATTTTTAGACAATGGAAAGGCAAACTTCAAATCCCACTGGGGAAGGACTACCGCAGGAGGCTGAGGGCAGCGGGGCCGCCCTCCCGGGGCGCGCCTGACGGGGATGTGCCTCCCCCGCTCCAGTGACGGGTACTCCCCCTGCTCCCCCACTCTTCTCGCAAAGCCTCACGTACCTGCTGGAGGCAAAACACAAACTCTACAAGTATCTGCGCGCTTCCCGTGGTGTGAGACCGGCAGAGCGCCCGCCTCCGCCGCCCGCCCCCTCTGGGACGCGGTGCTGCCCCTTTAAGGCGCGGCTCGTCACCTGACCGCGGAAGGCACGTGGTGCCTCCGCCAATATGGCTGCGCCCGCAGCGGCCTGCGCTTGGGTCCTCCGCTGCCGCCTCCTCCTCTTCCTCCTCCTGCTGGGGCTGGTGCCGGTGCCGACCGCCGGAGCCGCGGCGGAGGCAGCTGCCGGCGGAGACTGCGGGTGCAGCGCTAGCCGGGGCGGCGGGGACGGGCGGGAGGTAGCAACGCGGCGGTACTCGGCGGCGGCGGGCGGCGGACGGAGCGCTGGGCGCGGGCCGGTGAGCGGCGAGGCGAGGCGCGCGCGCTGCTCTTCTCCCCCCGCCCCGTGGCGAGGCGTTTCCCGCCGCCGCCCGAGGCGGGAGGCTGAGGGGCCGGGTGGTTGCGGCGGGGCCGGGTCGGGCTGTGGTGCTTCCCCGGCGGTGCTGGGGGAAGCAGGGCCTGCTGCGGCCCTCGGGGGCTTGACGGAGAACGGCGAGCGAGCGGGCCTCTGTGTAGAAACAAGAATTAAAGCCGCTTCACAGCCCTCTTGAGCCGAACTCGTGAGAACCTCGGCTTGGGCACGGGTGCTTCGGCTGGTCCCGTCTCGCTTTTCCTTCTCGGGGAGAGCCCGAGCGTCTCCCGGGCCGGTCGGGTGCTCCAGAAGATGGAGAGAGGCCTGGGCAGCGGTGGCCGTGTCCTGGTGGCCTTCCCCGTGTCCCTGGCCGCTCCCCGCCGTGCAAAGCCGAGATGTGACAAACCGAGTGCAGGTGTTTGGTTTTTTTTCTCAACTGTCTGTTTTGGCCCGCCTCTGCACACCTTTACCGGGCTGGCACCGGGAATACGTGTGCCAGAGCACTCTCCTGGGTGGGGTTGTCTGTTGCCCTCCTCCCCCTGGCCACCGTCTCTTTTAGGTCTGTGTTGATATCAAAGGAATTGAAACACCGACAAGTGATGTGTCGTGTCTCTTGTATGCATTTCAGTCATGGTTTACGTACGCATATCTAGATAGCCTTTCAGGTTCTTTTCAAGTAAAAGTCTCTTTAATTGCTTATTCCTTTCTATTTGTGGTGCTGCTGCTCCTCTTCTGAAAGACATCGTTCCAGCTGAGCGTGCCTTCTTGATGAAGGCAGTGCTTAAAGTGGGTTGATGTGCTATGACAGTGCCTACTGTGAAGCGATACAGAGATTTTTTTTTTTTGTATCATTGGGGACCAAATGCCTCACTAAATGAGATATCTTTAGTTATTAGAAATGGGAGTGCTGTTTCACTTCACGAAAGGCACGAGTAAACTTTAGCAGACAAAATTCTATTGCAGCAGACTTGGATCTTGTTCTTGTGTGAGATGGCTGGCAAATAGTAAAAATGTGAGGGGCTGCCTCTCTTAATTGCCGTAGTGTTGTAACGCTGGGGAGCTGTATCAGCTTGGGAAAGCCTGTGTCACGCAGGCAGTGTGGCAACCTACCAAGTAAAGGGAAGGGTGCACAGCGATAATCATGACTTTACTATTGCAGGCTGCACTTAAGAAATTTGAGAATATTTAAAGAGTATGAATTAAATAATCCATATTGCACTTGGGCTCTATGTCACTAATACATGTTTCATGCAATCAATTTCGGCTTTTTGCTGTGAGTCTCGCTGTAGGGTTAAAAAAAAAATCATTTGGCTCTTCATGCGAGGCAGCTGGCAGCTTCAACAGTAGGTATGGAAAAATAATTACTGCAGGGTTTTAAGTTATGTTCACAACATAACTTGATTATGCTTAGCTAGAAAACATTTTTACCAAAACAAAAGTGAGGGAAGAATTAGCCTCTACCTCAACCACAAATGAGATCACTTTTTTCCACTATATTTTTAGAGCTGGGGAGCTAGTATTTTAGTGGGTTTGCTCTCCGTTACCACAATTCTTTCAACGTAAGTATAATCCTAGACAAATGTGGTCCCTGTTGTTGAAGTTGAGCTGAAGTTGACAACGAACTGTGTGTGCTAGCTAAATAATACTGTGAAGGTACAGGCTCTTATTGTTGCACGCTCTACCTAATACAGTAAATGACATGTCTATCAGCCTCTGCTGTTGGATTTCTTCCTCCATAGTTCACCTTTGATATTTCTTAGAGATTAGTTCCTTGGTGTTGGCTACCTGTATTTTAAAACTGGATGTTAAAGCTGATGAGTTAACCATACAAATATGGTTTCTGCATGCGGTATCTATGCAGAAAATCTGTTCTTCGCTTCGTGTTGTATTCCACTGTTCTCAGCTGAAGAGCACTGTCAGACAACTGAGCCTTGCATCCTGTGATGTGGTGTTATCATAAAGCTGGCTGTCAAAGGAAGGCCCTGTCTCCAAACAGGAGGTGGAGCTGTGAAATGAGCCTTGGTGGGGAGGATAATCCTGTGGAATCAATATTTGCTATCAGTTGGACACAACACTGGCGGACGTGCCAGAAGTCTCACCTGTCACTGTGTGAGAGGGCTGCAAAAGCAGCAGGTTCATAAGGAAGCCTTTGGACATTCCTAGCTGAACGTACACTGGCAGTCTATAGAGATGTTTCAGATTTTGGAAATGAATGCTAGGCTGTAAAGCAAGAGTTAATTTTTCACATGATTTTAGACAGCAGCTCACTAGTGAGCTCTGAGTCTTGCTTTGAAGACTGCTTCAAGGAGGAGTTTTAGCTACAGCGGGTTGGAAAGAGATTGGAAAGAAGGAAGTGGTGCAACTTTGTGCCACGCTGTCATTCCCTAAATCCTACAAAATCTAAGCAAGGTTATCCTGAAGCCCTTTTATGGATTCAGTTAAAGACAGTCTGTAAGTACTCAGATTCTTTCTAGTGGAGAGGATGCAGCTAGCTTCAAATATGGTTAGTTCAAAGGAAAAAGTATTTGTAGCACTTCTTACAGGCCCATTGCAAGTTGTGTGAATTTTAAGCGTCACTGGGAGAGACCCAAGGAGGGTTATGTCAAATAACCTTCTCTTAAGAATAGGGAGAGGTGTTAGATAGGTGATGTGAACTTATTTACTATCATTTGGTACACTAGTGGTGTTGTAACTACATAAATAACAGTAAACAGCAGAAGCTGGAAGGTAACTAGTGATTCTTTTTGTCTTCCTAGTTTGTGCGTCAGCAGATAAACTGTTTTGGTGAAAGCATCTAGCTTTATGAAGAGAATCCTGTAATGTAAGGAAAAAAGCAAAAAAAATCCAACTATAGAAGAATCAAGGTCCTATAATCTAGGCTGTGCTGCGAAATGCCTATATGTACATAAGTCCAAAATTCACAGTTGGTTCTGTGAACCTGCCTTGTCATCTAAATAATGTTACATCAGTTCCCATTTTTTATAACCCTGTTGCTGCAGTTTGGCTGCTTTTAATATGTGCTGCATGCTGTGTTATTCCACTATATGCATGGGGAATTTTGTTTGAACTCTCATACATCTAAATCCCAGGCTGCTGCTTCTGTCAGTACTTTAAACTAAACTTCTAGAGTAGTGTTAGAAGTGTGCTAGTCTGAAAACTTTTCTCTTGTTGAATATTTCTGTTATTAGATTTGAATTTCCTGCATACCAAACAGGATCTTGAAAAAAGAAAGAAAAATTGCTGCTATCTCTTAGAACTGGCTTTGCTCATTTTAGGTTCTGTCACTGGTCCGCCTGCTTGAATTCCTTGTAAGAGTCGTGTGTAATCACAGATCACTGCCAGGGTATGTTCAAGTGCAATATGACATGCCGGATGGTTTTCCACGGTGGATGCGTAGGTCAGTGCTGGCTGGCTTTATTGGGGCTTACCCCCTCACAAGCCTCTGACCCTTGCCAGAGGAGGAATGAGGTGGCTGAATTCAGTGTGCGTTAGGGGGTGAAGGTTGCTCAGGAATACTGAAAAGAAAGGAGAGGGAGTTTTCTTTCCCAGTTCTTTCATCTGTTGATGATGAGTTGCGTAACTTCTTGGCAAGCTAGCTCTTGGGTAGTCAGCCTTTGAAACATCACCTGCCCATTGGGAAGTCTTTAGCCTGAGCTGTCGTTCTTCATTCCAGCACAAGCTTCTGAGCAGGGATCATGCATGCTCTTGTGTTTTGGGTGAGCAGTGTGGTGTTCCATCTGGGGTCTTTAGAGGGTCTTGGGAAACATCTGATGAGGCATGACAAGACCTCTGGAGTCTTTGTTGTCCGGGAAAGAGCCCACTAAAGCTGCGGGAAAATGTGTTGTGTTTCTCTGGAAACTGGCTGAGGCCTTAAAGGGAAAACATCTTACTGAAACATTTAAAATGTTATTCTGTCACTTGTCCTTTACCTCTGAAACTTGAGGCTTTTGCTCAAAGCCAGTCTTCCAGAGGAGTGGAATATAACTGACTTGAAAGTTTGTCTCACTTCTGGTATGCAGAGCTGCAGGTGCTGTGCCTACCTGCCAGTTAGCAGAATGGTTGGTAATAAAATCCTGCACGTGCCTGTTATTAAATGAAAAATCATGTGTATGTAGTTAGTATGCAAACAAGCACAGGCTTGTCCACAGAGGAGCACTTTACAGTTTGATAATTTCCAGATTCTTCATTGATGCATCAAGCCTTCCTAGGAACGGAGTGAAATGCCAGAATTCCTTGTCTGAAAATGAATAGGACTCTGGACTGTTTCTTGGCTCCTAGGTACCGTAGGGGACCAAGTTTCTCCTTGTTAGAGCACAAGCATTACCCTCAGCACAAGTTCTGAATTACGCAGACTTCATGTAGAAAGAGCTACAAATGGGTTTTTTGTTCTCAATTTAAGTTCTGCTTGCTATTTCTTCCAAACAGGTGGTGATCAAGATGCCACTGTTGCCATTTCGTTGTGCTGTTTTTGTCAGTGAAATGCTGCTCAAAGCAAAAGCACCTCCAAAGATGAGGTGGAGGAGGAGTAAGACCGATAAGAGACTTTTCACTCTTTCATTTTCATGATCTTTTGGGTGGTGTTTTCTCTGCAGATGGTCGCTATTCCGGGAGGAGTGTTCACCATGGGCACTGATGAGCCTGAAATACGGCAAGATGGAGAATGGCCTGCTAGAAGAGTCCGCGTTAACAGTTTCTACATGGATCAGTACGAGGTCAGCAATGAGGAGTTTGAGAGATTTGTGAATTCTACTGGGTACGTTACTGAGGTAAGGCGGAAGGGTATACCGTCTCCTGTCATCTTTGTGTTGGCAAAATCCCCGTTAAAAACTTAGGCTGTCCTTTTTTAAAGGATGTCGCAATACTTGCTTGGGATTTGCATACTAGAATGTTTCTGATGTAAGTAGTGTGGAGAGAAAATTGTCTTGCCTTGCTGCCCAGGGGTCTGAAAGGACATTTAGATGTATACTGTTAAATTTAGTAAGTGTCTTGATATCTGAACTAGTGTGCTCCCTGCAGTATCATTGAGGCAGCCTGGGTGAAGCTAACAGATGGCTGAAGATATCTATGCAGGGTTTTTTGGGGGGTTTTGTTGTTGTTGGAGGTTTTTTTGGACCTTTGGGTCCTTGGGCGTCTTTGTACCAGTATGACTATAATGCTAGATTTTTCCTTATTTTAGAGGAACAGGGATTTAAAAGACTATGATAGCTGAGGACTCTGCAGGCTAGTTCAACACAGCTACTTGCTAATGAGCTGAGCAACAGAAAGCCCTGCTGTCTAAAGAAGATATAATAGCAAGTATAATAATAGTTTTGTGCATGTTGTTGGGAACAATGGACTAAGAAAGAATATGTTAAGGTTCTTCCAAGAAAGAAGCTACCTGTGCCTGAGGCTCTGATCTTTCCTGACAGTTGACTGTTCCTACGCAACTTTTATAAAACCCTGACAGGCCTTTTAGGCAAATAAAAGCCTCGGTAATGATCAGGTCTCAAAGGAAGCACTTTGCTGAATTCACTTGATAAACTGGTTCTCATTTGGAAGACAGGATCCTTCTGGTTGGATGAAGGGCTGCTTTTATCTATGGCACTATTTCTGTTTTTAAGTTCTTAGCTCAATAATTATGAAAAAAGGTTGCTTAACAATTTTGAATTTGAACAGGGCTTACTTGTTGCAAACGGCTTCTGGAATGAGCACATGTGCAGTGCTATTTAAATGTAGCGCTGCATCAGATGGAGTCTGTTTCAGATGGCACTTCATGGCTCAGTTGTTGTAGCTGGGTGCTCCATTTACACTTTCTTGCGTCCCCCCTCACACGGGGGCCCCTTTTATGCTGGATTTGGAAAAATAAACTCAGATTAAACAGCACTGTTTCCGCAGGGTTTTTTTGGAGGATGCAGCTGAGTTGGTTTTTGTATATTTAAATAATGTCCACATTACTTACTGTGAGTAAACAGAGCCAACCTACTTCTTGTTTTTCTTTTATTAAGAACTAGACTGAACTGCAGTGGGAAATGAAACCTGAAAGTAAACAGAAAGCTGAAGAAAAAAAATCTCCAGCTATTTTGCTGAACCAAAAGTATTTAAAAAAAAAAAAAAATAAAAAAAAAAAAGCAAGCCCATGATGGAGGCTGTCAAACTGAAATCTGGGGTCCTTTAGGTGATAAAGCTGTTTGCCTCTGGGTCTTTCAGGTTGGACAGGAGAGAAAAAAAAAAAGTGTTTTTTTTCTTCTCTTTGATAAACCTGTTTGCATCTTTGTCTGGGTCTTTCACTTTGGGCAAGTGAGAGAAATGAAGTATTTTTTTCTTTTTCCTTTCTGAAACTGAATATATAAAGACTACAGTCGCATGCTAAAACTTCTTGCGATTTGGGTGGTGAATGGGATCCTTCTTTCAAACTGTGCTTCTTGAAGAGTTCTCAGCGTGCAGAAGCAGCTCATGGTGATCATTCTCAGTCTTTGAATGCCTGTAATAAAATGAAGAAATGGAGAAGGGCAGATGTGTTGAATTCTGATAATGTTTTGACTTCCCTAGTATATCAATTCACTTAGCTTATCAAGGGAAAAAAACCCTATGTTGGTATCATGTACTGTGATTCATTGAAATTACTTGTATTTTTTCTTTTGGCTTTATATAATGCTAGATATAATGATTGGGTTACTTTTAACTCTGCCATTGTTGTTGTAACAGCACTTTAAAACATGGTGCTAGTGATGATGAAGGAGCAGTAAGTGGCAAGGCTTAAGTCTAAGTCTGTGATTCCCAAAGGAAAAATAAGAGAAACAAAATACGCCCTTGAATGTTAGGTTATTGACTGCAGCATTTTAAAGCAGTTGGGACAATTTGAACTGCATTTTTAGTTAATAAAAGTAAAAACATTTGCAGAAGCTCTGTGAGCTGCCCTGTGTCCAGTGGCTGTTGAAGAACAATGACATCCAGAGATAGAATACCTTCTCTTCTGTTCCAAAATATCTTCCTGGAAAGAAACTCAAAATTACTATTAGAATTTCCTTAGCCTTGATAGAATAAAGCTGTAAACATAAGTGATGTTTTAAGAATAACATTCCTTTGATAATATGGTTCAATCTTTTCTTTCTATAGGCAGAGAAATTTGGCGATTCCTTTGTGTTTGAGGGAATGCTGAGTGAAGAAGTGAAGGCTGACATCCACCAGGCAGTGAGTAACACAGCAGGGTAAAACTTACTTAGCAATCACCGGGGTAGATGTGTTGGCAATTATGGCAGTAATAGCTGAATTGTGTGATGTTCCCAGAGCCATGTACAAAAATGGGTTTTATGGAGGGGTGTTTGGCCTAGAATAATAGACTCCCTCTTGTGTGGAGGATTTACAGTCTATTCTCTTTTTTTTTTTTTTTTTTAAAGAAACAGAAACAATCTGCTCCTGATTAGCAAAAGTTAGTATGAACCCCTTCTTGTCGTCTTTTGCCTCCGAAGTGAGAGATACTTAGGACTGTAGTAATTGGTGCAGGCATAAGGCTGTTTATTTGTATTACGTGTAACACAGTGATGCTTCAGAAATCCAGATGTCAGTAGTGGCTCTGCTGAGTGATGTGCTGTGTAGGCAAAGAACGGGAGTGCTTCTGGCTCCAAGAACATATGTACATGTGACTGGCACACCCTGCTCATGCAGTCTTATGTCCAAACAAAGTGGGTAAATCCTGGATCCTACAGATTTAAGAAAATGAGGATAATCTCTGTATCTGATACAGCAGCGATGCTTGCATGAGTGCTTTTTCTAGGTTAACTAGAGGCAAATATTCCAAAGAAGTGCCATTTCTATGGCAGACCTGAGTCTATAAGATTCCTTATGTTGTGAATGGCTTGAATTTACTGTGCTTCCTCCATCTCTGTAGAGGATCCTGTATGCCTTGCTGTTTTTTCAGTTCCCTTCATCTTGCTAGGGCAACATAGTGATCCTGGTAGGTGCAGTGCTGATTAAACTGGAGCTGATCCAATTTTCCTGTTGAGTGGAAGTGAATATTAGTTTAAAAAACCCCACAAGTTCAGTAGTGAAGCTTCCCTGCCTGCCCCCTCCTCTTTTTTTGTTGTGAATGTGTTGCTGAGCTTTTCTTAGGCTTCATTTAACTCCTCCTTAACCTTAACAGGTCACTTAACCTTTACAGCTCCCAATAGTAAGCAGATTATGTCTTGTCACCTCCTGGATGAATTGATCTCCTTTGAGTGGAAATATGGACAGGATGACCTCCTGAGGTCCCTTCCCATCAGAATTATCCTCAGGTCTGACGAACACACTGCATTTCCAGATCTCTTGTCCCATGCCTTTAAAAAGGCCTTAGAAATGAAGGGTTCTGATGTGTGTAGTTTGGCAGGTTTGGTGGTGGTGGGGTTGTGGCTTCAAGTTGCAATTTCTCTGGATGGAAATTTCTTTGCTTTTTTGGTTGGTTTTCTTTTGGATCAGCAAAGCTAACTTGGCTCATTCTGCAGCTGCTTGAATCGACACAGGGAAGTAGGATGTACACAAGGCCGAGATAAGGTAGTAGCAGGACTGAAACTGCATCTTCTGGCAATAGTTCAGTTAGACGTAAGTAAGTGTGAGAGTGAAACTGCACCTGTAGAGGAGCACAACTTTTTCTTGCCACCTTTTGTACCGTCTGATGCTAGATAAGCAAAGAGAGAGAGGTGGGACAGTCTGAGATGAAATTATTTCTTTTAGTTAGTAGCAAGGTTTTACTTATGCATGCCACTTGATCCAAGGTACAACTTCAAGAGTTTAGTGGATTATTTATTATGACAAACTGAAAATACCTGGGGCTTTAGTATATAGTCATTTAATTTTCTCCAAAATAGTTTATCACACAAAGAATTTTTCTTCCATGTGCATGATACAATAACTTAGAATAGTGAATATTCACTGTTCTATATAATGATGCTCTTCGTTAAGGGGGGGAAGTCTATAGAGTTTGATTTTTATCTTCAGGGGGCAAACTGATCGATCAGAGGTTTCAAGAAGCCCTATGTGAATGAGTGCTGTGAATTACTGGCAAAAAATGTGGGGTTTTGTTTCCTACGGCAAGGAAAGAAAGGTTACAAGAGTAGTTTGTTATCTCTTAATTCAGGACTAACATTTCTGTACCGTGAGATATAAGAAGACTAAATTGGACTTCCCAAATAGTGGCATAGCTGATGTTGAAGGTAGAATAAATGCAGATGGGCTCATCCCATCTTCACAAAAGTCAGTATTGGAGACATTCTTTTTCTTGCCCTAGCTCTGTGATGCAGAAATCCCTAAAGCAGGCTCTCTGTTTTAAAATAAACAAACAAATTCTAAGAATGCTGGTGTAAGCTCAGTCTTGGCTATTTGTATAAACACATACAGAGCGTTGGGAGCCACTTTTCTGGGTGTGTCAGCCAAATTTTGAAGTATTGGCTGTAATGCTAACAGAGCAAGTATTGTGCCAGAGAGCTGGAATGGAGCCCAAACCGGTCTTTTTGGCTGCTGCTTTATGAAGGTTTTCTGTATTTGTTAAAAGTAAACTTTAGGAGACTGTCCTTTTGCCATGTTTTCAGTATTTATTATTAGGTCATTTTGTGAGTTGCTAGCATGCAGAGCATTGTTAAAACAGACACAGAGAAAGATGGTACTAATTATTTTGGTAAAGTGATCTGGAGAATAGTGACTGCTTGCACTTCTTAACCTTAAGCTGATGCTGTGGACAAACTTATGTTCTAAAACATGGTAATATTGTGAAGAGGTGAAAAAGAAACTAGAAGCTGCTTTTCTTTCTCCTGTCTGCCTGCCCCCTCATCAGCTACCTACCATGAAATCCAGCTTTTAGCAAGGAACTTCTGTCTGCAAGGACAAGGTATCAGAAGGCAGCTTAGTGGTAGAGCTGGAAAGAGAACTCTAATGTCTGAAAATACAGCTTAGAATTTTATCTGTATATGCTTCTGCCTCTCAAAACTGTGTCTTTTTTGTTCTAATATGCATTTTCTGTGAGAGGTTATAAATGTTGAAAGTATTGTGCAGACTTTAGTTGTTTTGAGGGTCTTTTGGTTTTTGTGAGAGTGCAGTTCGTAGAGTAGAACAAGCAAGCATCTTTCACTTGCAAGGAAGAGAAGCATCAGCCATGGGGTTGTGGTGTTAGAATATAATCTAGTCAGACTGCTTCTCAGACAAGCTGATTCTGTGTAGGCCATGCTTATCCCGGCTAATTGAAACTAATAAAATGCATTAGCAGTTCTATATAGAGAGTGCTTTGAAGAAACAAGTTTCTATAGACAACTTGCAGGAAACCTCTTATTGCTAAAATGCAGAAGCATCCTAGATATGGGGCAGGGACTTTAAGGGTTCTGCAAAAGTAAATTCTTCTTAGGGAGCTGCAAGCTTAAATTAGACAATAGAAAATAAAAGCTAGCTTCTTGTTACATTGCTCAAAATGTTTAAATTCTACTAGTATCTGCTGGGGAAAAATGGTGAAAGGAATCTAACACTATGTTTTTAAAAGTCATGTAGATGTAGTGCTTAGGGACACGGTTTAGTGGCGGACTTGTCAGTGCTAGGTGAAATGATTGGATTAGATGATCTTATAGGTCTTGTCCAATCTAAGCGATTCTATGATTCTCTTCAATTACTTAAAAAAAAAAAGTGACCACATTTTTAAACTTGGCTACTGCAGTGTAACTGTTCAAATGTAATCAGAAAAAGTGTAAATTGCGTGATGTTGGTTTGCATCAGCGGATTGTAATGATCCGCAATAGAGAAGATTAAGGCTTTTTTCTGAATGTATACCTTAGTCAACTAGTATTTTAGCTTGTGGTATGTACCTTCTTGGATCATAAATATCACCATGAAAAGTAGAAATAAGATACAAACACTGGTATGTTACTGGTACTGAAAATCCTTCCCCCAAATTGATGGGAGAAAGGACTGTATTTTTATTTTGCCTTAGTGGCTCAGATGTGTTTTGATCAGGCTTTTCTCCAGTTGAAGCACAGGACTGCTAAATACAAATGTGAATATAGGGGAAGAGAAAAAGGAATGTGTATTTTGGAAGTACTATTTCATACGCAGTGAAAGAATTGGGGAAAGGTGGAAGTGAAGGTATTGATCTAAATGGTGTATAACAGCTCCTATAAATAATGAGGTGCATGTGTCTGTTGGGGAGTATCTGGGGGTTTTGCTCTATTTGGCCACTTTGGCTTCTCCAGTTCTTAAACCAGACAAATTTATCGTAGGCCCTCAATGGAAGCAGACAGCTAAACTATAGGACAGGAGGTGGGGCTGGTGAAAGCTGATGCAGGAGCAAACCAGCTTAGCATGTAGAATTAATTGTTGGAGCTTTGGGTGTGCATTTCCTGGAGGTGAGGTGGTCTCCTAGATAGTCACTGCTACAGAAATGTACGTTGGACCTAACCCTCCTCTGGAAGGGAAGCAGTAAAAAGGGGTGTAGCAGCCAATAATTGAATTGTTCTAGATTTCTGGGAACGCGAGTTTTAGTTTTGGCCTTGAAGTTTGCAGTGGTAACATGGCAGAGAGCAAAAATTTAGCACTGTAACAGATGAGGGTGTTACTGATAGAACTGGTGAGGACTTTATCAGATAAAAAAGGATTTTCTAGGATGAGGGTGGAAGGTCCTTTGAAACCAAGAGGTTTTGTGGGAGCTTAACAAGTTTTTATAGCTTCACATATTAAAATCGGTTCTCAGACTTGCAGATTAAAACCAACTACTAATTCATCTATTACAGCTATTAAATTATGGCCTTTTTTGAGTACTTGGCCTTTGGTTTAGATGTCATAGATAAAACGCAGCCTAGAATTGCCAGTAGCTTGCCACTCGGAAATTATTTTTTTCCTTCCTTCCTTCTCTTTTGAGAGAATTTGGATAAATGAAAAAAGCTCAAAATTTAGAGATTTTGCTATTCTTATTTTATGATGAAACTGTTTTCCTGCTCTTATCTCCCTGACTGAATTAAGGAGGAAGTAGAGAGGGTGCTATTATTCCGTGGCATTGTAAAATACCATTTATATGGCATTTTAATGTATCTTAGAGCAAAAAGCATGGGGACTGTGTCTGTGAAAGAGAAGGTACTGAGGCGTGCTTGCCCGTGAGGGGATTTGAGAGCTCTTGCAAATAACTGCAAGAGTTTTGCTTGCTGTGCAGCTACCATGAAAAAGGTAAACAGGATAGCACTTACTGAGTCTGGAGTACAGCGCAGGTCAGATTTGCTCACTGGAGAGTAGTGGGAACATTTTTATTCTTGGCTTGTGGAAGTTAGGAAAATTAATTTTTGCTTCTAGGCCAGATAAACTCTGCAATGAAGAGACTGAAAGCATACAAATCTGTATACTTCATTTGACTTTAGGAGGTATTGAATTTTTGGTCCGAGAAGGCAATGAAATTCACTGGCAGACTTGAGCAAATACTATTAAGGAGTTCTGGTCAATCCAGAACTACTGGATGCTACTTTAATCCCTGCTTATATGGAAACCTCTGCAGTGGTCTTGAGCTCTGCAATTTACCTATTTATAGCAGTGCCTCTAGCCTGTAACTGAAAGGGCAGAGCCCCATTCTAAAAACAATGAAAACATTATGCATTTCAAATGAGTATTTCAAATTAATAATGAAATGAGCAATGCTGGCAGGTAGGATAGTAGCGCTAGTGTTTGTAGCAGTTACTCTGGAGAATGTACCTTCTGACAGCATGCAATACTAACTTGCTTATCTGTGGCTTGTGGGGGCAGGTAGGTTATTGTATAGTTTGTCTGATACTGTTAAAATGTCAGCATACATAGGATGCACAAGCAGAAGTTGACAAATACACTTACTGGTACTTTAAGGGTAAATTTCATCTTTACCACACTTGGCTTTTGTTTTTTCAGAGGCCTTTCAGAGAGGAAACTGAAATCAAAGGAAGAGATGGGTGAGCCTATTCCTTGCAGACCCCAATGCTTCAGATATCCCCTAAAAGGAGCTGGGAAGATGGAGCTATTAATCTCGATCTTTTTATGCTGTGCTCCCACTATTGGGATAAAGAATGATGTGCAGGAAGCATCTCTCATTGGGAATTACCAGTAATATTAGTCCATATTTATCTGTATAAACGGCAACTTTAAAGGGGGGCATTGCCTGTGCCTCAGGCTGTAGATACATCTGTGCATGCCTCATTTTCTTAATGCTCATATTCACTTGGTTATTGGAAAAAATGACTAGCTTGAGTGCAGATTTAGATGTTGGCTGAAAAACAGACTTGCAGAGATGGAACTCACCAGGTATATCAGTTCCTCAAAAGAAGCTTCATTGGAGTCCAAAACTTCCACTTAATGAATCCTTCTGGATTTTAGCATCAAATATTTTTGGTTATGTTTCTTGGAGGATTGACGTAGCTGTGAAGTATTACAGTTTGAGATTTGATGACCCTTCCTTATGCAGAGGAAAAGGTCCCTTTGTAAAAGTTAAGTGTTAGTTTCCAATCAAGTCTGAAATCTTTTCTCTAACCGATGACTTAAAATACATTTACTCTTATTCTACAAAGCTACTGCCTTTCCTTTTTGTGGTACTGCAATTTCAAACTCATTTAAACTGTTGGGACTTAAGGCAAACAATATCAGTAGTCAATATTAAACAAAAGCCCGTATTGTTTTCATTTCTGAGCTAATGAGGGAGGCTAGAAACCTTAGAAAATAAGAATGAAAATGGATTCTTCTGTAATTAGAGCTTTTGGGGAGCTGGGACTTTTAATTGGTATAATAAATAGCATGGGACTTGCAGTAGCGTTGCAGAAGCTGGCAACATCAAGTATTAGTTATCTCCTGGAAAAAATACTCAACTGTCTACTTCTGAGCTGTTTCAGTGAGCTTAGTTACTGATTTGGTGGAGAATTTGACTATCGTATTTCAGTTCAGTTTATGTATGCAATTATAGAAGGTTTGTTCTTCTCGGCAGAGTATCTTCAAGTACAAATATGAATTATAGCTGCATATGTAGATTGTCTCCCTTATGCAGCTACTATGACAACCTTGATAACTGGCTAGGAGAGATCCATTCTTTGCCTTGAGCCTTGAAACGGGATTCACTTCCACACTATTTACATTGCAACGTCTCCCTGACTCAGTTACAGCTGTTTCAACTTAAACACGAGCCGGTTGCTATAGAGATGATGTACTACATAGAAATAGGTCATGTTTGCGGAGTTTTCAGTGCGCCGATAAAAAGGAGAAGCAGAGCTGCGGACTGGCGAAGGGGAACGGGGAGCGTGCGTCTGCCGGAGGGATTTGCCTTGCATTTGGAAAACAGCTTTAAAATTGAGTAGGACCCCACTACGTGGCTCCGGCTTGTTTCAAACTGCCCCTCCTGGTGTGATGTGTTCCGAATGTGACTGCAAAGCTGAATCAGTCCTAGGAGGGGGCTACGCTTTGTCTCTGCCCTCCGCTGATTTCCGCCTCTGACCCAGAGCAGGACTTCACGAAGGCAGTGAGATCAGCCAGCCAAAATGCTGCCTGGGTAAGCATCAGCTGAGAGCTGGGCTGTGCTAATGCAACAGCCCAGAATAGCTGCTGCGTGCTGACGTCTGGGACTGCTGAATCACGATCCCAGTGCTCGATTGATCTGTTCATACCCATAGTCCGCTCCTGCAGGCAGGTGTAGGTTAACGTTACCCATTTACTGGCAGTGCCTGGCTGGCAGAGTGGCCTCCCGTCCTGCGGAGGGAAGGAGGTGCTTGGGAGCTGTGTGTGCAAGGTGGGAGAGAGACCTCTGCCCTGAATCTTAGCGAGGGAAGACGTTTTTGAGTATTGTTGGGAAGGCACACTAATGCTATTTAGAAAATAGGTGAAGAGTTACTTGTGACCAGGATGCCACCTAATGTGATTCTTTTTTTGTGGTTTCTGAGTGGAAAATGACAGCGGCTCATCTGTTGCACAGTAATCATTTTTATTTCTTAAACTCTCTGCCCTACTAAAAAAGTTCTATTTTCTGTCTGCCTCTTTCTTCAGTAGTTCATTAATCAGCTGTTCAGGTTTTAGCATACGGCTTAGAGGAGGAAAAATTGACAGAGATTTATGTGTATCTGCCTTACATGGATAAAATAAAACCTCATCCACAAATTACAGTCTTTACTGAATAACTACTTTTTTCTCACGTCCTACCAATGCTAGCAATGAGGGTATCTCTGGGTGTATTTCCCAGAGATAATGCTTCATAACTTCCTTGCTTCCAGCTGGTGCACACATTGCTTTTGCAGCCAAGAGGATGCTTTTGCAAATTGAGGATGTACAGTGCTTAACCCAATCTGATGCAAACAAATGGTAACCTATTAAGTCAGCTTCTGAAACTGAAGTGTGTGTATCTGTCTTTAAGAACCCACTGCTTAATAAATGATTTTTGAAGTGTTTTCCAGACTTAGACTACTTTTCACTGGGAAAAATCTGTTTTCAGACAGTTGATTCCTAAACTGCTGAAGTTCTTACTCTGCAATAACTTTTGCTTCTTCCAGATGTTTATCTTGACCCAGTGTACGCAGGCCTTATTATATTAAAATAGCATTATAATGCTGCAGCACATCAAAAAAAGATATTTGGTGCTACATGTCTGGACAACAGCATGAATTTCTCATCATCTTATGGGCCTGACTTAAGGTTAAGATCTACAGCTTTGTTATTTCATGTGACTTGCTGGATGTTAGAAATGGAATTAAAGCCAAGATTAACTACTCAGTTGAGTTTATTTTTGGTCATTTTTCTAATACATAAATGTGATTTGAATTTGAAATTTGGAGCTAAAGTTGGGGGTTGGTTTTTTTTTTTTTTCTAACATGGCCAGTGCCAGGTTAGGTGCAAGACTAATACAAATGTTTTCGTGGTTATTGGCTGGTGGTTTTGGGGTGTGTTTTGGGTGTGTTTCTAAGGGTATTCCCCTACTGCTTTTGCAGTACCAGTAACGGTGTGATGCTGATGATGAAACTGACTTTCCTGATGTTCCCTCCTTTCATTTTTTTCTATGTATCTTTAGGAAGGAATTTTCTTCAAGATAATTGTGAAGTAGTCTAAAAATCTTGAAATCACGAGTTCATGGAGCAATTACAGTTAGGATATCCCAACCTACTTTGAAAAGAAAATTTATTACTTAAAACTTTGAATTTTATGCAAGCTGATAGTGGGAGTATAGGCTTCAGTTCTGCAAATTGCTTCATTAGAGTGGAAAACTTGTAGGTTGGAATTAACTGTTAGTATATCTTCCCAGTATTACCATACCGTGTTCTCTTTTCTTTGCAGTGCTATGACTCTATGATAAGCAGAACAGTGACTTCTGAAAGTTTTAAGCCTGGAGGAGAGAGCTGGATAGTCCAAGTTTTCAGCTGGATCAGACCAAAACAAGCTTTGAGCTTCTCTGCCTCTGAAATGTGCTTTGCTCCTAGAACTGCATTTCCTTATATATTGAGGCAGTTTTGTAATGTTTGCAGGGCCGTTATGTTTAACCAATTCTGTTACAAGTGATAGGCTATGCTGTAAAGAGTTAATAAAAATGAAGGAGATACTGTCCTCTAATTGAGTATCTCTTCAAGATCTATTCAGCAGCATATGCTGCTATTTTTACAAAATGAATCCGTTACCAGTCTACAGATCACATGTTTCGGAGTGAAGCATGAGAACGCTAAGTGTTACGAAAGTAACTAAGCTGATTAGTGGCAAGGGAGGGCTTTGCTGTATTAACTGTGATGTTGTACTCTCTCTGTCTAATTAGCTCTTCTACTAATTAGATTTAAAGCAATTAAAAGCTTTAAAGACTTCTCAGAAGTTTTTTCAAAGGACTGTAAATTTCAGGTACATGACTTTCCCTTTTGGAAGGAGCATCTTGGTGCCTGCTCACTGGTGTCAGTGGCTGACTTAGATCTAAGTTTCCAGTTAATTATTGAAGACTGTACATAGTCTATCATTGTTATCACTGTCCTAGTACTATATGTGTAACTTCTTTAAAGATCTGGGTGTTCTGCAAAGACTGGCAGCCGTTTGGTTTTCAGTTCAGCAGAGCCAGAAACAGAAGACGTGCACACGTAGTGCTCTCGTGCAGGGAGACTATATTTTTCTTGGTTTAAAATAAACTATTCTGATTGAAAGCATCTGCTTTTTCTTTTGCATAACAAATGTTTTCCAAAATTAAAGTCTTCTGAAGTGTAAGTCTTTGCAGTCTCCTGCAGAGATTTTTTTTTTTATCCAAAAAACAGCAGTTTAGTTTACAAAAATGTGTTTTACTTAGAAACTACCAGGATGAAATCTTACTTGTGATCTTTCAGATTCATGGAGAATGTTTAGGAAATGGTACTGTGGCTCTCTTATTTTCCTTAAAGAGCTGTAAAATTCAAACTTTGGATTTCTGTCCTATCTTGAGTATAGATTAAATGTTAAAGTTCAAAATATACAAGGAATCGGTTAAGTCAGACTAGTTTTAAGCCTATTGACTGTAGTATCTGTTCAGCAGCTTGATCATTCTGAAGCTTTGGTGCTATGAGTTGAGTGGAGTATCCCTCTGAATGAAGATCCCATCTTTGGGTTAGATTGCGCAGTAACAGAGCTACAGTTTCTAGTAAGAGATCAAATCCTTCTTATGCTTTTTTGAAAAGGGTAGGGGCTCTGCTTGTGGTGAGAATGCTATTGGCTTTGTTAGATACCGAGCCAGAATTATGCGGTTGGTGGTGTCAATTTATGTGCTTGTCATGCTAGGGAGATAAGAAAACAGGATCTTTAAGAAATGTCATTCCTTAGTAGTATGCCTGGAGGGTCCCCTTTAGATAGAGAGCACGTGGACAGAAAGTCTCGGTCATCAGCAAGCTGCTGAGAGCATCTTTTTCTTTTGTACTTGACACCGATGTCTTCTCTTCACTTGCTTTGGAAGAGAGTGTCAAGAACCTGTGTAAAGCATTGCAGGCTTACTTACTTTGATTTTTGTTCATTATGGAAATTATCTCTCTAATAGGAGTATTTTAGAACCAAGCACTCGAGCTGCTGCAAAAAAAAACCCGCTATTGATGGTTAGCGTAAGTGTTCTTTTCTGCCTCAATTTTCTGAAAGGGCCTACTTTTAAGATAAGTATTTCTAAGTGAATGTGAATCAGAATAGAATAGTTAAACGTGCTGTGTACTGACCTTCTCAGCTTTGAAGTAAGCTTAATAGAAGAAATTCTTAATAAATATATTCCAGGAAAAATTCCTTGGCATTGCAGAACCAAATTCAAGACTTTTGGTTAGAGAGAAGGACTTGATGTTTGCATTGGTGCACAGTATTTTGTCTGCAAGTTTGATTTGCTTGGCAAACCAACTGGGGAAAAAAAAAAAAGGCTTCACTTGACTTCTGTGGCTCTTCTGTCTCCACCTTCTGGAAGCTGATAGCAAATAATTTAAAATCAGCTTACTGAGTTAATTAACTGGAAAGCAAATGTGTTGCAAGATGCATGTTTTGAGCCTAGTTAAAGGATGTCATCAGGATTTTGTTTTGGTTATTCCAAAACACTGAGTCTAGGGAGCAAATAATCGGGGTGAAAATTCTCTTTAAGCCAAAACTTTTCTATTGTCTCTGCAGAATGTCAGACTGAAGTAAGCCAGAAGGTTAGCTCGTCTAACTGTACTGTGGGTGTACTGTTGTAAAAGAATCGAGTAAAACCGTAATGTTCCAGGTGACCTTTTCTATCCACTACCGTTTGAGTGTTCTTGGCATAGTTTTCAGAGGTGAAGAGATGCACTTGAGAATTTTGGAGAGGACAGTCTGGTCCACCACAGGTAGTGTGCTGAAGGCTGTGCTTTCAAAGAGAATAAACTGTGTCTTGTATCAGACCTGCAGGTGAGAAAATGTAGAACAGAAGGAGAGACAGCCAGAAGGCAGTACTTCCAAAAACTATACTCAGGATTTGGTTTCCCTTTTACTTGTTTGCTGGGTGGTATTTTGTTTGTGCTGTTCCGTAACTAGGGCTGTTCCCTGGTCACCAGGATTGGAATGTGGATCAAATGATCACCTTGGTTTGTCAGAATAACAGGTCAGTTGGCTGCAGGCAGAGCCATGAGCTGTGAGTGAAAGCTCTGTAGCTTATTGTCACATGGTGGTGTTGTGGTTTAACCCCAGCCGGCAACTCAGCCCCACGCAGCTGCTCACTCACTTCCCCCCCACCCAGTGGGATGGGGGACAGAATCGGAAAAGAAAAGGCAAAGCTTGTGGGTTGAGATAAGAACAGTTTAATAGAACAGAAAGGAAGGAACTGACAACGACACTAATAACAATAAAGTGACAATAATATCGAAAGGATCGGAATACACAGAACAAGTGATGCACAGTGCAGTTGCTCACCACTTGCCCGCCAATGCCCGAGCAGCGCTCCTCCCCTGGCCAATTCCCCCAGTTTATATACTGGGCATGACGTCCCATGGTATGGACTACCCCTTTGGCCAGTTTGGGTCAGCTGTCCCGGCTGTCTCCCCTCCCAACTTTCTTGTGCCCCTCCAGCCTTCTTGCTGCTTGGGCCTTAGAAGCTTGAAAAGTCTTTGACTTAGTCTAAACACGACTTGGCAACAACTGAAACCATCAGGGTGTTATCAGCATTCTGCTCATGCTCAGCCCAAAACATAGTGCTGTACCAGCTACTAGGAAGACAATTCACTCTATGCCAACCAAAACCAGGACAGGTGGTTTTTCAGAATAGCCTTTAGCTGGGAATTTAAGCCTTCTTCCCTGGCCATTCTTGTCCCTTTTCAGGTTGCAGCTGCTCCCTGGTGGTTGCCTGTGAAGGGAGCCAACTGGAAGCACCCTGAGGGTCTTGACTCTAGTATCTCCAACAGGTAAGCCATAAATGGCCATTCAATTATAACACACAGTGCTTGTAAATATACCTGTAAACTTGCACCAGGAATGGGGGTGCAAGAAAGGTTTTTTTAATTAGTTACCTGTTTGCTGCTGCTTCTGCGACTATTTTCCCATCTTCTAGTGTGTTGCATGCAATATTCAGTGGCTGTATGGTCAATGATGTAGACCTTTTCAAAAAGGTCTATAAGCACTTTCCAGACGAGGGAAAAGAGACCGCATTGAAATGTGTTTCTGTGTGTTTTCTATTCAGATTTGTATATCAGCAGTGAAACAGAGTAGATCTTTAGAGAGGGTCAGTAACTTTGGAGCATTCAGTGCAGATCTGGTTTTGGAGAGGAAGACTAAGTACTAGCTGCATGCATGCTCTAGGAGTCCGTGTAGCTTGTCCTCCATCTGGGATTTGGAGGCCTGTCTCTCTGGCAGCCCAAGACTGAAGGGTTTTGTGCTTTTTACTGTATTCTGACTTTGTGGGCTGATTATTGTGGAATATCGGTTGTGACTTTATCTAGAAGCTCTAAATGCTTTGGAAAACTGTACTCTTTCCTAACAGCCTATAGTTAGTGCCATGCTTTGCTAGCATGAACCCTGAAACTTGCTGATCCATGCCTTTATGCAGTCTCTTTCCATTCAGAAGTGGAATGAATTTTATGCCTAGAAACTCAAAAGGCTTCATTTTTCTCAGGTGCTTTTTATGGATACTGCAGAACTAGCCCTGGGTTGCACATGTTGAAAGCCATTGTTGAGTTATGTATATTACTGTGTGCTTACTTGGACGTGACTGTCTTCATTTGGGACCTCTTATATTGCAGCTCTTTTTTCTCGCTAGGCAGCTGTCAGTGAAGTTGGCACTGGCTGCCTTAATCAACTAGTTAAAGTTTCAAAACTGCTGTTTGAAATAGTCAGACTCTCTAGCCTAGATCTAGTGGATGCTGGCATGTCTTTGAGGACAGGGCTGTGTTAGTGTAACATCATCTGATGGCTGAACTGCTTAGTGACAAGTCCGTTGTCTGTTCTCCAAGGGCAATGAAAGAATTATCTGAGGCAAAAATAGAGATAATATCGGGAGGCGTTGTTAGGGGGAGGCAGAGAAATTTAGGTCATAGTCAGCAGATGAGAGTTGGAAACCTGCCATGTAAATCTAGTCCTGTAGAAGTATGGTGCAAACCTAGCCTAGTAAAACTGCTGATGAACTTGCCACGTGGAAGTAGCCTGAAGGACCAACAGGCGTATGCTGGCTTTTAAAATGAGGCAGGAAGGAAAGAGGAGTTAATAGGAAGTCTTCTGTATCTGTCTTCTGGACCAGTACCCTCAGCTCTTGAAGTATCTTGGTCTATTAGAGGCTTGGATGGGGAGGATCCTTGTGACAGGAATGACTAGGCATTTTTTTCTGTCTTTTTCTGGCAAAAGACCAGGATTGTAAGGGCAATCCTGCAACCAAACCAAAGGAAAGATGGGAGCTTTCGTGTAAACTGTGGACTGCTTGAAACATCCAAAGAAAAATACTTTTCTGTTAAATTTCCTCAGTTCATTATTTCCTGGATTGGGTGCTGCAAAAGATGATGTTGCTAAGAGTAAGGACTCTTTCTTAACTCACCTCTCCCTCAAAACCCCCACAACTGACAGCAAAGAAAGAACCTGTAGCAGAGAGAAGAGTACACAGGGAAGCGAAGAGCATTCGCCATTAAATTGCAAAGTAAATTTTCCTGTTGACAATCTTGACTTCTTGTTAAGACACTGTTAAACTAGCCTAGCCAGGAGTGGTAATACTGTAGGCTTTAGGTGTCTTCCTTGGGATCTCTGAGCACCTGTGTTGCCACAGGAGATAGTGTATCAATAGTTCTTCACTGGCTCCTGGGTGCAGCGGGTTTCTGAGGTGAGACCATGAGAAAGCCCAAGCCGCAAATGTCTCTGTTAACTGTAGAGAGCTGTACGTAAAAGCATGATGAGACAAGCAGAAGTTAATTTTTTTTTCTCTTCCTTGTTTTTTTGATTGTTGCATTTTCCTTCCAGCGCCTTGCTGTCTTTCTTTAGCTTCTTTTCTGTAAAAGTATTCTGATAGCTTGTTTAGTTGTAACTGAACTGTGAAACTTCCTCGCAGTTCTTTGTGACCCTCTCTAAAAGAGTTTCATAATGTGCTTGTGCCGTGGAGCTGTGAGGTTGCCTAGTTCTGCTGATGATCTTGTCCTGTTTATTTTGTTCCCCAGAATGGATCATCCAGTTCTTCATGTTTCCTGGAATGATGCTGTGGCATTCTGCACGTGGGCTGGGAAACGATTACCAACTGAGGCTGAATGGGAATATAGCTGTCGAGGGGGCCTTGAAAATAGGTACCTGTCACAAATGTGTCCCTGTTAAATGTTTAACACTGGTATTTACTAGATGATAAGGAAGAGTTGTGTGGGTTTTTATTACCCTCAATGTCTTTTTCTTGTGTAGTATGCACATCTGTGGTAAATATAACACTGATTTACTCCAAAGAGATTCCTTTAGGTAAGTGAATTTCCCTAAGTACCTAAATAGTGTATTGTAATCTGAACTCTCTAGTGGGAGGAGAATGCAGAGGGCCCAAGAGAGCAGGAGATGCGACAAAATGCCAAGACACAGGACTCCTGTTATTGCAGGAGATGAAAGGTGTAGTGAAGGAGCTTAGTGCCAAGGGCAGAGGAGTTGCAAAGAGCTTAAGTAGTAAATAACTACACTACTGCATGGCAACTGTAGGGCCACTAGATCCACCTGTTATCTGACTGTGGGCTTGGGCAGGAGGGAAAGACAAGGTGAATAACGGGCTTCTGTCTTCTCCATCCTATGTCCTGGACTACATACTGCACAGGGCAGTGCTGCCTTTCCCTCCTTCATCTATGAATTTTTCCTCGTAGAACCCTTGCTGTCCTTGAAAACCTGCTAGATGTTGGTACAAATGGAACTGGAATTCAAACAGTTCTCCAGTGCAAGGTGGGGAGGAAGGCGGGGCGTGGTGTGGTATGTCTCTTTTATTTATTTATTTAAATAAAGAAATAAAAAAGTGACAACTGTTCTTCTGTATGTCTTTTAATAGACTTTTCCCGTGGGGCAACAAGCTTCAGCCAAAAGGTCAACATTATGCCAATATCTGGCAGGGAGTGTTCCCAACTAACAACACTGCAGAAGATGGATACAAAGGAACTGCGCCTGTAAGTGTGTCTCAGAGTGAATTAATCATATGGAAATGAACTTAGTCTTCCTAAAATTGAGGTCTGTGTTCAGCACAGTGAACCATGGCTATTTTCCGTTCCTGTACTCTTTCACCTTTAGATTTTTAAAGTTACAGTATATTTCACTGCAGGCTTGAGTATTACCAAGGGACACTTTTTAAAAGCTAATTGAAAAGTAAAGATTACTTTCATTTTAACGTTTAGTTCCTTTCAAACTGACATCTTTTCCCCCTTTTCAGTCAACTTACAGTCAGAAGCTGAAATACTTTCTGCTTGCACTTTTGGCATTACAATTTTTTGAACTCTCATTTTTTGGGTAGTTGTTCCCGAGACACAAGAATCATGCAGTAGTTTAAAAGAAATGAAACTTCCCTTTTTGGAAAGGTTGAGCCTGTCTAGTATGGCAAACAATGGAGTGGAATTTTAAAGGCAATCAAGAATGTGAATGAATTATTAAATGGTAGTTAAAGTAAGTCCAAAAAGTTTCATCAGTAGAGAAGTCTGCATATGCGTGAGTTGACAGCCACCCTTGCTTTACTTTGGGAAGGGGAATCTGAAAGTTGTAAGAATGGGCATGGAGGTCAGATCACTAAGGCTATGTTCAGGTCTGTGTCTGTTGGTCAAACAGTGCCTCTCTTCAGAGCATCAGTCTCCCAAGCCAATGAGAAGATGCTATGTGCCATAGTGGAAATGCGGTGCTGAGAACATTGAGGATGATAATAGTTCATTCTTTCATTCTATTTTATTTAAGTAGAGTATGTAGAAGTGTTATAGTTCTGCACTACTAATTTGGTGTCTGCTTTTGAAATATGAAGGCAGAAGCTCCTAGTAAAGACAAACGCACCTTCAGCAGACTGGTCTTCAGGATGAAAAACCTGATTTTATGTTGAGTGGTTTACAGAACCTTGTGTTCCATATCTTGTATAGGTCACTGCATTTCCTCCCAATGGATATGGCTTGTACAACATTGTAGGAAATGCCTGGGAGTGGACGTCAGACTGGTGGGCTGTTCATCATTCAACAGATGAAGTTCACAACCCTGTAAGTATTTTATTGGCATCACATGAAGTATAGAATTCCCTCTTGCTACTCTGGTCTGGTTGCTGTTTGAAAACCTACTGTTCTTTGCTTCTCTCTACTGTGTCTGGGGGCAGACAGGCTGTGTTCTAGTGAATTAGGAACTATCACACCACAAGTAATCAACATTGAAATTGTAATGGTGTAGTTCAATTTTATTTATTTTTTGTTGGACAGGCCTCCGCAACTGGTTAGCAGTTGAATACTTCCAAACTGGCATCATATTACATAAATCAAGAATTTACCAGTGCAGTGGAATTACTTTCAAAAAACAAAAGTTTTTTTGTTCACTTATGTTGCTACACGCTGTACTACTGGGGGG
>JAVKLA010000036.1:22659904-22688477 GCA_034782735.1 Sagittarius serpentarius | reverse complement strand
TACTTATTCCCCCCCCCCCCCCCCCCTACTGTTGGAGAACAAACCATTGTGAGTTATCTTTATGGCTTCTACTAGCATGTTTAAAACTCAGCATGTAATAAAGCTGATGTTTATGGGGAGAAGTAGCTTACCAGGCTTTGAGAGGTTAATCTTTGGTTTTCTTTGTGGCAGGCAGAGAAAGAGGTCCTGCAGGGTAAGCTTTGTATGTGGTGTTTTCTCATGCAGTATCTCTCAGCAGATTCAAGGTCTAGTATTACATCTCCTTCTCTCTCATTTATCCAGGATGCCTAAATCTGAGAAATGCGCTGCTCTGCTCTCACAGAGCTTGTTTTGTTCAGACACAGTTATCTGTAATGAGAACCTGTTAAGCCTCACAGTGCAGGAGCTATCTGTTTGCTGCAGGATATGAGTATCCCCATGCTGTGGTCTCTTGTGGTACGTGGAGTCTTCCTTTGGTATGCTGGACATAATTGGAGGCCTTTCTGGAAAGTCAGCAATCGGAAGTAGCTTGAGGAACTTGCTAAACTTTTTTCTGTTTTTTTTTTTTTTTTTTTACATTGCAGAGATTGATATTATGCTGTTCTTCCAGGAGGATGTGTCTAGCAAGAGAAATCAGACTCATCTTGAGGTCTAGATTGCTCTAGATCTGTACTAGCAGTTCCATCACACCAATGGAGCATCTGGAGACCTCCTAAGCCATACCGATCACATTGGCCAATTTCAAGTTACTTGTATCCCAGTGAGATACCACAGGTCTCTCTAGTGCCTTCAGCTGTGTGTTGGACAGTGTGCTACATACATCTGCCCAAGCAACTGAAATGCTTGGGATGGTAGCTTTTTTTTTCTTGTTTGATTTCAAATAGGGTGTACTGGTCTCTGACTTTTGTTGGTAGGCAGGCATAGTGGTTTAGCAATGGCTAAAGAACCTCCTTTTCCTTTGGGGCCTTGGCTGTATTGTATCTCCATCTGCTACCTTTCTCACATACTGCACAAATAACACCTGTGATGTCATTTGAATATTTCACAGTAGTCAAAATTTTCTGCCAGTTTCTGTTAATCAGCAATAATGGAAAGCTGTACTGTATGAATTGTCTCTTGAATGTAAAAACACACCGGTCTGTCTAACATTGACTCATGGCTTGCATGCATATATAACTGAAATTTATATAGAAGTTACGCTTAGCATTCAAGCTGATTCTTTAGGATTTTTTTTTCCCCTGTTTGCATACTGGTTGATTAGGAAAGAAACATCTGCTGTCTTGCAATCCTGTTTCCATTCTGGTGGGTTTTTTAATACGCAGTTAAGGATAATTTTTTTCTGTACCTTAGGAATGGAAACAAGGCCAGTTTAAGAGCAACATTTGTAAAGATGCAGTCTTGAGTAGCTAGCAGAATGTAAATGTAGATGAAACTGAAGAACAATAAAATTAGCAAACTTTCCCCTATCAGGTAAGAGTATTGATTTGACCACAGCCTCGTGCGTCATGGTAGGAGGAGGAGAGTGAGCAAGGCTGAGCTTTCCATTCCAGACTGTGTGGTCACTATGGTCTATATCAGGGAAACTCCTACATTACTCCTCTCGCTACTGAAGCTTCAGTACCTGGAGCCAAAGCACAATGATCTGCATGTGCTGCTTTAACTGGAGTGGAGGGAAAGGACCCCTTGCCAGAGACAAGCAGCACCCTTGTCCCTGGGAAAGAACACAAGTCTGGCAGTTGGTAGCATATTGCAGCGGTCCCTGTTTGTGTTCATCTGGTTCTCAGTCTGGCAGCTGCTTCAGTTCTGGCTGCTTGTTTGTACAGTGACCTCTTGGGGAAGGGAAAAGTGGACAGCTCTCTAGTAGTCATCTTCCCTAGCAAGAAGTGGCAATGCTGGGAAGCAAAACTAGAGTAACTAGGTCGAGTTTGGAGAATAAAAACGCTTTTGAGGCTGTGTGTATATATAGAACTTAAAAGTCACAGATATCGGGTCTGTTTTGCCTAGATAGTTCTAGAGTTTGTTTGTTTGTTTTTGTCTGTAGGTTAGCGTAAGGTAATGTGCATTATTTGTTTAAACAAGTATTTCTTAAAGGCCCTGTGTCATCACTGGCAAAGTCTTAGAGCTTTTTTTCATGTAAGATGACTGGCTTTTGTAGGCGAAAGGCATGAAACAATTCATCTGGAAGTTACTGTGGTAATAATGGAAAGAACCTCCAGGAGTCTTCATCCAAACTGTAGCTTTAAGCTAATCCATTCCCTGCCATTGGTGCTAGTTACCTTCATCTAACTGTATTTTTATAAAGAAAAGTAGATTTCTCTGCTTGTGTCAGCTTTCCCAACTTGTCCAAATTGCACAAAATCCAGCTAGCTAGAGTCGTGTATTTTGCTGAACTACAGCCACTGTGGTATTCTCAAGTATTGCAGTGGTTCCCCTTCATTAGAATGACTGACTTAAATGAGTCACTTTTGTGTTTATAATGTCAATGCAGCAGTACTTCGGTGTTGAATTAAGGTGATGGTGAGAAACAAGTGTCCGGTGACTTTTGCTCTGTTAAGTGGCTATGAGTTTGCTTAGGTTTTTTAATTTGGCACAAACATTTTGCAGACACTTCAGAAAGCTTTTAAAAAGTAGGTGTTAACAATGATGCTTTTAGGTTTATTTCAGTTGGAAACTAATTGTGACAGTCTAGTGTCTGAGGCAGAGCACTTCAAAGTGAATTCCAAAGGGTTTTTCTGATTAAATGGATAAGGAAACTGAATCTCATAATGTGAAAAGGTGTCCCAAAATAGCCAGGCTGCAGTATCTTCTGAGACATTAAAAATGATTAGCACGGTATCTATCAGAGCCAATCTCTTAAGTCTCTCCAGAGTACAAGTCAGTGTAACCTATATATAGGATGTGTTCTTTCTGCCTAAAAGACTAGGAATTCTTCTAGAGGGTCAGAGCTTAGTGGAAGTTTTTTTAAGATACTTAGTTTAACAACTGAAATCTTCAAAGCAGTTTTCTAGTACTGGAGAACTGGAGAGATTTTGGGTATACTGTGGGTTGGTTACAAGGAATGTATGGAATTTTGCACACATTCTTTTTTTTTCTTTTCCTGTAATTGATCGGCTTGCATTCACAAATAATTACCAAGAGTAGAAATAAACTGGGACACCTCAAAGTGCTTTCTAAGTTGTTTGCTGCTACTTAAGGTATTAGATTTAAATTATGCTCTAACAACAGAACAAACAATGTTCTTCCTCTTCTTTGCCAGGTGTAGGACCTGCGCAGTTAAGTACTGAAGCCAAATAAGCCAACTTGAAGATTTTTATGCAGCGCAAGAAGTGTATAGAATACAGAGGTTGCTACGATGTCCTTGAAATGATAAACTGTGAAGCGCCAGGAACACTGGACACCATTAGTGATAGTGGGGTGTTGGGGAGGCAGCCAGAACTTCCAAGTTAGTGGCATTGAAAGGCATCATAATATGTTATGGATGTAACTTTTAAGAGCAGAGTGTTAGTGTAACTGGGTATTTGTTTGTACAGACCTTTCTTTAAGAATTTAATTAGACACTTCTACAATGAAGTGTCTCTTCACCTATTCCAGTCCAGACACTTATTTGTATAGTAGTAGTTGGACTTGCACAGAATGGGGCCAGGGAGCAGTACAAAGACAGTCTTGCAGCATGTCTTAATCGTGTAAGTGAAGTGGTTTTTGCGTGGTCAAACTCAGTTTGGAGGGAATTATAAAATCCACTTGAGAAAATGTAAAACCGATACTTCAACTCTTCCAGTATTGGCAGTGGGTGAAAAGCCAGAACACTGCTGCTGTTAGACGTAAGTGCTTCTGGGCTGATGTTTCTCATGAGTGGGAAGAAAATCCACAGTTTGACAGTCTCATAAAAAATGTTTCTTCAGTACGTCTTGCAGCTACTGTTTGGTGCACAAGGGCAGGACTAGGAAGCACCAGGGTGGCTGGTTGTTTGAAAAATGTAAATGATCATTTGGCAGACAGTAGCCAAGTGTGTGTGTGTGTGTGTGTGTGTGAGATCCATCAAACCACAGTTCCTTTATGGGGCCATTTTAATTGTGGTGACTTCTGGCTCAGTTTTTTTTTGTATACAGTGCATAGTTTCTTATGACCTGCAGTACTCTGAAAACTGATTTAGCTCTAAACAGAGTGGCTGTGTAGCTGACTGTGCATAGGAAATTATGATGCAAGTTCAGAAAGCATTTGTTTGATATAATGATAGAAATACAGCTTTCTTTTTCCATTAAAGTTTCTGTGATGTATTTTAATAACTCTTTAAAGAATAATCCTACTTATAAGCTTTGGCAATTGAATGCACAAGCACTTTTAATTATGCAATCAGACTATAGTATGTCTGTTACAACGTTATACGACAAAATAAATTTGCCAATATACAGTAAATTCTGTTCTTTAAATCTGGGATCAAAGTCTGGACAGCTCTGGCTCTCTGCATGTGGACAGCAAACATCCTTCCACTTCAGTACCAGATGGTACACTTCGCCAGATAATGGCATAAAACAATACTGTTTGATGGAACAAAGATTTGCTTGTTTTAATCAAATGTGACCTTAATTGCCATGCTCTGATTAGTTTTTATTATGGGTAAGCATAATCAAAGCAGGTTTCCTTTATCTATAAGGAAGATACAAGCGTAGGCAAATACTAACATTGCAGGCTTTCTCCTTTTTCATTACAAGAAATATGTGATATTGAGCTGTAACGCTGTCTGGCCGAACTTAGATAACGTTTGTATGCTGTTACTTTACCAAGTATGTTAAATACATGTGTTATTCTAGAAAAGCTATTGACTGGGGGGGGATCTTGGCTTTTCAGGATGCCATACCTGAAGTCTGTGTAATTCTGTGGAAGACAAAGCAGTGAAGTGTTTTGGGGTTTGGTGGTTGCTTTTTTTTTTTTTCCCCCAGTACTTTCTAAGCCGCCAGCGCTCAGACAGGAATGAGTTTGTTTTTCTACATCTGCAGATGTAAGGACTGCGAATGTTCTTTGTAAAACGAGAAAGTTTAAGCAAGTGATGTAGGTAGGAGCAAAACCAGAAGGGCATGTATAGACCTCTTGCGTACAGTGTCGGAAGCAGGGTGTTGCTGGTAAGGAACATCTGGCTCTTAACACCCCTCAAGAAATTGAAGTCTCCTATTCTAGTTTGTCTATGGGGACTTGGCTTCTTCCTTTATCTCAACTTGGAGCTGGGAATGGGGCCTTGTTTTAGATAACAGAGATGGTTCATGCTACAGGTAGACCAGGTCGCTGCTGCAGCACGCTTCTACCTACCTGGACAAAATTGTTCCAACTTCATATGCTGAGGAAGCAAAGTCCAGTTGGCTTCTTCCTGCATGTGACATGTTTGAGGTTTCTTCAGCAAGGCTGGGGTAGAGAAAGGAGTACGGAAATAAGATATTACGCAGCGCAGGGGATGGACAGCTGCTCGCCCTGGGCTTTACCACAGCTGCTGAGCTGTGAACTTACTGGGAGCTGTAGTAAGGGGCTCCTGAAGTAAAGGAAGGCAAATACAGCCCTTGGCTGCTGGGATGCTGACAGATCATCTGGGGGACTTCGCAGTCCTCAGTCTCGAGCGCTAAGTAGGAAGCTTGCACAGGATGCGAAAGCAAACCATTAGAGAAAAGAAAGGCAACGCTTGATTCCAACACCACGTTCTCCCCAGGCAGACAAACCTGTGATACAAAAGGACAAAGCAACGTAAATGGTGATGCTCATCAGTTTGGAACAAGAATGTCTTTTTCACTTGGTTTTGGTTGCTTTCAGATGAGCCCACGTGGCTTTGCTAGGGACCTTGGTGATACGTGGTGCCTTTTTGTAGAGAAGCTGAGCTATATACAGAATGAAAGCATAATCACTTCTGCTATGTTCAGTGTTGTGGTTCCAATTTTAACTCCACAGTAGCCTTCACATGAGACTGAGAGTTTTTGTAAGCTGCATTTTTAACACTAGAAGGAGAACTTAATTCACTGTGCCCCACCTTTTGAGGCGCTCTGGTTCTTTTTAACCTCCCTTAATTTGAGTGCAGTCATGAACTGAGAAAGGTATCAATCTAGTTGGTCTCTTGCATACAGTTACTTGTGCATTTGATTTTGTACATATGTAAGTAGCTGGATACAACTATAGGGAAATCTGGTTATCCCAGCTCCCTTTTATCTTCTCCTTTGCTATACTGCAGAGCAAGACAAGGAAATACCAACAGCAAGAGAATTAAATGCAGCCCATAGTTGTCAAACAGGCAGCAATTGTTTCTCCAACTAATGTCTAGTGATTTTCTGCTTTTCCAAGAACTTTGCCAGTTGTTGTATGATAAACACTTTACCTTCAGTGATTTTAAGGTGTTTTGTAATAGAATACAACATCGGAGAATGCTGTATCAGATTTTTGTAGGTAGTAAAGCATTTCAGTGCTGTAATCCTGCTTCAGAGGCTGGGGGGATTTCAGTTTAACTTGGTTTTTTTGTTACCGCATAACCTTTGCTCAATTTTTGCCTGGCAGAAGATATTAGTCACTAATAAAAAGAGCTTATGCAATTACCATGTTCTTTGGTTCATATGCTGCTTCAGTATGTGTTATCCCTGTATAATTGCTGAAATGTACAATAGTCTTATGGTTGAACAATAAACCTTCTAATCCTAAATTAGCATGCTCCTCGTAGTTTATGAAAGTTACTTTGGAGCTAATAGCAAAGATTGCTGCTCAGTATTTGCATTACAGTTTTTAATGGGAAATCCTGCTCGACAGCCCCATTGTTCTCTGTTTTGTCTTGTTCTCATGTAACTGTTTTTAGGTCGGTTTTCTTCTGGCTGGCTCTGCCCTGGCTTCCCTTAAAATGAGATTAACAGGCTGTTTGAGTTGATTGTGCTGGTTAGTGGCTTATCTTAGAGTGGGGATCTGTGCATCTACATGCAAGGTTTGTGAAGACAGCTTCCAGAGACCTTGGAAATGGAATAAGCCTGTCCGATGGAGGAGCACCTGAGCTCGGAAACAAGTGGGGACTGCTTCTGGGTGTGGTTTTCCTTGAGTATTTGTAGGGTATTAAACGCAGTAGTAGGCCAAATTCTTTTTCACTTATCTCGTATATACTTTTGCAATAAATGTGAAGCTGCTGAAGTTTGAGTATGCCAAGCTTTCGATACAAAGGCTCGCAAAGCAGTCCGTCTCAGTGGATGCAGTCAGTAGCATCTGTAGTACCAGCACCAACTTTCTGGGTTTTTTTTGTGGGTTTTTTTTGTTTTTTTTTTTTTTTTTTACAGTCCCTGTGATTTATATTCAGTGTTACAAATACTTGTCTTCTGTAGATTCTTCTAGAACTTCACCTCTGGTAATGCAGGAGCTGGGCGGGAGACAACTACACCCCTTGATAGAGGGTAGGAGGGTGAGATGACCAGGTATAACCAAACTGGTCAAATCAGTGGTCACTGAGAAAAGCTGGAGAGGCATTATTCCCTGAGAAATCCCCTCTTTAGGAACCTACTTCTTAAAGGGAAATTATTCCTGGATTCAGGAAATACTACAGAAGTGGAATTTTTCTTTGGTGACTGCACTTATATTGGTCAAGGTGTTGTTTTAAGGCTTTGCAGAAAGCACAGCACCCTGCAGATACTTCCAGGATACACGGCTGGCTGCTGGACAGGAGGAGACAAAATAATTGGCAGAATTTCTTTTTCAGCAGTTGTCTGGTTTTAACCTATTATGGTACTTTTTTAAGGTGCTATTTTGTAGCATTTACATACTTTGTAGCAATGAATTCTTTTTTTCCTAACTGGTAAAAACTGGGCTGATGACTTTCTTGTAACCTATATTTTTTTGATATAGGTAACGGTCTTAGCAGAAAATGCAGAGATTTGGAGAACATCACAGCTCTTTTTTTTTTTTTTTCTTCCTGTATTCCACAAATTCTTCCGATACGGTTTTGTCTAGAAATACTTGATTTATACACCCTACCAACCAGTGAAGAAACAGCTTGCACCTCGAGTGAAGTGAAAAATTCTTTATTGGAGGCTTGTACATAAGAAAATGTTTTTGTTGCACGCTAGTGTAACGTACAGAAATAAATACGTGCAAATCTCCCAACTTTGAGAGGATTCTTAGTGACAGTATTAACTTCTAGGCGAGGCTTGCCAGTTAACTAATAAAACAACTTTTCTTGATCTTGTTTGTCACTTCTAGAGGACATGCTTTTAGGAAGGAGCCACAAGAATAAGTTTCTCAATGCATGTGGAGTGTAGAAAGCATGTAAGAATATTTGGTATCAACAGTGGAAACATCAAGTATAGCAGTAGTCTCCAAGCATTAGATGAGTGCAGTAGTAACTTTCACAGCTAAAAGGAATGAAGTGGCAGAATTGTTCACCCCTGTAATAAATATGCATCAAAGCTAGTAAGAGTGTGTTCTGAAGGAATCCCAGCTTTCTCCTTGAACTATTAGGCCATCCTTTGGAATTGGAATTGAAGAAGAGTGAAATAACCTCATTAAATCAATTCTAGGGCCAATTTCATAAACACTTCAAATAAATCACATACATTACACTGCAAATATACATGCAATTACAAAATTGTTGCTCCTAAGTGCAGTGCTTTCTGCACACCTCCTTAGCTGTTGTGATCCCACATACTAACGAATTGAGTACATTGTGACTGGGAGATGATACAGAATGTCTTGCAGCACAGTCACTAACTTGTGTTTCAGACTGGATTTTGGACTGGAAAGAGAACAAGCACCAAAATTTCAGTATTACAGGCCCTCATTGCAACTGACCACCAAAGAGTGTAACTGTATTTAGGAAAGTGCAAGTTCTCTGTATTCCTGTGGGAGGCTCGCAGGTGTCCCTGTGTTTGTTTCATAGCAGTGGAGCTGATGAGAATCACAGGTTTCACTACATGTGCAGGCCAGTGTGTGAAAATTTCCTAACCTCTCATTAGGAAACTACAGAAACAGATCTGTTTTCAAAGATCAGTACTCTTGTCATGATTGCCACTGCTTTTTTACAGCATAGTATCAAGTGCTTTACAGAAACAAAGCACAGGGTGCTCTTGGCCAGTGGGCAGCAACTTGAATGTTAAATATTTGCAGCAGTGCGGAGGGGAAACAATTACTCTCACCTGTCTGCAAGTTTCTTACAACATAATTATTTCAAGCTTTCTGGTTCAGATGGACACAGCTGAAATTTGTTTACTTCGAATATTTATGGCTGCTCCTTATCCATCTCCCTAGTCTTACAGCTTTTTACCTTTACCCTGTAATTAGCAATTGTTCTTCCTTGAGTACTAACCAGTGTACTCCCCTCTACAGAAAGGGCCCTCATCCGGGACGGACAGGGTGAAGAAGGGTGGATCCTATATGTGCCATAAGGTAATGTGAAAAGGCCTGTGGTATTTTCATATTGATCTTGCCTCTGAAAGTACCTGAGTTGACAATGAAATGATCTTTTGACAGACTGTCCTGGCAGCCTGGATGTCTGCTAAGGGGTTTCATGCAATTTAAGGAAGAGCAATACCTAATGTTCTTAAGGACTTCTTTTTGGTTAGCTTGGAATTAAAACAAACTGCTTTACCCAGTATGGTGGGGTTTTTTTAGATGTAGAAGTTAAAATTGATGTATGTCTCTAATGCCGTTTTCGTTACAGTGTTCCAGTGATGCTTGTAAGAGTAGAAAGTATGGACGTGGCTTTTTTGAGTTGTAGAATGACTCTCGATCCAGAAAGGAATCAGCTGTTTGCAGAAAGATTGCTAGGAGGTGAATGTTTCAGCTTGATAGCGGACTTGAAATTCTTTCTGCAAGTCTGGATACACTGCAATGCAATAGCCATTCGTGACACAGATCATGTTTTAAACTCTGTTCACGCAGTGCTGGAAAAAATGCTCATTGTAGATACACTTTTTTATTAAAGCTGCCCTGTTCTTCCCTTTTAAAGCCTGCAGCTGGCAAATCATTCTCATAATTAGATTAAATTTTCTACAGTGAGATCCCATTTTCTACACTGATTTCCTTCTTAGGTGAAATCAATGTCAGATGTTAATTAGCAGTTTTGATTAAATTAACACTGGAATGGACTTTTCTTCAGAGATGAATAATATGACCCATTTTACAGGCTTGTGAAGATTCTAGTCTGTCCGAGTCTCTTTTGTAGGTGATAAAACTAGGCTGTGTATCAAGACAAACAAATCCCACTGAATACTATTAGTACAAGAGCTCTTTATTAGGTGCCTAAAAATCTATTCAGACTAACCTATCTATGCTATTGCTCTTCTACTTCTCAGAGTTGGCAAAGGCTAAAGTTCTACCTTTTTACACGTACGCTTAGCAGCTACTTCTAGTTTCAAAAGAGATCAGCTTCTGAATCCTGTCGCATACTGTTGAGGTTTAGGGCAGACCTCTGCAGTGTGAGATAGCAGCAGCGTACACTGTTCTTTGAGGGCAACTGCTGCTCTCTGGCTCTGGGCTGCTATGGAAGGGCTGGTGAAGAACTCTTGTTTGAATCTCCTTAGATGGAGATAACTGTTAGCTCATGGAGATAAACATCCGTGACCTGCTGCCTCTGCGGGGATGGTGCGGTTCACAGGGCCGTCCCCTTGATGATGGAGCCCGTTTAAGTTGTCATCACCCTCGCGGTTGTACAAGTTGAACTGTTTAGTAGCTGTGCCCAAACTCCTGAAGGGATCTGCGTTTAAAGGAGGAGAAACTACCCTCCCCTCCCTGCTATCCTGTGGTCCCACCCACCCCCACAAAAAAAAGGGGAGGAGGGGAAGAAAAAAATGTTTGGTTTTTTAACCCAGCCATTCCCGAAGTCTGGTTCAGAGCCTGACTACATGCAGCTGAACCAGCCTGAATGAAAGCCGGGGCGGCGGGCAGTGTTTTTGTCAGAGGCCAGCAGCCTGTAGCAGAGGGACAGGAACAGAAAGCCTGAGCCAGATTTTTTGAAGTAACAGCAAGATGGAGCAGAACTTGGATGGATTGTACTGGAGTTGCTACGTAAATGCAGTCTGGTACCCCCAGCGCTTTATGGGTGAAATTACCAGTGTGACTGTCCTCCTTCCGTCCTATGATGGGTAACTGCTGCTGAGCAGTCACTCTAACTTAATGTAGCAAACCTCTTAAACTGGTTAGTTCTGCTGTTTGGAAACCACCGTTCCTGATGCCAGGTAACTGAGAATCTGTAGCACTGTGAACAGCACAGGTTTTTCCTTTTTTCAAGGAGTGTAAGTATATTAATGTGCACCAAGACGTTGCCAACTCTGTACAGCCAGGGAATGTATAAAACATGTTATAGAGCAGCGTCTGTACCTTGCTGTAAAGATGTCTGACCTTGTCCTGTTCAGATTCATTTGGTTGTGTGTAAGTTTACCAGCCTTTCTTAAAACAAATTGTACAAAGCACCCTGCAGCAGTCCTTTTCAGAGTCTTTTAAGATGACGCTTTTGATCTAAATTGGTCTATCACAGAAATCCTACAAGCACAAGACAAACAACACTGAATGAAAGCGCAGAGACATTTCCCACCGACACGCATCAGTACCATCAAATGGCTGTATCTGGTGGGTGTGAGGACAAGTCCTGTGAAGTAATCTTGTGCTCCTTTCTCACCTCAAGAAATGAAATGGCAATGACGGTTCCTCCTTTCCTTTTCTGAGAGGTGGCTGCGGTGTGATTGCAGCCCGTTCTGGAAGGGGACAGTGTTCAAAGTTGTCGGCTAGGAGTATCTGAAATGTAACTGAATCATCTTATCAGTGGCTTAATTTTAATGTAAATGTTTTTATAGCCACCAGCCCAGATTATATCTTGATTATAAATATCCCTAGAATGCTAGCTGATGCTAGGAGTACTGGGAAGGAGTTTGCCTCCAGTTATTCCGTTCTTGTTGCATCTCATTCAGTGAAATGTTTGTTGACAGGTGCCAGTACCTGTCTGTTTCCAGTTGTCCTTTAGTACACTGATACACAGACCAAGGCACTGAGCTGCTCCCTCTTCCTCTGAGGAGGAGCAGAATGGTCATTTTAGCTGTTTCCCAGAGTAGGATATGTTCTCAGTTGACACTCATGTAATCAGACACTTTGCCATTCAAACTACCTTTGGTATCAGCTGTGACTGGTCTCTGTGGACAGTGGGATTTCCCTTATTTCTAACACAGTGATTTTGATCTGTATCAGTTCATTGATCTGTCCAACAGCATTTGAAACGTTTTGGTGTATTAATCTAACGAACGCTTGCCTAAGGAAGCACGACCTGTGCCATACTCCAAAGTTCACTTTTTCTCCTCTTACTCTGCAGTCTTACTGCTACAGGTATCGCTGTGCGGCCCGTAGTCAAAACACTCCCGACAGCTCTGCTTCAAATCTGGGCTTCCGCTGCGCAGCAGACGCCTTGCCGGAGCTACGGTGACCAAGCGGGCAGTTGCACTGAGATGTGAAGGGCTGAATTCCGCCCAAGGAAGAAGAGATGACACAGAATAGAAAAATCTAGTGCTTAGACTTCCTGCTGCGGGAACAAAAATCCAACACTACTCAACAATGCTTGAAGAACCTTCACGTGTTTATCTTTGGGGAACCTGGCCTGGACTGCTATCCTGACCAAATGTTTTATCGGTGAATTCTGTTGGATTTTGCAAGAGTATTCTGGAGTTAACTAGCACAAAACTGAGCAGAAACATGCCGATTGTGTTTTAAAAGGTTAATAGCTCCTTTAGAGAAGATGTTTATAAAATAGTTTTATTTATGTATAGTTTGAATTTCTACATTCAACTCCCATACACAAGGACTTCATAAACTTCTAGACAGCTTTAAGAGAAAACTGAAGGAGTTAAGAGTGAGGACTGGAAGACAGATGGCTATCCGCAGGGGCAGGGTAGTGCAGCTCCTTGTATTACATTCCTGTTGCAGTGAAAATTGGGTCCCGAAATGTGCTTTTTCTGGTGAGATACTTGCTCCTCTTTAGAAAGTGCCTTCTGCAGCTGTGGGATGATAATCCTCAGGGTGATGATGATTAGAAATGATGTACATATTATTTGAATAAAAGTTCAAGCATTTATTTATGCTGAAGACTTTCATTGATGGAAAAACACTGGCAATTTCCTTTTGAATTTCTCGGACACGGTGTAGGCTTATTTTGGGCACTTGCAAATTGGAAAAATGGCACCATTAGAAACTGAAGCTAACAAATAATTCCACTTGAATAAAAGATCATTAAAGTGAAAAGATGGCAGATGGAACTGTGAGCCCTAAGGCCTAATAAGGTAAATTTTGAAACTATTGTATGAAAATTCTATTTAAAAGGAGAGGAATTTTAGGAAGGGGGACGGGAAATGGGAATAACGAGAGCTACCTCATTTGGGGATCTGAATGTACTTCAGGCTTTTCACCAAGGGTTTTGCACTGTCACTCACTCTAGGACACGGTATCTGGTCGTATTTCTGTGCCAGCTAAGTGCTTGCTCTAAGTGGAGGCTGAACAAACCATTGCCTATGCAGCAAGCTCCGCACCAGAACGGCCGTCCTTTCAAATGTGTCGCCATCAGCCGTGGGGCTGCCCTCCAACAGGCCGCTTCACTGCCTGCGTGTAAAACAGGGATTGAACTTGGCCCTCTTCCCAGCTGCTTTGAGACCTAACAGTGAAAAATGGGGTGGATTAACAAAAACTTGTGCATTGATGTCAGTCCTTCCCAGCATTGTCTTTTCTGTAGGAAGTTGGGTTTGGGTTTAGTATGACCTGGGGTTGATACAAATCCATCACTTGCCAGCTCCTTCTCCACTCTTCATGTTGAAAAGAAGATACCGGAGGATGCCTGGGGAGCCCTTCAACAAACGCCAACCTCCGGTGGGGGGCTAAAGGGAATTCTAGCAAGCAGAAAAGATTCCAGAATACACCACTACGACTTGGCACTCACCTAGGCATGATAAAAGCTGTGGGAAATATTTTGTGTAGTAAAGACTGCCTTACCAGCATTAAATGTTTTAATTAAATCTATGCATTAAAAGCATCTATTTTACTGAGAGTAATAGGGAAGGATTCTTTCTGTCTTTATTTCTGTCTTTCTAAAAGGCATGTCTCTGCCACAAAAAGGAATATACTTTATAAAAGATTTTGCCTAGAGTTTGTTTTGGGTTTTTTTTCTGGAAAAAAAAATCCTTGAAATACACACAATTCCATATATTGGAAAATTCTTAGGACTTTATTTAAATAAACAGCTTCATGATGCCACACCGTCAGCTATATGTTAGTACTCACTGTGCTGCGCGTGGCACGTGGAGGAAAGTCTTCCTGTTCTTCTGCGGAGATGGTGGACCATGTCCCATCCATGCCGCTGTTGTTTAGATAATGGTTACTGTGTTTTATTACAAGATCTTTCATTAAACATCCTTTAATTAATCTCATCAGATTTCAGCGGGAAAGTAAATCACTATGCTTGAGTGAGTATTGAACACTGAAATACTGATAATCATTACTGCACTTTGAGAGTAGAAAGGAGGAGGGAGGATTACATGGAGCTCACAGTCTTTTGAGCTGTTTGACTGGCTTCGTTGTGAAAGAGCACACTGAACTGCGAGCTGGTAGCACGCTGAAAGGACCCCGAAGGAAAAAGTGAGCTCAAATGCAGCAGGTAGAAACAAGGGGGGTTTTTTTTGCTTTTTTTGCCTTTTTTTTTTTTTTAGTTCCTTTTTAGGGAATTTTTTTTTCCTTTTAGTAGGATTTTGCTCCACACCTCCAGGCAGCAAAGTATAATGCATGTGCTGTATGGAAAAAGGCCTTTAGCAATTGCCGTGATGGTTTAGAACTCAATGACAACCTATTATTTCATGTTCTTGCAATGCCTTTAACGTGGCTGGCTGTTTTCAACAGTACAACGCTCTCTTCTTTTTCTGTGCTGCGGAAGTTTGTTCTAACCAGATAACTGATATTCGGTTCGCTTGCCAGAAGCAGCATCAGCTGGCTGGGACTGAGAGGGTAGGGTTGCGCAGAGACAGAAGGCTCCGCTGTGTTCTCTGGTTTAAGGCTGGTGATGCAAGGACTAGATACTGCTGATGGGTTCTGTGTTTTGTTGTTGTGTTTTTTTGTTTTTTTTTAAATGTACACTTCCTTAACTACTCAAAATCATGCCAAGTACATAATCATAACAGGAAGTTAACAAACTGTGCCGTCACCTTGAAAACGAGGAATACAGATGGTATAAAAGCAGTCTTGAAACTTTTTCCAGGAGGGAAAGAGGAAGTCGACGGGATCATCCGCTCCTAGTCCTCCAGTCCCGCTGGCTGAAAGTGGCTGGGTAGCTGGTGCAACGCCCTTTGGGGGAAGAAAACCTGATAAGCCTCTGCATAGGCCAAGAGACCTTGCAACCCAGGCTGTGTTCTGGGAGCTAGTGCAGCATGTGGTCTGAGTTACAGGATCTGGAGAACTTCTCTTCTGCAGAAGGAGGCACCCTTAATCAGACAAGGAATAAAGTTAATGACCACTTGGCTTGTAAACCGCTTTTGACAAGCGGCTGAAATCCTCTGGAAGTTTTCTGTACTGACAGAAGTGACACTTAATCATTAACCCTAAGAAAAATCACATGGTAATCTTAAACTAAAACCACAGCCATATGTAAATCTCAACAGCAGTTCTTCATAACGGGAGCATGAAGATACATATTAAATGGGGAAAAGCTAACACTGAAGCTTATCAAGGAAGTATAGGTAAACACAGAGTAAGACTTTGTTTAGCAAATAGCAAAATAATAGCTAAATACCCTTTATCCCTTGTCAGTATCAGGTTAATCTTCCACATCCCAATCAAAGTTGTCTTTTATTTAAAAAAAAAAAGTTACCCATGGCCTGCAGAACAGCTGATCCCCGAGATGCGCACGTGCGTATGTGTGTGTCAAAGGTTATGAATACACTTAAAGATCAAACTGTACAGAGCAAATAACCTAAGGGTTTGTGCCACTGATGGCGCACTGTGGCACGGCTGTAAAAAGGAAAGTTGCAGTTTATCTGTCTTGTATAGCAAAGTTGGGGAAATTCACAACAAGCCTGTTTGAAGCTTCCTTAATTTGATCTTTCTAGAAAGGAAGTGAAGTAACGTTCCCCATCTGGTAAGCTCTCTCGTGTATCCCTGCTGTGAGGAGATGCCGAATAAAGCCGTGTACGCGTGTTAGACCTGTACAAGAATGATGAAAACAAGAGGCAACGACCTTCTCCCTCTGCTGGGAAAGGACAGGCCTTGCTTAATACTATCTGGCTCTGCAGGAATAGTGAAAACGGATCAGTTAGTAGCCCAAAAGGAATGTTCACATATCTGCCAGCCATTCAATAATGTAAAAAAACCACATTTGTTGTTGTTCAGATGTACTTTTGTATTTCCTACTTTAATCTATTTCCAAAGTCAGAACAGCAGCAACTTACTGCTTTAGACTGCGGTCGGAATTTGCTTCCCGACTAGTGCGATAACAGTGCTGGAAAGTAACATGGACGTGCTGCTTGCTATTACTGCAGAAATCTTGCTATATGAGCCTTGAAATAGATGTGATTTAAGAAGATGGGATGATTGTACTTTTTGGAGCCTGCAGTACTGCGCCACTTACACAACAGCTAAATGGCAATGAAACTGAACTAGTCACTTAAAACCAGATTTTGGCGTGCCGCTAGATGTGACTGGAAATGGAAAAGGTGGGGGGCAAAGCATTCAAGGTAATCTTTCTGGGCAAGTTTTTTACATCATAGTAATTAGTTATTTGTTTTGTGGAACAAAAAAATTGATAGCAAGTAGTTTAAAAAAATAATTTATTTTAATGAGATTTAAGAAACCTAATGCCCTTCTTACAAACATCAACATTCCTTCATCTCATTCTCTTGTGGAATTTTCAGTGACATTTCTCAGGGTCCTTTCTGTGCACCAATGTTAAAAGTTCATTTTCTCTGAAAGGTACAAATTGAGAGGCGTGCTTTAACATACAGCAAGCTGTCAGAAGAAAACAAGAAAAAACACCAGGCCTGGCTTAGTCACTGATTTTGGATCATCCTGAAGCTCCAGTGCTCCTTCATACCATCCACCTTGAAAACAATCTCCAGGATGTCGCATGAAGTTATTCTCAAATCTTGTCTTTTAGCTGTTACTGAAAACCACATGTGCTTCCTTGCTGGAATACACATTAGACTTTTAGTTAACTGCAATTTAACTACTAGGGAAAATGGTATTTTTAGGTATGCTTAGGGACTGAAAAGCTAGAGAGAGCTCCCTGAGCAAGTGTCTGGTGCAGAAAAGAGGGAGCTGTCCCAAGGTAAGAAGGAAGCACAAGTGCGGGAACCACAGTAGCAAGGTTTTCTCAGTCTGTTATCTTCCTCTACAGATTTTTGTTCTCTGTTAGTTATTGGTAAATTATGGAATCTTCCAGAATAATCATATGAAAGTTCCTCTCCAGCAGAAATATCAGTGGCTGCAAAAAGTGCCAGTTTAGGCACCATTGAGTCAATTCGAACTGGCACCATAAATAAATTTGGTTCACAAGAATGATTCAGGAATCTGCCTACATTACCAATGTACGTAGGGTCAACAAATGTCTCCATTATCCGACCACTATGGAGGTGCTCCCTCACCGCTATAATATAGTTTGAATCCTTTGATGTCTGGGCCTGAATTCTTCTACGTGCCTCATTAAAGCCTAAAACTTCACCAGCATATTCACAAACAAATCTTCCTTTAGCTATGAATTCCAGAGTGCGAAGACCCCACCCTTTCTTCTCAGTCTTGAATACCTCAAGTCTGAACTGCAGACCCCTCTGAACAACCCTGTTTTGACAGGATTCACTGCATTGGCACATGGCATTGCATTCAAAAACAGGCCTGGCGTACTCCTCCTCTTCGTCTGTAGGCCTGAGGCACAAACTGATGTAATTTTCACCATGGCAAAGACACGAGCACGCGTGAACCACACAGGAGCTGCTAAGACAAGGACACCCTGGGAAGGTGATTTCAGTGGGGTCAATGTCTCCGTCTGCTCCAGCCACGTTGTCTGGGCTATACTGCGAAGAGAACAAGAGTCAAATCCTTGTCACGTTCAATGCTTCTTTCCACAGAGGCTACCAGATTTTTAAGAAGTCTGTGTTTGGCAGTGACTGATCTCTGAATGTGGGGAACTGAAATCATGAACACTTCTGTTTCCTGTAAACTTCTAACTACAATTCTAACTTTTCTAGACCGTTTTAAAGAATGCAAACCAAATATTCCATATAGGCTAAGAAAGAATCGATAGTCTCTTAGTGACTGGATTTCTCAAAATAGTCTACTAGTCAGAAAAAAAAAATTCTTAGCAGGAAAAATGTCAGCTAGTTGGATCTAGTTTACTAGATACAGTTTTTATTTACAGAAATACCAAAGTATCTTTAATTCCCCCCCCCTTCAAAATGCTTGATAAGCTACTTATAAGGTTAGTCTACAGCTATTTTAAGTCACAGAATTTCAAATGCCCCTTTTTGTTAAAAATGAAGGTACTTTCAATTGATCTCTTCAAAATGTTGCCTTCAAATTTGCTCCTGCTAATTCTGTTACAAAGTGATGATGGTGTGCACTAGCTCACCTCTACATATGTAGCAAAAAGCTGAGCTACCTACTCTATGGTCGAGGTAGAACATGGGATGGTATTTGCTTCACCCTAAATTCTGTCTGCAGGAATAGATGTGGTTCAGTTCAAGCAACACAAGCTGAAGATCAGGTTCTCAAAATTACACTAATGCCCCCAGCAGGTGAACGATTATAGAACCAGGGACTGTTGCAAAATAAAAGCCGATAGAAACTTTGCTACATTTGAAAATCAATATATAAAGACAGCTACACGTATATTTTTACTTTCTTCTCAGCATTCAGCTTGCAAAGCTTTATTTAGAAACCTAGAGTATCTAAATACCACATTTCATAGCAGCTTATGTCTGGTAGCTTCTGGGTGTTGGCAAACATGCCAGTTCATTCGGAAGTTTCTTTTTTCATAAACATCAGCTTTCTCAGTCATTTGGCTTTACTCAAAACGGAGTTGTGTAGTCCCTTATCTGTTCCCATCTTCTCCCATTCAATGACTATTTCTGTTAAATACCAGCACACCCTGCAATTTAGGAAGATTAGGGTCTATTTGGATTAGGTCTTTATTTCTTTTCCCCCCAGGTTTACTAGAAGCGTCTTCTTCTAAAAACTCTCTAATATCACTGAAGCAACATCCTAGGCAATCGGGTGTACTTCCAGGAAACGTGTTTGGAACTTACGAGTAATATCGAAAACGGCAGAAACTAGACTATGCCTGAGAAAGCATGGAAAAAGTTAAGAGTTTAAGGCATTGTCCTATAGTTCTAGACTGTATCTTTTCCTGTAAGCCACTTCAGAGGGTTGTGCGGCAAGCGGGAAGCCTCTGCCAAGCCTCTCAGGGTTTTAATCCCAGCCTAGTTCCAGCCTACGGCCGACGCTTTATTCCTCCTAAAAGGTGACGTCTCAATTCCGCGATTAAAATCTACAAAATGCCACATACCGGGAGAAAAACGGTGTATGTGTACGAAACTGACGCGTAGGGCGAAGAAAGAGCACATAACGAGACCGCTACCGAGGGGCTGGCCGGCGGCGGAGGCCTAACGTGCCCCACAGCCCTCCTGCTCACCGTCACCCCGAGAGGGCGGGGGCCGGGGCCGGGGCCGGGACAGGCCGGCTGAGGGGACGGCGCCGGCAAACCGGCTCCCTGAGGCGCCCCGGGCCGCGATGGCCGCTTCCCTCTCCCTCTCCTCCCACCCCGCTCCGGTTACCCGGGAGCCCCGCAGCCCCCGCCCCTACCTGAAAGGCCGGTGGGGCCTCCCCGGGCGGCCACAGCCCCACAGCCACCGGCTCCAGCCCGCCGCTCAGGTCGGCTCCGGCCGCCATCGCCCCGCCCCGCCCCCTGCCCCTGCGACGATTGGCTAACCCTCGCCGAAGCCTCTCTTTGGTTGGGTAGGGGGAGTGACGCAGCGCGTGCGGGCGCGCAGGCGCGGGTGGCTTAGAGCGGTAGCGCGGGAGCAGGAGCTCGCCTGGCGCTGGCGGAGAGCCGCCATCTTGGGGAGCTCCGTTCCCCAGCGAGGCTGTGGTGGTGCCGGGCCGCTCGCTGCGGAGGGGCTGGGCGGCGAGGGGAGCTCCGCGTCGCTGTACGCCCGTGGGATAAGGCTGCCCTTGGCCAGGGGCTGGGCGAAGGTGGTGCGGCTGCCCCTCCAGAAACCGGTGCGGCTTTGTGTGATGTGTGTCAAAGTACTCAAAACCGACTAGTTTTAAATGTCAATTACAAACTGTTGGGTTATTTTAAGTCTTCACGTGACTGTAAATCCTCGCTTATTTTGAAGGTATTAGTGCTTGGGCTTTTTTTTTTTTTTTGGTTAGTTGGGGGTTTTTTGTTTGTTTCTTTGTGGTGTGGGGTTTTTTTTCCTTCCTCGCTGGTTTACACTTTTAATTAACCTTTTTAATTTTTGTTTTTTTTTAAATAAGTTGATGTGTTTTGTAATGTGGGTGGGAAGTCTTCTGCTCACATGTTACGAGGACTAGAAATTCTGCCATGTTTAACTGGGCAGTGGAGGTAGTGGCCACCTCCTGTCTGGGGATGGGAAAAGATTTGGCAGGATTTGTACCTACGAGAACCCAGAGCAAGGCCCTGCTCTTCCCCTTGGCTACTTTGTCAGGAGATAATTCAGTCAGATTAGTTTCCTGGTTGAATGGAGATAGGGACCAATGGAACCAAGCTGTGGCTTGATCTGGAAGGCCTTGCCAGTTCTAGATATGATATTCTTCTAAAGCAATCATGATAAAATGGCTTCTGTGCAGCGTGGTAAGAGTAGAGCAGTTGTGATTGGTCTCGCCTCATCTTTTCTCTGTGAAGTGGAACTTGAGCTTTGGCTAGGAAAAAGGAGTCAGACTTGTGTTCTTCAGATGCTGGTGGTTGTGCTAGCTTTTGTATTTGCCCCTTGGGTCAGTCGTTTTGGGGCCTAAGGTTGAGAAAGCTCTTACCATCTTTTCACCTCCTTTTTCCCTTTGCGTGAACCACGTGTTTTCCTTTTGAAATCAGTTATCACATCCAGAAATGAGTTGCTCAGACTTAAGAGACTGAAATCCCTGGAGCATGCTCTGTGCCCCGCCAACAAGGTATTACTTGTGTCTCTTTCCCTGCAGTGGTTACTGACGTGACTTTTCTGATCCCTCTTTCTGCAACATCCAGGAAATGAGAAGTCTTCACCTATTGTGTCCCCCTCCTTCTGCCTGTGAAGAGGAGCTGAGCAACACCAGGAGAGGTACAGGTGAGATTGGGCGGTGAAGTTTGTGTTTGTGGGTTGGACAGTTAACGGGGATAGCAGAGTTGATAGGAAGGTAATGAATGGGCTTGTTTAGGATTGCACTCGGTCTCTAAGAGAAGGTAAGGTATGGAAGAGGAACTTCTGGAGGTCAGTGCCTCCCAGTATCTGGCCAGTGTAGTTTTGGGGAAGACTTTGATCAGTTTAAACCTTGGATCAGCGTGTGCTGCTGTGAATGTGAAGGTAATGTACCTGTAACATCAGTGCTTCATAACTGAATGGAATGAAAATGGTGGAAAGCTTTAAATACAGACAGCCTGACGCTCTTGGTTTGTCCACCCCAGCAGCAGTACAGCTGCTTCCCGTGGATGCCTCTGAGCCCTGCTGTCTTTGGGCTGATGCTCTCATCCTGTGAGCACTTCTCATTGTGGGGAAGGTGGTAGATCAGTTTTATGAGAGATGCTGAAATGTTGAGCGATTGCAGATATTAAAATACACTTTGGTTTTGTAGTTTAGGGCTTTCTGTTATTACCAAATTGACCTTTAGATCAAGACACACATAATTTGGCTGCATATCCTTAGTGCCAGATGGAATTCTTTTCCATTTTTAAATGACAGAAGTAATGAGTCATTACTCTAGTGAAAGAAACAGATTGCTTACATGTACAGGAGACGGGGTTTTGGAAATCTGCAAAAGGTCATGGAAAATCCAATGTTTTCGTCCTCCTCCCACTCAGGGCTTCTATTGTATCGAACTGTGAATGGGTTGAACTGTTGAGAGGTCCAGGTTGGGTGAAAAATTGATGAAAGCTCATTTTAATTTGTTATGTAAAATTGTTGTTGAAAGAAAGCTTACAATGGAGCTGAAAGAGTGAACTGTATTTGAACTTTGTGATGCTGAACTAAGGCACCTGGTGCAGCTGCGACTTTCTTCTCCCAACACGCTCTGCTGTCTCTAGGATGAAACTATATGAATCATTTTTCTTTGATACATGGCATGCATTTGGCTGTTGATTTTTCTCCCTGTATAAATAATGCTTTCTGCTTATCAATCATTTTTATCACTGTTCTCTGCAGTTTCTCAGATTTCTTAATATCTACCTGAGTAATTGGAGTTTGAAAGGTTAACCGTGCCTGGAACAGTGAGTTCATTTGAGAGCTGTCTTCCTCTGACTTCCTGGCTGAATTTTCGTGGCTGACACTGTGTATTGTAACAAGGTGGTGGAGCTCAGGGGTGTGTGTGAACCTGTGACTCATCAGACTGCAAGTAAGGGAGCTGTGCTCAGAAAACTAGGCACAATCCTAGTCTAGAAGAAATTAGATACAAAGCTGCTTGTCTTTTCTGGTGGGCAGAAGGCCCTGGAGTTAAGGAAGTTCTTTCTAAGAGATTCCTTTTTAATGTCAGTGCAGTGGAAGCTAAGCAGTCTGAAGTGATTAATACATAATGCAGTGATTTCGTATATTTGTAGTGTCATCATCGATACTGTTGGTTGGAAGGGAACTCTGGTGATCTAGTGCAATCCTTTCTTCAACTGGCAGTGTTGCCAATACTTGATCAGGTCAACTGTGGCTTTCTTAATCTGACTTTTGGAAAACTCTCAAGGCCTGAGGTTTCACAGCCGCTCTGGGTACCTGTTTTAGGGCTGTACCAGCCTCCCAGTGAAAGTTTTTTCAAAATGTCAAACCTGAACTTGCCTAGCTGCAGTTTTTTGCCTTTATTTACCACTACTGAGAGGAGTTTGACTCTTATCTTTGTAATTTCTCTTCATAGTGTTCCTTTAGATCACCCCATAGTGACCTCCTTGCTGGAATAAACAAGTGTATGTTCCTCAAACTTCTCTTGTTGGTCATACGCTTAGTCTCCTGACCATCTTGGTAGCCCTTTGCTGGATCACCTCCTATTTCTCTACATATCGCTTGAGCTGGAGGGCCCACAACTGGCCACAGCTTGCATTGCTACCTTGTCACGCCGAGTAGAGAGCATTAGTAACTCGCCTGGATCTGTGTTCCTCCTTCTGTAGCCTGGTGTGTGGTTTGCCTTATTTGCGAAGAGAGTGCACTTTGGGCGTTTTTGCAGCTTGGCTTCCCTGAGGTGGTTTTAGGTGGGATTGCCACTCAGTTCCCCGTGCACTGGTGTATGGGGGTACTCTGCCCCAGGAATACTTTTGCACTGGTCTTCTGTTTGTCTGGACCATTGGAGTATTTTCTGTCTCAAGTGTGCCTTAATTTACACCAGCGTGTTAATAGGCCACGCAAAATGGCCACTTTAACTAATTCCATAGCATAAAAAGTTACTTGCTGCCTGCATCAGAAAGACGTGATCAGAAGGCCTTTTGCTAAAAGAGCCTGTTTGAAGGCTCCCTTCGGCTTCCTAGTTTCCTACGGAACTGATCTCTGGAAGAATAAGGTATTCCTTTCAAGTATTTTATTTTACATTGCATGTGGCTTCTGTATGACTTTGTTCTTAACAGGCTATTCAGATAGTTCGCGGGTATTTAAACTTGCTTTTTTTCTTTAAAAGGAAGTACATCTCCTGTGTGATATACTGGAGATGTTTCCTGCAGGAGATCTGAAGTGCTTTTTAAATTGTGGTGTTGAGTGCAGACAGTCCAAAGGGACTTTAGTCTATCATTCCCAGGTTGAGAGTTTGTTAGCTGCTTTACCTGTGCTCTCTTTAGGTTGTGTCTTCTTCCTTCTCTAGTTAATCTTGGATACTCTTTTTTTTTTAATTCCCTTGCTTACATACTCTTCTCTTTGTGCTGCTGGTCTCATGTCAGGTTTAAATTTTCCTTTGATTTGAGCTTCATTTCTGGATGATCATCTCCATCATGTTAGTGGGCATGTACTCTATCCTTCTGCCAGTCCATTGTGTGTCTATTAGAATATTGATTTGCAGAGAGTGAAGTATAAAAAATCAATATCCCATTAAGTGGAGTAGATTGACAATGTTCTAAGGCTAGTCAAGTTCAAATAGTGTTTAGACACTAAGGTGGTGTTGCTTTCCCCATGTGGTCTTGGCTAGGCAGATAAGATAAAACGTACATATCCTATTAGGGTTTTGTTCATGGCTGGAAGACCCATTACAAACAACCAGACTTTAAAAAGTGTTGGTAATGCAGAAAGGTACTTTGAATTATTATACCACTTGCAGTTTATTGGTTTTTTTTAGTAGTAAAACAGTAGAATATAAATGCTCTACAGTCTATTTAGGCAGGATATGTAGACATGAGCAATCTGATATTGATAACCAGTGTCTGCTCTTAAATGCTCAGAGAATTGTGGAAAGACCAGGTGTAAAGATTTGATTTTTTTTATTGGTATGAGATGCCTACCACATACAGGTGATGAATGCAGCTCCCCTGCCTGCCCCCTTGTTCTCTGCACATTTGAAGATGGGAAGTCATACATATTTTTCTATTTCCTACTTCTGAACCTTTCTCAGATCAGTCTGCAGTTACTAAGATATGCTACTTCAGTGCTATTCACAAACAGCTGACTGACCATAGGCATGATTCCCCTCCGTGCACTGGATTGCTGTTACTGTCTTTCTTTTAAAAGAAATAAATACATTAATACTCTCTACTAATTGCTTGGCTATGAAACTAGGTTTTGTCTGTTTACAGCTCAATTCATTTATGCTTTATATCTTGCAAAGTACATTGAAGTACTTTAAAGGCTGAGGATTTGAAATGATGAGATACTGCAGTCTTCACAGTGAGTCTGTTGTGGCGTTGTGCAGTGGAGTTTGGCTGGCATGCTGCCTGCTTTTTGCAAGGTCGAGCTCATTATCTGTGAGTCACACCCGGCCCTCCCTAAGTTTGGAAGCAGGACTTCTGAGGGCCATTCCTGAGCCTGGGGCTCCTGCCTGGTGAAACTGTCTCCTGCTGTGTGCTAATGAGCTGGCTAAATCTTCCCTAAGTAAATGGATGCTGGAATAAAATGTCTTCTAATCGTATTTGTAAATTCAAAGAAGTTGTTGAAGATCAGTTTATTTAAGTATGCCTTAGCTGTGCAGAGAAGACTGACCTTGCAAAATGCTGTGTTTGAATAACATAGTTTATCAAAATATCTCCAAGTGCTTTGCAGAGGTAGATGACATTTGTTTCCTTTCTTGTACAGATAAGGAAACTGATGCAGAAACACACGAAATGAGTTAACCAGTGGTTGAGCTATTGTTCTGGGTTATCACAGGGCTCTGCATTTCATCTCTCATCGTATGCTGCACTTGCAGCATCGATTAGGTAATATGAACAATAAATGTCTTTGCCAATACGCAAATACAGAGTCTTGACTTCCATATGAGTAAAAAAGTTATATAACTTAACATGTCACATCCTTAGATGTAAACAAAACAAGTAAAGAACAATGGGATCAATTCAGATCTCACCATGCAAATTGCTTCCTGATTAGTAGCAATGTATTTCAGTGAAAATTAGTCTTAGGATGTATTTCAGTTAACAAATTCACATCTATAAAGTATTTTGGACGGACAGCAGTAGGTGAGCCACTTGCAAAGACTAGATGGACCACCCATCTACTCTCTAAAATTGTAATAATGTTTTGCAGGGAGTCTGTCCCGAGTATATTATTCTACTTTTATTAATAGAGAATGCTATATAACAGCACTCCACTTAAATAGCTATCTGTGTTAACAGTATTTCTTCAAAAGAAACTCGTTACTAAGTGAGACATAGACCTGCCTCGCAGGCTGAAGGAATTCCTTCCCTTTGAAGTGCACATCAAATTTCTTCTGTGCTCCCCATCTGCCTTGTATGAAAAAACTTCATTTGACATCAGTGACCTCTGGCAAGCCTTATGTAGATAAGGAAAATGTATTTGCACACCATTCAGGTTTTTTTTGACTATATATGCAGTGGATGGTTTCAGGGGTTTGAAACCAGTGTTTTAAATTGATGTATTAGTATTATAGTGTGCTTAGCAAACTTTTGCTGCAAAACTTGGTTTGTAGTTTCACTTAACATGCTGCTTCTTTTCAGCTGTTTGACAGAGACAGAACCACCCATTCTAGCACTTGCAGGAGATGAGTAAATGAAGCTGAGAGAGCATCCATGTAGATTTGCTGGACTGCCTTTCACCAAAAGTGCTGTTCCTTTGACCCTTGCCTATACAGGGTGATTTAGCTTATGGGTAGTGTGGCACGGTAGCTTTTGCATTTTTATTGGGCTGTGCTGCTGACGTCTTCGGTGCCAGATGTATTTGACTGCAGTAGTCTGAGTTAGTGTTCTCACACAGCAAGTGCTTTCCTGGCTGTTGAGGTGGGTATGTCATGATCCTTGCTGTTTGTGACCCCCGTGTGTTGTGGAATTCACAGCTGAAGCCAGACTGAGGTCAAGCTTCAGTTTCCTGTTACAGCTGACAGTGACAATGGCATCTTGTCCCTATGGGCTGCAGCTTGTCCTAAGCTCAATGGTTTGGTGTGCATGGAGCAGTCATGAAAGCAGTTGTGATCGATGTGCTCATGGTTATAAAGATGTGTGTCTGGTGCCAGGGCACGGCTTGCTGCTGCTTAGAAAGTTACTGATAGCTTTGCATAGCTGGGTTTTGACAGCTATCTGAAGTTTATTTCAGGGATACATGTTTTCTTAGCCTTTATGTTGCGTGTTTATATATAGAAAGCAATATTGACCTTTTGTGCTGAGGCATGGCCGGTCACTGCAGAGGTTCATACTGCACGCTGTCAGGAAAGGTTCACAATGCCGACATCTTTGGGTTTCTTTTCTTTATGAAGATGTATTCCGCTGCAATTAAGGGTATTCCCCAGATCCCACCTTGTTTTCCTTTGAGTCACAACTTCTTTCTCATCTGTGCTTAAGATAATTAGATCATAGAAAAGGACTGGTTTAACTGTTGCCTAAAATTTCCATGGAGAATTTCACTTGGGAGGCTGAAGGAAGACAGTGTCTCTTTTTAGTCTTAAAGTAAGGCTAGAGACTTACAAAGAACTGCTGTGTGCTGTAACTGCATCCTCCATCTTCCTCAATATTTACCAGAGAAGGGAAAGCATCTGACCAAGGGCAGAGAAGCAGAGGTTAACATACTTCAGGATGACCCTGAACAACAATCAGATATGTTCTCCAAAGTACTGTTTTCCTGGGATACGTAGCCAGGGAAGTATTCCATTCCTCCTGAAGATAGGCATGTACTTTTTGAGTTTTTAGTTATAAATAAAAAATTACAGTTTTTTATTTTTTACCATTTACATAACTGTAATGTGTATTTAATAAATGAGAACTTCAGAAAGTATTTAATGAAATTTTATGAAAGTTTTGGTGAAGTATTAGGACTTTATTTGGAAAGTACTTCTGTGGGACTCTGGGAGTCTTATTTTCATGCTATTGTACCAAACCTGTGATTGCTTTTTTTTTTCTCTTTGCTTAACCTTTTATTAAAGGTCATAATATAAAACATACTGATTAATAACAATTTTGTCACAGATGTGATACTTAAACATAACTTAAGTCTAGTTAATGTGTATATGAGTATTCTACACAGTTACTTTTATTTGAAAGTCAGGTTGTTTAAAATGTGGTTGGACTTCATGCTGTATGTAATTTCACATGTATTTTGTAAAATATTCAATGTATTCATTTTGAAAATTTTTGTTGGAATTGCACTTTGGTAGTTGATCTCTTGTGCTTACAATTTTTGATTAAACCTATAATTAAAGTGAATATAATTAACTCTGTATGGAAAAAAATAGCTCTTCTAGGAGTTCTCAAACTATGTGCTTTGGCTTTTTTATTTATCCTTCTCATTTGGCAGTCATTTGGGAGACTGTGTCCTCAAGGATTACTTTGGCTTATGTATTTCTCTTAAGCTAAGAAAAATAATGTAGTTTCCATGGGATCAGGTATTTTTTTCCACTCCCATTTAACTTAGAAATGGCTCTTTACTGAAGTGAGAGTGCCTGGAAAAGCATGTTCCCACTCTGTGCCATGGTTCCCTGGTACAGTAAACCCTGTTGGATAATGGGCATTTGTTGAGAACTGAAAGTCAAGAGCTTGGGGTTGCTTAACATTTCCCAGCCATGGGCTGGAATATGAGTGGTGCTGTTGGATGTAACGGAAATTGCATTATTTAGGGTAGAAGCACATACAAAGTGTGTACCTCAGTATTCTGGTGGGTTCCTTTGTATTTAAATACATCCTTGGTGTGTGTATATACACATGTAATAGTGTTTTCATCTTTGCTTAAATTTCTAACCTAATTTGTTCCTGTCCTGGTTTCGGCTGGGATAGAGTTAATTGTCTTCCTAGTAGCTGGTACAGCGCTGTGTTTTCAGTGCGGTATGA
>JAVKLA010000036.1:22625443-22655159 GCA_034782735.1 Sagittarius serpentarius | reverse complement strand
CAACATCAGAAGTAGATAAAGCTTCTAGCAGCTTCTCACAGAAGCCCCCCCTATTGCCTCCCCCTCCCCCCCCCCAGGCTACCAAAACCTTGCCATGCAAACCCAATACAGGTGGCCTCTCGTAGCACAGACTGGCATATTTATCAGCTTACTTCTTACATGCTCTGGGTTGAGAAAATAAGCAAAAGTTAAAACGATTTTGTGCTTTGCAGTGCTCTGTTCATCTCTAGTAACACGTCCATCCTGCATTCCGAGTAGATTCCTAAACTGTGTCTTGGTTTCCTCAGTCCCTCTCTAAGAGAAATCCAAAGGCAGATCTTAGGCTGGCATCATCAGCTTGCGTAAAGCTGATGTAGATCCGCTGACAGCAGTGGTGCAACACTGGTTTCTGTTAGCTGTGGAATATTAAAAAAAAAAAAAAAAAAATTCTAACCCCCCAAATATGAATCACTTTGTATTTCTACTAGGTGTTCTATATATTCCAGAGAGGTAAGGCTTGTAGAAAGAGATAATCTCTATTATTTGTCAGAGTTACAAGAACAGACAAGCTTTCTGGTTTGAAAGCACTTCTTCAAATCTCTGTTGTACATTCAGACATTCTAGGCACACCGGAACACAGAGCTGTTAATACTGAAGAACTTCATTTTTGTCTTCCCAATACCAACGTGTTTCTTCAAAAAGGTGGGCAGGAGATCAGAGGGATAGCTGCAGGGTACTCAATATCACTGTTAATACCAAATGGATTTGAGACAATGTCTGAAAGAGGCTCTTTGTTCTGTTTTGGGTGGTTTGTGCCTGCATTTGGCAGATGCATGTGACGTCTGTAATAGTTTGTCGGTGCTTGTACTTTCTTATACCTCTAAGTGCAATTTAGTTTCTGATGTCAGTCAGGGGCAGTCTATAGATTATAATTGTTTGGATGCTGATGTTGATAGAGTGCTGACTTAGAAGAGGAGCCCCTGAGGAGTGAGTGAAGCCTTGGTGTTCATCTGCAGAATAAACATCATCACCTGACCTGAGCTAACCTGCCACCAAACATTGTACTGCTGATTTCACATTGTCTAGTTGTGCATTGCATTCTGTACCAATGACACTGGAGACTGGTGTTTGTGCTGCACTGTAATCCTGTTGCATTTGTTCCCTTGCCATTGCATGTGAAAGGCTTAAATTCAAGCTGGAAATCTGTTCTTTGAGAATGTTCCCTTTAAGACAAGTATTTGTAGAGAAAACTCTTCATTTGGCACTGTTCATTGATAAAATCTGAGACTACTTCCATGACACTAGCACTGGACTGTGAAGTAGCCATAACTAAGCAGTGTGTTCCTTCTGGACCCTGTAAAAATATATTTGAGTACCTCTGAAGAAAGGGTAATAGTTTGTTGGTTTTTTTTTTAAAAAAACCCCGTATTTTACTAATTGAGTTGGCAACAGCGTTCCTTAGCTTTTCTGCTTAAGGATATGATTCTAACCCCATTCTTACGCATTTTGCTCTCTTGCCAATGCGTCTGTAACAGTTTAAGCATATAAGTAACCCTCCTTCTGTCCTACTTGGGTTGTGAATGATGGATTCTGTCACCAGGTCAGTGAGTTTCAGGTGTCACCTTGCTCAACAGAGAGCCCTAGCCTGAGCAGCAGTAGAGTATGTGCTGGGGGATGCCAGCGGCTCCAGGATCCTCTCATCCACTAGGATACAGCCAGGCACCCATATGCCTGTCTGTTAAGTGCTTCCCCTTGAATTCTGTTCATTTCTTCCCAGCTACTCTCAGTAACAACTATGCTGAACGTAGCTTGTATTTGGCTAGCTGCTTTTGAGTAACAAGGGAAGTGCAGTCGCTGGCAAGAGATAGAAAAATTGTATAAAACAAAGATTAAGAAAGTTTCTCGGATATTTAAGTAAGCTGTCTGTGACCAGGACCTGCTTGATGCAGGAATTTGCAGGCATCAGTTTCTACAGGTATGCTGAACAGACAGAGCTTCAAAAACAAACAAAAAAGCCCACCAGATAAACCCTTTCTTGTGAATGGCTTTGGCCCGCTCTGCAGCCCAGCTCCTCTATGCTTTCTGTGTGAAGCAGAAGGTCTGGATCTGGCCATTGCCTTTCAGGGCCACTCCCATCCCCACGCGCCAACTGTGTGCCAGTGGAAGTGCAGAGTAGTTGCTGGAAGCTGCTGCTGCACGAGTCACAGTGATCCTGCTTTGGTGGAGGTGACACAGGGGAGACCAAGGGGATGAATATGTGAGGCAGGATGCAACTCTGTTCATTTACTCATCTGAAGGGTAATGGTCCTTGAAGGTGCAGATGGCGCTGGTGTAAACCAGAGTGGTCTCCAGATGCTCCAGCCTCCAGTGGGGTCTGGGGAGCGATGGGGTCAAAAACCTGCATTCTGTCTCAGGTGATTAAAGTCTTTCTCAAGAGCTTTCTGCTGTTCCATGTGAATGACCTGAAAGTCACCAGTAATGGGCACGGGCATAAAAATCTGGTAATGAGCTTAATCTCCTTCCTCTCCAGATACCAGTGTATCTGGGACCTGTGATACTGGCTCACCTTGTGTGAGAAGCTGGTCTCCACCGGACCCACTTGGGCCTGCAATTTGTAATGCAGTGGCTCTTTTTCAGGCTTCGAAGACCGACAATAATGAACCCAAGGCTGTAACAAAACATGCTGGTGCCTGTGGTGAGGTGTCAGGTTGGTTTCATTCCTTCTGAGCTTGGAGAAACGCTGAGTTTGGAGTAGATTTCCGTGGAGAATTTGCCACATTTGGCTGCGTGTGGGAGAAGATGTTAAATGTCACGTTCCTGATTTTATCAGCCTGCTTCTACAGCTAGGGTCCTACCTCAGACTGACTTTCTAACGTTTCTAAAATACCTGGTTTTGTAGTTCAGAATAGGGAAGGTAAATAAAAAGCCCTCTGGTGAGTTTCTTTTTAACTAAAGCATTTTTAAGCCTCTGTTAAGGTGGTATTTTGGAGGACAAGAGGGGAAGAGAACCCAAGTACCATTTGAGGTAGGCACTGCTGAACACTACTGCTTTCTGTGGGCAGAAACAACCAGCTTCTTACTGAATTATTCCCCCTTGTACATTTACTGGGCTTTTTTTTGAGTCCAAAATTGTTTTAATTGTCAGTTGAAGAGGCTCCCTCCATTCATATGGGTTGTTACTTCTCTAATCAATAGCACTTTGTCAGGACAGTTTCCTAATATTCAGTCTAAATTTTCTGTTTCTTAATACAATCCAATACTGCTAGCCTAATGTCTCCCTTACTATAATAAATATTTTATACTCTTACTCCAATTTCATATCTTTTTATAATTTGTACTTCTGAGTGAATGTGAAGTTTCTTACTTAGTGCACTATCTTGTCTATTTTTTCATTTACTCTTGAATTTCATTGGTCTAAAAGCTTTAATAAATACCCTAGTCAGTCTAAAGACATTCTTTGCTTGAAGCAAATGAAGGAGTAACCTTTGTAATGAGTGAACTGTATTTATAACCGTTTGAAAAATAAACCTAAACTCAGCTGTCCTTCATGGTACTGGCATTGGGTGTTACTGTTACAAAGCCACGATTGCAGTCATGATCTCAGTGGTTGTGTCTTGGTTCAGCTATATTGCAGATGGCTGGCAGGGAGACCAGAAGTTGGTTCCTGGCCAACGAGATAGAAAAGTGGGAAGCTAAACTCTGAACAAGTCTAGAGAGAACTGGACCTTGATCTGTGTCAGCAGAGGCCAGTGGACCTTCAATGTGCTGTGCTTTTTCTTTTTTTTTTTTTTTTTTTAACCACATCAGGAGATCTTGGAGAACTTTACAAAAGAGATGAGTGAAGTACTGGAGAAGTGAGGTCCAGAGGACAAACGACTCATCAAAGGTTGCCTAGCGGGATGCGGCATGGGACTCAGGTATTCTGAGTCCATCCCAGTCTTCCGGCCAAACTGCCACAGCTAGAGCAGAGCAGTCAAGCCTGCTGCTGCCATGGTTCTCCTTACCCCTGGACTCCAGCAGTGCTATTTTTTCCCCTCTGTGTTCTAGCCAAACACCAGTGAAGGCAGTGGGAGGCCTTCCATTGACATCAGCAGGGTTTTGGTTAGGCCTGATTTCGCAGAGGAGGGAACATAATCTCCAGCATTAAGCACCTTTGTCATTCTTGTGGTGTTCAGGGGTTTTTAGATCAAATATTGACTGAATCCTTGCTTCTTGGAAATGATGGACCATGTCTTGTGCCAAAAAGCACGCTGAGGCTGTTGTGCGTTATCACATGGAAACATGTACAATGGCCAGTCTGTGTTCCTGCTCAGTCAAAATAAACCGTTGCTTTGCATTCAGAATCATCCCTGCTCAGGATTATCTACACATATGCCAGTATTGCAGCATTTGAATGATTTGAGTGTGCAGGGTAGAACAGAGAGAGAAAGCCTTTTGTTGATAATGTCCATACAGTAGTAGCTGAAATGTTTTGGATTATTTAGTGGTTGACTGGATTTTGTACATTTACCATTAGTGTGCTCCTGAGTTTTTAGTTGATACGTTCGCAAACCTGTGGTCCTGGAATGCTAATAAATAAAGTAGTAGTAGTAGTATTAACATCACAGATTTGTTTTGATAGCAGAGTATTGAGAAACTTTCAAGATTGAGGGGAGAAAAGTAATTCCTATTGTTACGAAAACTGAATGCATTTACCAAGACTTTTTGCCATCTGTCAGCATTGTATATAATTGTTATTATTCCCACCCCACCCCCATAATTCGGAAAAGCACTTTGTATTTTATCCCCTTCCATATAATCTCATGGAATGCACTGTTCTGTACCTTGGTTAAATTTTATGCTACCAACTGTGATTTGTTTACATTACTGGAATTATTTTTGTGTCTTTTCTTCACATCCCTGTTTAAAGGGCTTCCAACGTGAGTATATTCATCCACGTCTTTATTTTTCGTACATGCTCAGAATATTTTGGGGGGTTCTTGGGGATCCATCCTTCTCACTTCAGAACTTTTTACTGCAGACAGCAGTTAAGGGGTAAAAAAATCACTTGACCTAGTTAGGGAAATAAAGACTGCAGAATGTACACTGGCGGAGATTCTCCTTGCTGGAACTGTGTATTTTGATTCCTGATTGGCTTTGTCTTTCCATCTGTTCATCTCATCTGTAGCTCTTCCACTGTCTCTCACCGAAGTCTGCTCAGAAGCTGGTAATTACTGGTACGTTTTATTGTGTGCCAGACTGTTTTGGGACTGGCTGCTGACTTGTTTCTACTGTACTGATCTGCTTTTGTTCCCCTGGCTCAGATCTGCTTCTCTCTGTTCCTCTCTTTTTCTCTGACATGGACACTTTCCATACAGTGAAAAGACTGACAAGATTTTTATAGAAAGTAACAAAACCAGAAGATTTTTTTTTTTTGCATAGGATCTACTTCTTCATGTGGCCTTTTATCTGTTTGCTCTTGTATTCTACCTTCACTATGTCATTTTGAAACTTAGTTTCCTGTAATTCTGTCGCATAATCTTAGTGTGATTGAGATTGTTTTCTGTTACAGTTGAAATACCTTTTCTTTCATCACTATGAATAATTAGTTGAACCGTCCTTTGAGCTGTGTATTTAAAATATTCCCCCTGCCCCCTGCCAGGTTTATTCCCCCCTCTTAATTATGGGAGTCAACTTGATTGAATTTCATGCTGGTATAAATGCAGAGCAGCTATACTGGTTTCTGTTGGGTTATGCTGGATCACCCACTATAACAGAGATCAGAATATAACTGCTGGTTTTCTTTTACTAAATGCATCACAAGCCTTAAAAATAGAAAACTGGTAGTATTGATTAGAGGCAGCTGCCCTTCAGTTTTGTTCTCTCAGTACTTTGTAATTTTGGTTTTTGAATGAAGACGCTGGTGTCCCAGGCTTGGCCTGTTTTGAGGAAGTATTTTCAAAGTGACTCCAGGATATAAACAAATGCACAAGCCTGTGATCATGAAGTGCACTTGAGCTTGTTTCTGGTGACTTGAATTTGAATTCCAGTGACCCAAGAAGGATGTGCACTGTGTTAAAGGAATTTGACTAGTAGTTCATGTCTGAGATTCAGATTATTTTTTTTTTTTAAAAAAGGAAGAACTGGAAAAGAGCTTCAGAATTCATACTATGAAAATGTTTCCCTCCCTCTTCTCACGTGCCCACTTTCCATTGTTTTCCCAGTGGCTTTGGAAACTTAATTAAAGTCTAAATAAATTGTTATACCGCACTTGGCGCACAATACTATTGACAATATAAACAAAGCAGACAAATTGTTTAATGCCTGAGAAAGAGATAACAAAAAGGGGAAATAAGCCCTAGCTTGCTTACAGTGGCTGTTGTGAGGACTTACTTTTTGCATTTCTAACATCATATATAGCAAAACCCAGCAGTTTCAGATTGTTTCCGTTCTAATATCCCTAGCCATTAGTCACAAGTTAAACTCAACTACCCTGCATTTCCTAATGTTGCCAGTCCCCAGCATCCCCGGTGTGCTGGGAGGTCAGGCTGACTCACGGTTCCTGGCTCCTTTGCTCGGCTCCATTGCTGCTTGCTGGACTTGAGGCTGCACAGCCTGCAGAGATCTCTTGTAGTGGAAAACAGCGGAGGAGTGGAGCAGGGCCAGATCTTATGGGTCTTTGCCCATTTGCACATTGCTTCATGTTTCCTGCACGTAAATGTTCTTGGCCTTACAGAGCCACTTCTTGGGGTACTTGCTGACAAGGGAGATTCTACACTTGGTATTTCTTTTTGAAGGAAGTCTGTTTTCTGGGAAACACAATACAGTAAAATGCAGCTCTTCCTAAGGTAGTAGCTGGTAAAATTTAATGGACTCTGGGTTTGGGGAGGCCAGCATATATGAGCAATGCCACTTTTTGGCCTTAAAAGCTGTACGTTGAATCTCTGGATGCCTGATGTATTCTAGCTAAATTTTCAGAAGAGAGATGTGATTGTGTTTGCCTTTATTCCTGAGGTCATGGTTTGAGATTCCTCAGGGGAAACGGTAGAACCTGTCCGTTTGCAATCAGGCTGCTGTACCAGCTTTTGCTGTGTTTACAGTGTCTGCATATATTTTGTATACAAGTGTGAAAAGAGCCGTATTTCATAAAATATATATGCTTCCTATTTTTGTGTCAAGCACTCCAGACTTTAGAAATGACAAAATAGTTGTTGGAGCAGTTTAAAAGATTGTTTGTGATTTGCCTCTATAAAAACGATGAGAAACGAATCTTAGGTGATACAAATATTCCTGCCTTCATAGAGATCAAGAGGATTGTGACAGTTGACACTAGCTGAGAATCTGCTGCTAAGGTATGTCAGGTTGGTTGTTTAATTACAGAGATGAAAATATTTTCATATAAACTTAAATAAGCTTCTATACGAACGATTTACCATGAATTATTGGCTTTGTTTCACTTAATTTTGAGTGAAATAATAAAGTGGTGCAGAAGGTATTATGGTAACATAGAAAGTATTACGGTATTTAGTGGACCAAAGGAATGATTTGTTAGATTGTGGGATCGTGTTAGAATCTCTGCTGTTGTTTGGTTGGTTTTTTATTTTTTTTTGTTCTAATGTTATCTTTGGCATTATGCACTTTGCTACTGCTGTTTCCAAATTTCTTTTCTGAAAAGTAACTGAGTTCAGGAATCTGACACAGTTTCTGAGGTTCACAAATTAGTGTTTCAGTATACACTTCTGGTATACATTGATTTGATTTTGTCAGCTTGAGGAAATTTGAGCAGGGCCATCCTTTTTCCCCTGCCTCCACATATTGTGTAAGTCCTTAGTTACTCATTTGAGATTTTGTAGACTAGTGCTCGATAGTATAATGTGCAAAGTACTTTTAAGCATTTAAGCAAAATAGCAATTTGAATTACTGAGACACTGGGCTTTAAAAAAGGAAGTGCTCTGTGTGTGAAGTATCTACTCCTCCATGAAGACATCCTGAATTTCTGCTTACTCTGTATGTTTGGTAGAGTAAAATGATTTTAAGCATATTATTTTTGAAATACGTCAACTTCCATTGGCATAGTAGAATACCATGACGTTTCCTATGACACAATCTGCAGGCTGAAATTCCTTCAGTAAACATTGGCCTAATGGTGAAGAAGCAGTTGTAGTTTAGCATTTTTATTAATCCTTATAATAAGGGATGCTTTTGTATTTGGAATAATTTTTCTGCAGTGTCAGTGATTATAGGGTGAGATGTATATGTATCAGTACTGAATACTGTAGACTTCCTGTACTTTCTAAGAGCGAGCTAATTTTTCTACAGTTGTATTTAAGCTCATCTTGCTCAGGCTTCTTGGGGTGTTTCATGTAACCTTCAGTCCAGTCAACTTCTGTCAGTTTGTCTGCTGAAAAAGAATGAGATGCATCTTACCAAGAAATTTAAACACTACTTTGAATGGCATGGCACCTTTAATCTCTACTAGGCTGTTATGTCTCTGAAGTGAAGGTAGTTTTAGTGCAACGCTGTTGTAATTGCAAACTACAGGAGGTCACGTAACCACGGGGAAGGCTGGGAAGCGGTACCAGCATCTAGTTCCTCCTTCAGCAGAAGCTCCCGCCTAACATTCCCTCATCGTTTGGGGGGTTTTGCATGGAATGTGCTGTTAGCTGCAGTATCCTGAAGCAAACGCCCATGTCTGTTAAGCTGGGACTGGTGAAGGTGACTTAAATGGAGTAAAATGGTGGGGTCTGCAGGTGAGTGGTAGAATATTTTACTCTCCTTTTACTTTGGGAGGGGAGATGACCTCCGTCTTTGCTATTCCTCCAGTCCATGTGTAGTGTTGCTTTGAAGCCTGTGACACAGTCCTTCCTCTGATATTTTGCCTCCCTTATGCCTTTAAGAGTAGAGGGAAAATCAGCAGCTGAAAACCTGCTGAGCAGAACATTCTCTAAATTGCCATTCCAGTGGGTATAAAGGAAAAAAAGACCCTAAGGTGACCTACTGTTGTTTGCTTCCTGCTCATACAACTTACTGAAGCTGTCAGTCGTATTGTGTGGTGTTTGCATAGCAGTAACAGCAATGTTGCGTGCTTTTCATAGAAAAGCAGAGTAAGAACAAGAGAGTATTTACCAGTAAAGTCAGGTCTTTCAAAATGTGACCTAGGCTGTTTGTAAAAAATTCTAACGGACTTAAATTCTAAAGATGTTTCCTGACAAGTTGTACAAGTATATTCTAGGGTAGAGGTGTTCGCGTAGGTGTAAGTTACTGAAATGACTGAAAAGAAAACTGTTAAAAGCAAACTTCAAAGTTTGAGGGATACTTTAAAAAGAAACCTAGACTTGAGGGGAAAAAAATATAACCGTAGCATTGACTTTCTTTGTGATAAGGTCTCTGAGATTTTTCTCAAATAATTAGCAGGATATAAATATATCAGTTCAAAGAAATGTGCAAATCTCTTCTGACAAACATTATTATCTGGAGGCATTCTTTTTATCTGCAGGCATTGTTTCTTGTGCATCCATGGTTACTTACTCTCCCAGAAGGGTAAAAAAAAAAGGCTATCTGTTACTAGGTGTCATGATTTATTTCAGGCTAAAACCACGCTATGGGAGAAATAGTTGTTCTGCATAATCTATCCGGGGAAATGGTCAATAACTAAACTGGAGTAAAAGTTAATTACCGACCAGTTGGTAATACCATTAAAAGTGTGCCCAGGAGTAAGAAGAGGCACACGAGATACAAAGGAGGTAAGAAGAGAACACTTTTCAGTAGGATTGCTTGTGTGAAAGGGAAGACAGTAGTTTGTGTACATAAAATAAGAGAAGGCAAAAGATTTTAACTCAGTGATTAAATCTGATATGCTGAAGCCTTATTTAGTTAAAAAAAATTAATGAATTTCTTTCAGATAAGCTGTTGTTCACAAAAATTAAGAGGCAACAATGTCCTGCATTGCATGATGGTGCTCTGGGTATATTTACTTCTGAGATTTCTTTACATACATGCCTCATCAAAGAGAACCACATGAAATCAGGTGTCAGGAGGGCTCTGACAGCCTTTCTGACCTCCCTTATGGCCAGCTAGAATTTTAACAAGTAGATGTGTTTGTGCTTTAACAGATGCCTGTATCCCACATCACAGTCTGCAGCCACCTGAGACTGAATAGTTTGAGAGGTAAAAGCAAAGCCCCCAAAACCAGCAGTTCCTCCTCTTCTGTACAGTTTGAATCATGAAAAGTAGTATCACCTGGGTATCACAACAGACAGGCTTTTCACTGATTAGATGCTCTCCAGTCAAACTTCTTTACAATTAGATTGGGTATGTGCTTTATGATAAGAGCTGCAGCAAAATCAAGGTAAGCACAGAGGTTCTGGTGTGATGAGCATACATGCAACACCAGTGACTTCAGCTCTGGACAGCTGGCAGTAGCCTGCTGCTGCCTTACCCCGATTTATCCGATCGCTGCAGTCCCCACGTGCCGTGTGTGCTGTTGTTATGGCAGCAGTCGTGCTCAGGTGCCTGCGTATGTGCAACGTGAGGAGGGCTCCTGGAGCATCGGAAGGGGCTGCTTCGGAAGGCTGGGATGGGTGTGCGCTCGGGGGGGAATCCTGTGCAGTAGGTGAGGAATTGATAATGCAAACCAAAAGCTAAGCACTGTGCCCTCAAAAATCAGTAGCATTCATGTTTTACAGGGCCAGTGGATATTCACAGAAGGAATCTTGACTAAAATGCTGTCAACACAGGCTGTGAATGTATTGCTATTCCAAGGAATACCGCTGTAACCAGACAACTTGCCTATACACTTCTATCACTGCAGTTCTTGTGTGTGCAGTTCTTACCAGTCTGCTGATGCCTGATAATGGGCAGGCTGAAAACACATATTTGTTCTTGCTTTTTATATTCATATCTGGTTTGTTGCAGAAGGCAAAGATCATGTAATGCTGGTTTCAACATGTTCCAGTCAATGCCTTTTAAGAACAGCAGTTCTTCATTTTGTTCAAGGAGCGAGTTTGGGATATCAGTGACTATTTCCTCCTTCAGCATTCACGCTCTTGACAAAAGACAGGACTGGTTTGTTAGTCATCTGATAGGTGACAAGTTGTTAACTTTCTCAAGCATTGGTGGCGGTCCACACAAAGATGCCGTATAGCATGCAGCATAGTTAATATTTTTTTTCTTGAACAACTGCTGGGCGTGTCTGAGAAAATCCTAATTCCTACTGAAGTATTTTTCCCAGTTTCTTTTTGCTGGGAATCACTGTAGCGCAGAGAGGCAGCAAGCATCACCTTGCCTTTAAGGGGCTGCCTGCGCCACCGATGGGGACATAGATGAGCTGGCTTTAGGCTGGCCAGCGCAGGTCCTGCCGCAGCGCGGCCATGGTAACAGCAAGCTCAGGGCAGGCTGACTGCCTACATCTCGCCTACCTTCAGCTCTGAAATCAGGAGTCGCCAAACCAGCTGGTTTAAAATCAGCGCAGTATAGACACGGTCTAAATAACAGTGATGGAAGATCGCACACTGAGATGCCAGCTGCGATCTTGTAGAAATATTTGTGTGTTTTATGAAGTTCAGATAATTCCACTTCCTTTGTATAGCATTTTGGTGGCTTCTTGGTGGCTGTTAGCATTTTTTATTTTTACTGTGTTTAGCAGCAGAAACAGTAGTAAGGTGGGGGAAATGGGCAAAAACTGGTCTCTAAGATACTTTGCCTGGGTTTAGTTCCTTCCTAATGTGCTTTTTAGTATGAGTGTGATTTAACTGCTTGAGAAAGATGCCTGGATATTGTTCAGCCTAGGTAAAAATAGCCCCATTCTGTCAGATAGTCTGTATTTTAATAAGCCTTGTGCTAAGAGTATGTGTGTTTCACAGCATAGCAGAGGTGACCTAAGAGACTTGTGGGTAATAATTCATATTCTGTAATAATGAGTTTTCTCTAACCCTCCTTGCTGCTTTCCATCTGCCTTAGGTTTTTCACTAAGTAAAAATTAAGGATTTTACCAGAATTCAAATTCTGCTTGCTGTCATAAAGGACAAACATTTGCTGTGGGATGAGACGCAAGACCTTCTGTTGGGGTGAAGGTGTGCATGCTGCTGTTGCCCTTTGCAGGGAATGCCAGGGAACTAAGGCCCTACTGAACGTGAGCAAAAGTACTGAATTCAATCTTAAATGTGGAGGCAGGCCCTCATTCAGTCAATGGGCTCAGTAGCCGATTGTAGTCTCAGCTTGGTGTACATTGGCAGACTTCCTGAAAAGGTAGATGTCTCGTTGCTGCAGCCTCAGTGAGATGAGACACGCTGAGATATGAAAGACAGTGAAAAATCTGTAAACTCTGACTGCGGGGTGGTGCTGCTGCTGTAGTTGGACAAGGTGAAACACAAAGCACCGGAGACAGGGGTGTTGGAACAGGCTGTCACCGTGGGCAGCTTTTCTCAAGCTCTCATGTAAAAGCTGAGCACTGCCAGAGCCTGAAGAATGAGAAGACAGAAACCTTGGGAAAACCAGAGCCGTGGTTGGCTCGGGTAGGCATTTGCAGGAGACCTGGAAAGCAAGTCCACACTAGGAAAGACTGCAGAGAGCCAGGAGATGCCTGGTCTGCAGAGCAGCGATGGGCGGCTGTGGTACTTAGGGGAGTAAAGGGGAGAACTCATTTCAATGTCTGCATAAAAACTTCTGTGGTTGTTTACTTCTACTAATATTTGGTTCATTTAAAATATTCTCTAAGAATAGCATTTCTAGCAGTTGGACCCTAGCTTTCTAGATGTGACAAAAAGAAAAATTAAGTATGAAAGGCAACAGGAGTTCTACAATAATGGATACTTCCCTAAAATGGCCGATATGAAGCAAGATACAAATGTAGCTGAGACATGGCATTAAGAAACATATCTAATGTCAATAAAGCATTCTCATCCTTCCCTCCTGTCTGATACAAATTAGTCAAAAGAAGTTATTTTAGTTGCAAGAGACTAATTAAACTTTCTGATATGAACAGAGATGTACAACACAGACAAGTAAATGAGGACATTATGGTACTGAGAAGTAAATTTGCCAAAGAGAGCTTCACATCTTTTACTGACTACAGAGAGAGAAGAGTAACTGATAGCTAACGCAGAGTCCTGTAATAGGGTGCTGTCAGCTTGAGTATGTCACTTGCTTGGACTTTCTTTGCTTCTGTGTTGCAAGCAGTGCCTCAAATCCTGATAATGAGCTAAGTGAAAGGCAAAGTTTGAGAACTGTATATAAACTATTTTTAAGTAACTGTCAGCAAGTATAAGAATAACCAAGCAGCTTTTGGGCGTACAGGTACAGCTTTAGGTGTTTCTTCAGGGTTTAGGTACTTCAAAGTTTATACAATTCCACCCCCAGTTACATCAGTTGATCTTATTAAAAGATAGCCTTGATGTTCAGAGACCATAACAGAGGTGAGACTGGTAGAAAAATGTTGTATCATCAGCACTACAGAATGTAGAATTTGTTGAAACTTTTTTCCCTCTGCTTGCCCTTGATGCCACAAGCTGCACTGTGTGACTGGAGCTGTGGTGGTTTCATTGCAGCAGAATTTGGGCAACTGTTCATGTAAAAGTGGTCCTTTGGGATTGAAGGTCTGTTTTCCATTGTGATCCACTGCTGTTATGTCAGTGTTTGCGTTGAAAAGTCTCTTCTTTTAAGGAAGAATAAGTTTTTCTTCTTTGTATTTGAAGGTTGTAGCAAGTTTAATCTTCAAAATCTGAGTAGAGCTTTGGTAGCTGTTGAAGTGGTGTGGAGGAGGGTGAGCCTGCACACCGAGGCCCAGCTGGCCTGTCACTAAATCCAGTGGAGGATGTTTCGATGCATGTGATTTTAGCTGGCTGTTTACTTCAGTGTTTTCATGACAAACACAAAAGTAGATGTTGTAAGCATTTCAAACAAGAGATTGTTGAGCTCTTTGTGGGTAACAGTGTCTACTTGAGTGGGAGTCAGTAAATTCATTATTGAGAGAATAATTTTTTTATGCCTTGACAATGGGTAGGTCCTATTGTTACACTTCCGAAGCTAAAATGTATTATTGCAAGAGTCCTTGTATTGGTCTTTTTGAGGTTATGGGGTCCCTTTCTATGTTTGTTAAATGATCGTAGTAAGGCTAAGGCTAGTCCACATCTAAGCTCCAGTCTGAGCTTTGGACCGTGTTTCATCCTCTCCTCCCTGGCGAGGAAAAGCATAATACATGACTGAATGGTCTTTTTCAGTCTTTGTTTCCTAGTCGTCAGGTTTTCTGTGTCTTATATGGAAATGCATGTTGTGGAGTATAAAATAAAAATTAATTTTATTTATGATAATATGTTCCTAGCACTCCAAATAGCAAGGGAGGGATTATTAAGGTTGCTTTTCTTCATTTTTAATGATTCCAAACAGGTGATGAGATTAGTTATCTTAGGAGCATGAGGTAACTGTTGTTTTTATTAGTTACTGGCAGATGGTGGCTGTGTAATGAATGCGGAGGTAGTGACAATTCACAATCACAGTAGTTCAAGGGAGAATTTTTGGTCTCTGAAGAGTGGAAACAGGCCTGCTCAGCATCCGTGAGGGAAGTTTCTGTTAACCTTAGGAAATTGTTTTAGCCAGGAAACCACTGGGTGGTGAAAATTATGTATCAGGTATTGTAAATATGAGGTGGTTCTTATGACTTGTGGTGTTGAATGCACTGAAGATCCGTAAGGTAAGAAAAGTATTATAATTCTTTGCATTAGTGAAATGTCTTACTTTCAGATTTATGTGCTTTTCTGCAATGTTTTATCTGTAGCTCTGTTTCCTTTCTGTGAAGATCGGTGTTGATTCATGTGTATTTGTGCTTCTGTGTGATTGTTTTTCCTTTGAATTCTGAGTCAAGATCTTTTAGTGGATAACGTCCCACTTTTCCAGCAGACTTCACAAGTTTGAGTTGTTTTCACATGCATGAGTAGCCCTAATATTGGGGGAGCTACCATTATTTGGAAGAGTGGCCTTGTCTGCAGCCTCTCCTTGCTTTGGGTATGCTGTTAACTTGGCATTTTCTTCTGATCTCTGCATTATTTTTAATGCCTTCTTGTGGCCTTGTTCTTCAGAACAGGGTGTTGCACTTGATAAATTCTGTGTGGTAATGAAAGAACTGGACTAAATGGATCCCAGACTAGTTTCTGGCTAAGACATCTCTCTCTCAAGAACAGAATTATTCTTGAACATTCTTCTGTGGCTTGTATTTCTGAACAAAGAAATTGTTGAGGCTCATTAAAACAGTATTTAGATACCCATGAAATTTTCTGTGATTTTCTCATAGGTAGATGCTCACTAGCTATTTTCCAAAACCAATTCTCTTTCTGTTAGTACAAGACTCTAGTTTACTACTTCTTTTCTATAATGTGAAGGCAGGCATGTATTAGACTTTCTGTGCAGCCTTTCTCAGTTCAGTTGGAGAAATTAGGATGGAGGTGAGCGTTTTTCTTTCCAGCTTCTCTGTGCTTCACGGAAATTATGTATTGTTTCTTGAGAAGGGAAAGTTTTATTTATCAAATATAAGGATCAATGTATGTTTCCTTCAGAGTTTTAGCAGAGGAGTTGCTCTGTACATAGTCTTGAGTGATAAGCAATGGTGTGTTTTTTCTCGTTATAATACCGATCTGCAGAAACTCTTCCACATGTGTCGTGGGAGTCAAATGTCTGAACTCCTTCTGTATAAATCTGGAAAAATTATTTACCATTTCCCTTCCTCAACCTATAATAATGTGTTTCCTATATGCAGGCACAGAGAGGGTTGGGCTATGTAATCTGCGATTCCTTGGTCTTGTCCGTATCACTTTCCTTGCATCTCCTTCTGTATCTACCACCCACAAAAAAATATGTAATTTTCAATGTGCTTGTCCAAATTAGCTCCACTGCTTTAGAGCTTTCCTCCTCAACCCATTGAATCCTTCTGCCCTCTTCCTCCATCTCAGTTTTGCGGTGGATTTCTCCCTGGGCTAAGGAGCACTCTGCAGCCGTACTTCACATAAATTAGACACATACAACTTTTTTCCAATCACTTGCTGTAATTAAGGGAGAACACTCCATTTCCTTGAAGAATGGAAAGCTCAAATCCATTTTCAAAACATATTTTTTGGAATGCTCAATAGTACAGTGTTGTTTATGGGGCAGCATTATGTTGTGGTTGGGAGAGTTACAGTAACTGAATGCCAGTTCCACTTCTTCCAGGGATTTTCTCTGTATTGCTGGATGGGTCACTGTAGATAGTTTCTTTATCTATAAAAAAATGATGCAATTTGCATTTATAGAGTGCAGTAAGGTACTTTTAGAGGAGCAATGTGTGTTGCAAAGCAGCATTATGATGATTAAAGAAGAAAGATGATAATCTTGAAAATACCCAGCAAGAAATATAATTGAAAATAAAACCTTAGTATGTAGATTCAGAGAAGAGGATTTTTGCTTAGTCTAGTGACTCCATTAGTTTAAAGACCATTTCCATGTACCCAGCAAAGATTATGCCCCAGAGCAGATGTAGAGTTTGGAGCCCTGCTGAGGTGAATCATCTCTTCAGACCTTGAGTTTGCTGGCAACAAAAAGAAGGAAACAGCTGGAGAAAGCTGAGAGGGGCTTTTGGGGGTAGGCTTCCTATAGATTATTCTCCTAATTGCTACAGCTGAGCACACAAGAAGAAAGGCAGAGCCAGGGGGAGGTATATTTATGAAAAACGTGTCCTTTTTGTTAGCTGATTGTTGGCCTGACTGTTGTGCTGTTAGAGTTGAAGCTTTGCTTCTGAATTTTATCATTTAACACAAATAAAAACATTAATTCCTAACAGCAATCTCTCCTTGTAACATTTCACTTTCTCAAGGTATATGGTGGTCTAATTGCTACTAGGTCAGAGAAAAAAAAAGAAAGAAAATCCAAACGCAGGGTCTAAGAAACTTGTTAAAGATAATATCAGCTTCCATCTCTTTCAGTGTGATTTGGCAGCAGCTTTTTGTCAAATGTGCCAGAGAGCCCTAACTTTGGTTTGTGCTTGGTGCTCCTAACTCCCAAAAGGAAGGAGGATTAATCAGGTGTGGCTTGTTATCACTGAACACTTTGGAAATAATACAAGGCAGAGACTGTCTACCTGTAGTTGTTAAGGGTACTTGTTGCAAGTAATAGCACGTAACAGTAATTCTCCAGGATGAAACTGGTGTGGTTTATTACTGTTGTATTTATGTCCGATACAAAGCTTTCTGCTCTAGACTCAGCTCCACTTTGTGGATTACTGCTTCCTCTGTTTTAAAGTCCTCCATATAATCAACTAATTGCATCCAACCAGGTTTACTGTGGGAAAGTATACTCTTGCTAGATAGAAGAAAATGGCTCCCAATGAAGTCATGAGACATAGGCACCTAACTATATTTGACATTTTGTGCTAGCAGTTAGTGGTGGGGAGGGGGGAATATATAAGTGATACTAACATTTCCGTACTTATACTCAGTTGTGGCCTAACCCTCTCCATGTATGCAGAATTGCCCACTGTTGACAGTATGAAGCAGCTGAGTGCTTCAGCAGGGTTTAGGATCCTGGGATCCCCCAACCATCTTGCCAGTGGGTCATGATAGAAGTCAAAGCAGATGTGCCTGCACGGAAATGTAGCTAGGAGATGACACTTGCCCATTTACAGCCACTAGCCAGGACCCTCTCCTGTGGAGCTGCGCAGCCCTTCCTGACCTGCTGAGTTTGTCCCAACATGTCAGCATTTCTCCTGGCTGCTCACGTCATTCGTTCATGTTGTGTGTACCTGGCAGTTCGTGCATTGAGGTGCTGCCAGCTGACTGCTGGAAATCAGAAAAGACAGAGAAAACAAAGTACTTGCACAGAATAATTGTTTTGATGATCTTATTTTCATTTCACTTTAGAAAATGGGTACACAGTTGGAGTAAACACTAGTGACTCTTGGCCTTGTTCTTTGATATAGATGAACTAAGTCCGTGTGTTCTTTTAGCATTGTTTCAGTCTGTTTCCACCAATAAATCCAGCCTTATCAAGAGGCACTTCATTGAAGATCTAATACAGAGGTCTGGAAATTGTTACTGCCCTCAGATACAGGGAAAGTTTAGGGCTATACCAAGAAAAGCAGTTATAAATCTGAGCATGTTTGGGGTTTTTTTCCTTTCTCTCTCCTTTTAAATCATGAAATCATGTAAATGACTTTACGCTTTTTCAGTATAAGAGGCTACCTAAACTATTGCAAAAAAATGAGTAGCGTTTTGGGAACCTCTGAGTATTAGCTGCTCCTCTTTTTACCACTTACTGAAATTGTAATGCCAGAATGGCCTGAAGAACACGATCAACTCTTTTGGTTTTTTTCTGTTTTTTTTTTTTAAATGTGTTCTGGGAAAGGTATTTCACAGATACTTTCGATGCTGCTGTCTTTACAGGAAACCTGCCTTTAATTCTTTGTCTTCCCTGAGAAAAGATTTCCTTTTCCATTAAAGCAGCTGCTGCAATTTAAAATCCCAGTAGAGGCAAGATCTAGGTCTGGTTTTGTTTTGGTGCTTATTTTTAAAGGCTGCTGTAGCCTCTTCCAGGGTTTAAGTCCTATTACATACATGCAGTTGAAATTTGCCTGTGAAAGAGCTGGGAGTATGCGCAGATCCACAAGCACGAGCCATAATGTAGAGAAGTTATGTTGCTTCGTATATTGCTTTTGGGGAATGGAGAGCTCTCTGGTCTCCGTCCTGGTCAATCTGCGCCCCAGACTTGTTAGCACGGTTATGTGTTTTACATTGAAGACATTTTGCTGGCCTTCTGGCATTTTGGTATTTTTTCTGGTAATTTTGTATGCTCTCTGCCTTCTGATCAGTCGGCTGTTTCTGCTGTATACTCCTATCCAAAGTCAAACCCGATGGAAACTCAACTATTTCACTGCAGAGAACAGCTACGCGGAGCTGGATGTGATTAGGTTTTCAGAGCTGCGATCCTTCTGATGACAAATTCTCAGGAGGTCTAAAACCCTGTATAAGACTTGGTTGCATCTGCGCTCTGTTTAGTTAAATGTCAGCTCATTGGTAACTTTGGTGTGCCCACAGACACGCTGCTGCTAGCAAAGAATTGTTCTTGTTTCCCCTGTGCTTCCCTACTGTTTTCATTAGGTCTGTCATTCTCTTCAGCTAGATGATTAGTGTCTAACTGTTTTTATGTTAATACTTGAGTTCAATTCATTTAAAAAACTGATAAGGAACCGTATTTCACATTTTGAAATTGTGGAGGTATTCAAAGAGCCTTTGTGTTCATAACAGATTTAATAACCATGTTTAGCTGGGAGAATGCTTGAAAAACTGAGACCTTTAAAAATGTCTCTGCTGCACATGCCAAAGTCAAATGGCAACACCGTTACGTGTCAGGATAGACCATACTAACCATGAACCGAAGGAAAATGGCAAAAGTTGTATTTGCTGTTGCAAAAGCATAAAGCAGTCCACTGCCGTTAGACAAAGCAACTCCTGCATTCGCAGCCACGATGCTCTTGGCCAGGTTAGAAGCACAATATCCCAAGGAGGACTTGGAAGCTTTTTACCTGGGACTATGGATCAAAAGAGGAGGCCAAAGGTGGCAGAAGAGAATTGCAGGTTGATCTGTATATAGAACTAATTTTTCTGAGAAACTGGTAGAAAAAAATTCGATTTGTCCATCTACTAAGGTATTTGAAACACTGAAATGGAGGGAATACATAAATCTTTTAAGATAGTATGGTAGATGATAGCACACTTCATCAGTGGTGATAGGTGCACTGTTCTGGGAAGTTCCTAATGTTTTTAGAGGTATGAGTTGTTCAGTAATGTACTGTTTGTCTGGAAGCTCCTTCGGATATTATTATTAGTTCTTAATAATTCACTTTTAGATGATTAAAATACGTTGAGGTAGCTGGTAGTTTGGATAGCAGCTTTAATTGCCTTCAGTGAATGAGAGAAGCTCCCAGAAAAGAAAGTGTGCCTGTAGGGAGGGTGAGGGTTGAATCTCACTGAGCTTCTTCCGTATAATCAATACCCCACAACAGAGATGCCTTTTGCTAGTTCTGTTGCCATTTCTCAGGGCAAGTTATGATACTTCAGGCTGTGGATTTGGAAGGTGTTATAATGGGCCCCATCTGTCAGCAATGCCTCCCTGCCTGGGTTTAGTAATTTGGGGAGGGGTATAGCCTCCTGTGCAAATCTGTCTCATGGGGATGATGGGTTTTCTTGGAAAATCTGTTTTGGGGAACGGGACATGCAGTGATAAAATTTTGCTCTTCCCTTTTTCCCTGTATTGTAGCCATTCTGGGTACAAATCCCTCTTCTCCACTCTTCATGGTGTATTTGCTGTGTATCTTTGGGATTGGTTTGTACAAATAGTTTACTCAGTGCTAAGAGTCCTGTATACACATCATTAATTTCTTCTAGTATGGGATTTGTGCTCAATTCTTTATTTTCCTATAATATCCAATAAATATTCTGAGCACTATGCTAAAGAGTATTCTACAGAACGGATTTCTCAATCTTTTCTACTGAAGTTGTTTTAGTTATTAAGGAAAACTTAGTCTTTGTGAGAGAAGTGATGGAAAAGAGTGATTATAGCCGGTGGGGTAGAGGACTCCTGGGATGGACAAAGTGAGACAGAGAGAGCCTGGATTCTAATTCTGTCTCTCCTGAATATTTATTTATGCAAAAAAAGAACAGGTTCAGTAGGAGAAACAGAACAAGGTCTTCCTCTCGAGTATTCTGGAGTTCATCTTTTAAGTAATGGCAGCTGAACAATTGCAAGTGAAAACGAACCAGTAAATCAGAGTGAGCATGGCACTGGAGCGTGTTGGTGCTGCTTGCAGCTGTGAGCAGGGGAGTGCTGCAGGGCGGGCTGGGAGGCTGCAGGTGAGTGCGCAGGGCTTGCAACCCTCTGCCCAACAGCCTGGCCTCACCCAACGCGTGGACAAACACTGAGCTGTATGCGAGCCGCCTGCGACGGGAGGGTGGCAGAGCCAGAAGGCCTAGCAGCAGGAACGGCACAAAACCACGAGCAGAGCTTGCGAGGCTTTGAGCTACTGCTGGGGCTGGTCCCGGGAGCGAGATGAGGGGAAGGGAGCCGAGCGCTGCCGTGCTCAGACCCTGCTGAGGTGGGGCAGGGGAGGGCAGCAGCCCTGTTTGCGCTGGTTCCCCACCGGGCACTGTCCCAGCTGCTGCAGGTGAAGGGTCCTCCTCTCACAGCTGTGCTGAAGGAGTGAAGGAGGGGGAACTGCCCTGGGCCAGCATCTGTGATGAGGCCTTCTGGCTTTCCTAGGAACGTGGTTAAAAGGTGCCTCTGGACAAAGCGTTTTTTTGGCATGATAACAAATCTGGTTCAATCACAACAAGAGATGTAGTTGAACACAAATTGCTTTTTTTCGTCTGCACCTATTCATTTGTATTACGTTTTAAAGTATTTGGCAAACCAGAATAACCCTGTTCTGCATGTGACCGCTGCTCAGAGGTTGCATTCTTGAACAAGACGTACCTGAGTGTTTCTCTTGATGTCTTGTGTGCCCTTGGAAAACTGTTTGTCTGCAGGAAGCCCAGTGGGCAGAGCTGCAGGTGTCCGTGTGCTGTCCTGCGTGTGCCGTAAATCTGCTGCCTCGCGGAGGTGTGGGGAGTGTTTGCATGAGCATAGTGCATATGTATGTATTTCTGTGCTGAGACAGAAATATGGCAGCCTGAGGTAAAACAACTTTTTTTAAATCCCAAACCCTATTTAGAAGAGCCTGTAAGTATTCTCAGTTTGTCTGAAACCCTAAATCTGTCTCCCATTTAGCTCCAGCCCCCAGTGGGGGAATCGAGACAATTTTATCATCCGTTTATGTAAGCTTTTGTCACTGAAAAGTTGGATTTATGCAGTGTAGTTAAGTCAGATTTACGGGACACCGTTAACTCTGAGAGAATGACCCAGGGGATATAAAGAAACTTCAGCTGAGGAAATATTTTATTTTGGTGTCTGGAGGAGTTTTACACCAAACAGACACTTGGACCCTCATGCTGGTAAGACTTACAGCAGCATATTTCTGGGTGTAGAGTTAATGAGGTTGCTTGAGTGCGTTTTAAATTCTGTGCCTGTAATTGGCTGAAAGTTGTCTGCAAACATCCCGGTTAACACTTACCCACTGGAGCTGGGTCTCTGTTACCGCTCGGGGCCTGGAACTGGCATGGCTTGTTCCCTGGGCCGGGCCAGGGCGTGCTTGGTGTCCTGCTCCCAGAGGAGGTGGCAGAGCACCTTCACGGGCTGTGCAAAACTTCAGCCCAAATTTCAGAACAGCAGGTTGCTTTTGAAAGTAGTCTTTCTCATGTGCAGATACCAAATAGTTTCAAAATACTGGTAGTCCTTGTACTGCTTTATGTAATCAAGGGAACGTGGTCTAATTTAGCAATTGAATACTTGCAAGCTACAAGGGAGGAAAAGGTCCTTGCCTGGTTTTCTGGTCCATATGTGTCACTGTAAAACAGAAGCTTGCTTTGCATCAGCAGGGCTGAATTCCATCATCTTTCCTTCTCCTCCCAGCACCCAGACCTGTAGGGATGCAGCATGATGGGTTTGATCTGAGGTGAAAATCAATTAAGTCTCCTTCTTGTCTCAAGTGTGGGTGAAAGTATGAGCACTTGTGAACAGTCTCAACAAAAGCTCCTTAATGTTGTTGTCTGGTTTAACCTAAGGTCATTTCCACTGTTGCCCTAGCAAGCCTGGCAGGCCCTGGGCGGCGTGCTCAGGGGGAGTATGGGCAACTGCCCTTGTCTTTGGGGTGAGCTCGACAAGATCTGAGGAAAGTCACTTCAGCTGAGCTTGTGCTAGTTGTCTCAGGAGTGGCAGCACTACTTACTGATCAGGGATGATGAAAGCTGTGATTATTTAAAAAAATCTGTCAGGAAGGGGCTTTCTTCTTCCTTTATCTTCTTGCGGACTGGAGAGATGACAGGTATTCCCTTGTGACACCCAGGTCTGGAAGCTCTGTGCACATGGGATGTGTAAGTGGAATAAAATAAAAGATCATAGCCAAGCAAGAATGGTGAAGGTTTTGGTGTACTTCATCAGTCCTGTTCGAGAAAACAGCTGAAATGTTTGCAAGAATTGGGTGTTACATCAGTAGTAGGTTTTTGGCAGCTCAGGCTGAGAGGAATATGGACCCAGCTTTCTGAGCCTTAGAAAATATTCTTATTTAGCATAAAATTCAAAGGAAGTCATTTTCTATTTATTTTCTCCCTCTGATGGGTAGCTCTATGAATTTTGACGTTAATCTTTATGCTTGGATCCCGGTGGCATTTCCTGTGGCTTAATGCACTGGTGGGTGGGTAACCTTCAGTGCCGTGGGGGCTGCAGGGGGCTGTGGCCAGGGCACAGCGGGGTGTGCTGCGTCCACTCTGCTCCCCGGGCTCCTCTGCTCTGTGTAACTGCTTTCTCTGGGTCCCCCTCTCACACAGGTGTTCTTTCTTGCTTCTTTAAAAGCTTGGTGTGATTTTTCTACTCTGCACGGAATCATTTTATTGGTTGTCCTTTAATCCAGCCTTAGGTATACAGGTATTATTTTGATGAGTACAATAAAGGAACCAGAGAGACCAAAACCTTCTTCCAAATTCTGTCTGCCCTGATCTCCGTGGATTTTCAGATCTTAAGTGTTATGTGCATGATAAGTCTGAATTAAATCATCGTGTATCATGCAATTGCCTGTTTAGGCAAGCATCATATACTTTTTATTTATTCTTTGAATAAAAAGGAAAGTTACTTAGAGAGATGGTCATTTTACTGGGTAAAAATTACATAGGATTGGTAGCGCAGGACATGCTATGGAGGAATTGTGGTGTATATATTCAAGACAGCTTCTAGTCAAATAGGGTAATTTACTAAATTGCATCAAAAGGAGCCGTGAAATTTTATGAATAAGAAAATCATATCTGGAAAAGCAGAAATCAGACTGCAGTTGTGGGTATATTGGCTGGGTTTGAGGCTGAAGGTAAGAGTCTAAAGATTTTAAATCTTACGACCCCCTGATTTTTGCAGCAAAATAAATAACCTAATATGAAAAGGCGGAGCAAATCTTGATTAATCCTGCATAGTGAACAGGACGTGATTCAAGATAGTACCATGAAGTTGGTCATCATGTTATTAAAATTTTATCTTCTGGTAGAAGCAATAAATCCAGCACAGTAAAACATTTAACTTAAAAAAACCACACCTATTTAAGAGGCTGTTTAAAAAAGTTTTAAAGAAACGGCTGAAGTATAATGCTTTCAGGCAGAATGACTTGGAAAGGACACCAAAAGCTAGCATGATTAAAAACTGAAGTGAAAGAGACTCTTCAAAAGTGGACATAGTAGCAAAAGAAGGAAAATTTACAGAGCATATGTTCTGATTAATTTAAGTGTAAAAACACAAGAAAAGCTAAAAAGATTCTGATGAATTGACAGTCATAATTAAAAAAGAAAAAAAAAACCCACAAAAACACAAACACTCTGAAACCAGGTCTTTAACAGTCTGGCACTCATCCTGCTTTTGCAGTTAATAGGTAGTCAATAGTAAAGTAATACACAATACAAGTCACATTCAAGGAAAGTAATGTGATAGTAGAAGAGTTAAATGCATTATTTGCCTTGGCGTACAGTATGGGAAGCTCAGGGAGGCTCCCTATCAGCTCCTTTTCTTGTGGGAATAGTCGAAGGAGCTGTCGCAAATTGATGTGTCAGTAGAAGATGGTCAAAACAATCAATAAAGTAACAGAACGACAGGAACAGATGGCAGCATCTTTGGTGAAAAAAGGAACTTAAATATGGACTAGTTAACCTGTCATTTAAATCAGCCTCAGTGTTATGGAGACAAAAAGGACATGCTTCTTTATGTGAAAGAGTAGGAGAGATAATGTGGGGAACTACAAGTAAGCAAGTGTGGCTTCTGTACTGGCACACTAATAGATTATTAGACACGTGCATAAATATGATGAAGATACAGCTTTTCAAGGGAGTCATGCCTGACAAATCAATCAGATTTGTCTGAAGGAGTTAATGGATATTTGGATAAGGGTAATCTAGTCAATATAGTGTACATTAATTTTTTCAGAGTGCGTTCAGCAAGGTCCCTTGGAAAAAAAACGAAAAAGCCATTTTATTTATAGTGTAAAATGGATTAGTAACTTAATAGCATATAGGAAAGACAAGCTAAGAATAAAGGTCTTTTTATTTGAATTGAGGGAGGTTTCCATTAGTCAAACAGATTAATTATTGGATTTGTACTGGTCCTTGTATTTGTAGGTGGTCAGGAAAAGGAATGAATAGTGAAGTGCTAATGTGTGACCGTACATACTGCTCTGTAAACAACATGTGTAGAGAAGGCTCTTCAGGAATGAGTGTACAGCATTTCATAGAAACCACAGCGGCTACTTAGTGAAATTATTAGGCAGTAGATTTAAAACAAACAAAAGGAAGCAGTCTTTCTCCCCACAGCATGTAATTACATTGTGGAGCTCATCAGCACAGGATGTTGCAGAGATTTGAACTACAACTGTATTCAAAATGAGATTCAACAGATTTTTTTTTTTTTTTTGGAGGCTGAGTCCACTAGTGAATATTAAACAGAGCCTTTTCAGTGCAAGTCTCTGGCTCAGAAGCTCCCCAGCCTGGGGATTCTGCCATCTTTATCATAAAAATGTACAGCTGGCTGTTGTCAGAGAGGGTGCTCTGCTTGATTGGCCTTTTCCCTTACCTGCTGTGTCAGTTCTTAGGTGTTCATTTTAAGACCTGGTAATGTCTTTGGACAAGATGATGTTAATTTTGAAGCGTATTTTCCTGTCACACTGAGTTGGCAACTTAAAGCTGTTTTTAAATTACTTTTGTGTTTGTGAGCAGAGGGGAGGGTAAACTGCTTCCCACCATTTTCAGGGAGTGAGCATCTCTGAATTTCTTGTGTTAATGCTCTTGTCCTGCACTCATCAAATGTGTTTATTTGTACTAAAGGCAGACACAGTCAGTGCTTATGGTGGTGTCATTGACCTATGGATACATCTTTAGAAAGGTTTTCTTATTTGAGCAGAAAGTATTTGAAGCAGCCATCCCCCTCCGAGTATTTTCACCTGTGCTGGAAGAACCACAGAAGAGAGGTTTGCTTCCATCCAAAGAAATTCTGCACTTTGCATTAGCAAGGCATGTCACAGCTTCTCCATGTTCCTTACAGCTTTCTCCTTCACCTTGAAGTGACACATTGCACGTTGTGCAAGGGGCTCAGTCCTCAGCTCGGTGCCAGGCTTTATGCAGTCAGGTAAGCATCGCGTGGTTCTGGCTGTGCTGAGTGACTCCTTTTTCAGTCTGTATGCAGGGAAAGGTGGCGGTGCCACGCTGACCAGTGATGGGTGCTGTGGGTCTCTGAGCTGGTGTGCTGTGCAGGCCTTCTGACGGCCTGCTGATAGCAATAGGTATAAGCTGGCTGCCGCTGAGATCTGAACACTAAACTTGTTTTCTGGTCCCTCCAAAATTTTGCACAGAAAGAGGCATTTTTATTCAACAACTGCACGTACAATACTGGTGGGATGGAAGAGTAGCAGAGTTTGGCTGTAAAATATGGAAAGTAGTGCAAAACAGCAGTGAAGGTGTTGTTGCAGCTCGTTAGACTGGTTTACTGTCACTAATGACTGGACTGCGTAACCATTGCAAAATCAGCAGCATTGTTGTCTGCTGTAACCTCCTGGCACTAGAAATGGGAATATTGGTGACAAACTGTGTATTAACGTGTAAGAAATTATTTTTAGCTTTCCACTTGAAATAAAAAGTCTAGTTTGACTCTAGTGGGTTAAATATTTTCTGACGCAATAATTAACAGCCTTGTTGACAGAAGGATTGCACTGCTATTAATAGATAGGTATCTCTGTTTCAGTAAATTTTAGCCACCTTTGTTTTGAGCAGTGGGAATTCATAACGTAGCTAATGTAAGTCACGCAAATGAAGATTGCTGAGATACGCAACTCATCCATTCTCATGTATGGTAGTATACCCTGGTTTAGATGTTGAAAAGAAGCTGTAACCATTGAGACAGAAAATTATGCTAGGGAATCAAAACAGTGAAATAACAGTTGCTGTGTTTTAACAAAAAGTGAAGAATTTTTCCTTTGTCATTGCAAAACCGAGTTGAAATACCTCTTTGTGATAGCTCTCCTACACTGACCAGGCTGCTGTCAGGGATTTAGTCCTTGGCTCCAGGTCACTAGCAGTACACCGTGTTACACTGATGTCTAGATGCATCTGTTGTATGGAAAAAGTGATTTCTTTCCTTCACCTGAAAGCTGTAAGAGTTGAAGACGTGGACACCACATCTGTTAACTCTGAAGCAACCTCAGAGCTTCTTCTAATTCACCCTGGATTATGTTAACATGAAGCACTGAAACCCAGGTCTAGTGTGCAGAGAGGGACGGAGATGTGCTAGGCTCTGGTCCCGAGCTGGTGCTGCTGAGCAAGCAGGGATGCTGCTGGGCTTTGTTCTCATGACAAGACTTTGCACAAAGCAATTAAGCAGCATCTGTGTAAGCACCATGCACTGGAGGAAGATGCAGTTACCACTTGACCGTGGGGCTAGCAGGGCAAAGTGTATGTGGGGGTATAAAAACCACCACGGTTTCCTTTAAGTAATTCTTGCCCAACTAATGAAATGTGTCTAAGGTTTATCCCTGAACATGTAAAACTCCTCTGAGAGGAAGATTTCATTTTAATACACATGGAAAAGTTTTCTGTCTTTCAGTATTTGTCCTTGGGTTTTCAACACTGGAACACAGGAGTGTAGAAGGTCTTGGTTATCAGCGACGTCTGTTGGTCCTTATGTCTTCTTTATATAGTTCTTTCCTATTTTCAGTACTAAAGTATGGTTTGGTTTAGGATTTAAAAAAAAATAAATGCCAAACAAACCAGTAATCTGTTAGCATTCTTTCTTGACCACTTTAGCTACTGAATTCCTAGAATCAAGTTCTAGTTTGTTGCTATAACTTATTTCCATTTCCTTTCTTTTGCACTTTTTTCATGTTTAAAAAAATGAGAAAATGGAAAGGATTTATTTTTTAGCTGAAGGTACATGTCCAGTCTTTGAAAGTTATCCAGTCTAGTCGATTCCCAGAAAAAAATCCTGGGAATAGGAGAATTTGCTGTGTTGAATTCTGCGTAATGTAACTGCATTGGACTGGGGAATGTGTCCAGTTTTAATGGCAATTAAATTCTGCAGGACTTTCTCATGAGAGCAAGAAGTCCCTCTGAGACTCCCTGTTTGCTTGCCAAACTCATCTCAGTCGCTCTTCCTTTTGATCAGCTGGCTGCTTCACTCTGTCCCTCTCTTCACAAGGGAGAAACTAATGGGAGGGAAAATAAACCAAACACAAGGGATTTCCTTCCTGAAGATGTGTTGGCACATGACTGACATCAGCTACCTTTGGATTTTGATAGTCTGAACCTGCAAGTAAATAACTGACCTTGAAGAATGATTCATAATAATAAGCTTTAGAAATTTTTCTCAGTGTTCAGACTCACTTATTTTTTTTACATTAAAAATAAAATAGTTGATAGTTAATCCTGTAATATTTTCCGATTTAATGGACGCCTGCTTTGAAGCAGTGTAGCTGTGTACATACATATAATTAAATTTGGAATTGGTGAAACTTGGTGTCAAGTGAAGGAGACTTAAACAGTTTAAAAACAAAGGAAGTGTTCTGTTGAGTGACGTGTGTTGTATACAATCACTGTGGCTAAGCTGTCACATTTTGTATTCTAGTTCCTTATTAAAATTGTCTCTCTTGCTTGCTTAGGGCTAAATTTGAATATCACTACTTCATGGTAACACGCTTCCAGTTCAATCTAAGCAGGAAAAAAAAAAAGCTGGTACATGCTAAAAACTTGATATTAAACCATACAACTGATTTTACTTTTAGAATATTCTTTTTTCTCTTTTGTGGCATAAGAGGCTTATATTTTACCTGACTTCAGACCTCCCACACAAAGTTAAGTGAGACTTAGCTAGCACAGTGTGGAACAGCTTATTTTAAGGTGGAAAAAGTCATTAGCTGTTTCCTGCTGAGACCTTGTATTGAGAAAGCTAAATTATAAGCCACTGAAATTTAGCGTGAAGGAGAGGTAAGTTATTGTTTATTATTTTACTGTTTCCTGCTTGGAGTTCTCAGGGTTGTTAGTTGAGTATGTTGCATGACTTTTTTGAGGTGGTTGGGGATGGGGCAGGAATTGAACTGAAAGAAGAAATCTGTTAGAATGCTCAAATGAAACACTAGTTTCTCATTGCACAGATCAATAGTAAAGATGTGCACCCCCATCTATAGAATCATCTGGCTACCGCTGCCTGCTGCAGTGTTTGTAGGAGTCAGAAGCAAAATGATGGCTTTGCTGCTTTATCTTGGGAAGTTTTTCAGTGATATTTTTTTTTTTTTTTTTTTTATTTCCTTACAGCAACTGAACATCCTTAGCAGAAATATTTTGTGGGCAGTTTTAGACTGAGCAATTCAAACTGCAAAGTATTTTAGAGTCTCTGAAAGGATCCGTGCCTGCCTGAGCAAATGAGATGTTCCATGGGACCTGAGGAGATAGATCAGTATTCAGTTTTGAGGATGATATCCCACTACAATTTATGGTTCTTTATTGTTTTTTACAAGTCCTATCTAGTTATAAATGTTTTGGGGCTTTTGGGAATATTTCATAGGAGTATGTCCTGGTTTCGGCTGGGATAGAGTTAATTGTCTTCCTAGTAGCTGGTACAGCGCTGTGTTTTCAGTTCAGTA
>JAVKLA010000036.1:22525899-22625343 GCA_034782735.1 Sagittarius serpentarius | reverse complement strand
CGTTCTATTAAACTGTTCTTATCTCAACCCACGAGCTTTACTTTTTTTCCGATTCTCTCCCCCATCCCACTGGGTGGGGGGGGAAGCGAGTGAGCGGCTGCGTGGTGCTGTGTTGCTGGCTGGGGTTAAACCATGACAGAATAGTTTCTGCAGATTTTATTAGGTTAAACATGTATTTGCCCAGCACAACAGAAATAGTTGCATAGAAAAGGATGTTTAAAAAAAGCACTCGTGACTCTCAAAGTTTTCTCCCAAGAAGGATTTTTATTCATAGGAACTGGGAAGCTTGTTGATGTTAAATAGACTGTATCTTGACAGTTTTGAAAACTTAACATTATTTTTCTTGTCTTGTGGAGGGCTATAAGATGGGTGAGGGCCTACGTCTCATGTCATACCACTTTGCAAGAAGTAGGAGGAATACAGCTGCAGTGTTTCATACGCTTCATCTGTCCTACGAAGCCTTTTGTTTACTTCTGAACTAACCTCTGGCCCACAAGAAGATACAGAGTGATATAGCCCATTTTAAAAGAATGAAAATATGGAAAAGGTGGTTACTGCATGCCCTTTGGGGTACAACATCGTGTGCTGCAGTGCAGAGCTCTGACACTGTAAAGGTTGAGAGGGAAAATAAGAATAACTGAAACAATTTTCAGAATTGAAAAGACAAAGGCATAGAAATTCAGTCTCTGTTGATGCACTGATTATTTCAAGGTCAGACTTGCAATCGTGAATTTTTCCACTGTCACTCATTATGTTAATAATTATGTCTGTAAGTAAAGGTTCCTCACTCCTCTGACAGCAGAATTCAAAATTCAGCTATTTATCTTCCAGAGCCTTTGCATTTGCTCTCATGAGGCTTCAGGGGGAGCACGCAAGTCCTGTACTGCTTTTACAGAAGTCCCTGTCTGTACTGATGCAAAGGAAGGGGATATTCTTCTTGTACAGGGCTGGAAAGGAGTGGTTGGGATCTATGAAGAGAACATGAGACTAAATTTGGGAACCTGTTTCCTTTTGGCAGCTATTGGAAACCAACGTACAAATACAGATAGACCTGTAAATGAAAACCTATTTTGAAATTGTATTAAATTTAACTCTGTGTACTTACTGCTAGGAGAATAGGGTAGAAGTGATATCGATATTTCATACGTTGAAGTAAGACATATGCATATCAAGTTAGAAAAACAGCAAAGCATCATTTTATGTTGAACTAGCACTTTTTATCTAAATGGAAAACAGTAGCTTGTATTCAAAAGGTTTTTTGCCAAGACTTTGTGCCTTGTACAGTAGGAAGAGACTATAACAAGTAAATTGTAATACACAATAAATACGTTTTCGTAAACTGAATTCTTGGCTTCTTTCACTGTAACCTTAATATGAACAGTATATAATTACAATGCCTTATAAGCATTTCTTAACGACATTTTTTAGAGCAGTCACTAAAAAGCAGTAATTGGTAATAAAAATAAGGGCATTAGCACTCAGACCACAGTAAAAGCATCATTAAAATGTAAGTTCTAAGGTACAGTACTTTAAGTTTGCCTCATTACGTGTGCAGTTAGGGAATAAACAATAAAATGACCATAACTTTTCTGCAGTTTCTTATCCTAACTGCCTTTTTAATTAATGTTAAAAAAAAAAAAAAGTGGTGGGATAAGCCAAAGTTTAACAAGCAGTACCATCCTTTAGAGAGATCAATGATCACTGCCTGCTCACGGTCCTGCGAGTTGCTGTTTGCTATGGCAGTAAAAAAATGTGTTGCTGCATTCAGATATTGTGTGTGGTTTATCCCCCTCACTCAGAGAAGGAACACGCTTGTGGAGTAACAAGGGAGTGATCCTGCCCTCACCGAAGTAAACAGCAGTGTTCCTGCTTCTCTGGGGAAACAGGAGCAGACCTCTACAGTTAACTTTGCACATTTTGTTTTACTAAGATAAGATATTAATTAAGATAGCAGTCACTGAAGGTCTGATTGTGATATATATACACTGCTATTTGTGTATAAATTTTGTAATCCATCATTTTAGTTTCATCTGGACAGATACATTAGCTGTGGGTTTGGCACTACCAAAAATCAGCAGGAAAATGTGTTACGGAGCCAGAGCTGTTCTAGTAAGAATAAGTGGTAAAAGTATCTTTCTTTTCTTTCATATCTGCTAACCCTCTTCAATATTCATTTGGAATACCATTGTAAATGTTCCATTGTAGATCTTTTGATGTTATTTATTGCTAGTAACTATTATTTGAATAGATACTAGGTATTAAGTAGACCAACCTATTGGCTTGGAGAGCTTGCCTTCCCAGCTGAAAGAATTGACCTGTCATCTGACTGGTGAGAGAGCTAGGATGCGCCAGTCTGGGGAACAGGAGATGAGCTTCCACAAAATCTTGACCATCCTTCTGTGTAACACGATGTACTGACGTTTTGTTTCCCTTAAATGCAGTAATTCCAAACTTCCAGTGTGGTTCCCCACACTGAGTGGAGTGGTCTGCCTCTGCGGCTGCAGAGCAATTACAAGTTAACTCCACTTCTGGGGCGTCCATTGTGTTCACGTGTGTGGGGTACAGACATCTCACTGCTTCATCTGCCTTCTGAAGTTTGCTTTGTGCATGAACATAATTGAGATACCTCATGTGTGATGTTAAAACAGAGCTGTTCAGGCCCATAGTACTGACCTGTCATTTGAAAAAAAGCTGTGTTAGCTGGAGCTAGCTGGGGGCTGTTACCTCTGCTGGGACCATGCTTTGCTGGTAGTCACATTATTTAAGGTTGAGGGTACAAAACACAGATCTCTTACAAATGTTGTTTCTGATCCACAGCTAGACAAATACCTACGGTAAGGGTGCATTGCAGACTTTGAAGCTGGATTTTCTGAACTGATTCTAATGAAAAATAAGCTTCTGCTCGGGTGTTACTAAATGAATCTCATTGTTCAGTATATTTAGGAGGCATGAGGCCAAAGGGCGAGTTCCTTGTCGACCGTAAGAAGTCTTTATTCTTTACTGGTGTTTAATAAGTACAGGAAAGAAAAATCTGTATTTATTCATTTTGCACATATTGTGTTAGTAGGATTTGCACTGGTTGAGAAGCATCTGCAAAAGAATAGGACAGGGTTAACTGTGTGGCATCTAACAAGTGTTTTGAGGAGAAATTGACTTGGGAAGACATTACTTAAAAGGTTTAGCAGAACATCATGAGCTATGAAGATTAATGAAACTATGGCATGAAATGAGATCTTTTTTTTAACGTTGCATTGTTAGTTAAGCAGTTGGTACTGAAATTTTGGGCCTAAGTTAGACATTTCATAAATACTGAAGATCAACCTTGTAGGTCACACATAATAACTTTTTGCCAGTCTACAGGAAAAACAGACCTTGCAGCATTTAGTGTCTCTCACATCAAACTCTTAGGTGTGTTACCTCGATAGCAACGTGAATGCATCAGCCTGTACCTCTTTTGTGCACAGACTATCTGGCACAGCATGGCTGAGGATCGTGTTGCTTGGGGCGATTGCCTCTGCAGATGCTCTTTCTGCCTGTGTCCCGCTGTGCTGCGGCTGGGGGTAGTGGAGGAAATCTCATGAACTGGTGCTGTGGTTTGGGACAGGAAGCAAATGGCACTGTGTTAATTGGAACCACAAAAAGGAATTTGAGTTGGAGGACAAATAATTGCCAAAGCCAAAACTGGGCTGTAAGATGGTTAACACTGCTGATAGAAAAGGCCAGTGGAAGATTGTGTAGTTGGAAATACTTGAGAAATGTTCTCTGTGTAATTAAAAAGATGACCTAGGTACATTATTTTGAAGTGATGGAGAAACTTAAGTGATTTCTTTGCAGATAACGAGGTAAATTTATTTTTCCAGCTAGTCATGTTTCCAGGAGATTTTTATCTAGTAATTGTGTTTGTCTGCGGTGTACAGATTGATGGCGAACTGATCTGCTTAGCTTGTGATGTTTGTCAGAATCACGGTATTAGAAGGTATGACTGACATGCTGATTTTTCAGGTATTACCTTCAGGAATCCCAGCACCCTCAAACAAGGAAATAAGAGATATTAAACAGATGTGTGAGTTTGCAAATACAGCATAAATACCAACTTGGGAGTATCAACCAGCCATGCAGTGAGGATATTGTGAGGTATTTTTCTGTAGCTTGGTTAAGTATCCAGATATATCTAAATCTTCACAAACTAATGTATTAAGCCTCCTTCATAACCCCTGAAGTACAGATGAGGACAGTAAAGAAGGAGCAATTAAAGAAGAGACAAAAATACCTACTTGTCACAGAAAGGGCTCAATAATTTTTGTTTCTTTGCTAAAGGGAAGAAAAAAAAGGATGTAAGCTCAGGTACCAACTTTAAATTAGCTTAACTTGCTGATGCCTTAAGACTGGGGATTAGTGAATTTAATTATGGGAGCCAGGAAGCACATTAAGATAACGTTGGGCCTTGAAATAAAACCCACAAAGCAATGAAATTAAAGTTGGTGGTTTGTGTTCCATCTTTATAATGTCCTATTCTTACTGCACTGCATTACAGGAGGCCCTTCCTGCTCCACTCGCCTCTCGGTGTATGCTTCTGGGTACTTTTTTTTTTTTTTTTAACTGAATGAGTGACCTTTATGAGTTTTTCACAATGTAGAGGATGGTCTGCTTGATTGTCACAACTGTACGTGGACCAAAATCTGTTTTACCCAGTAACGACGCAGCTGGCATGGTCAAATAGGTCAGATCATCTTGTCGTTCCGCTTCGTGCTGTTACGGTCCAAGTCACTCTTCAGTTTCTCAGATGTGGTTGCAAAGCACCAACTTGAGTTGGACTGTGAGGGCTCCAGCAAAGAATATTTGGCTTTCTGGTGAAGGCAGGTTGTTATTAGTATAAAGCTGACACAGTGCGTGAGGAAAATCTTATTTTATTCCTGCTTTGCTTCTATCTTCCTGTTCAACCTGGTCTGCTATTCATTATTGGGTTTTGTATCTGGACTTTGTATTTACTTTTTATTTTTTAAGAGAGAGACTCAAGATTAAACCCTTTTAAGACCACTTCTATGAAGAGCCCTAATTCTTAGTATATTTGCTGATGAGTTATGCAATATTGACCTTTCTTTTGCCTACACAGGATGATGTTTTTTTTTTCTTTCACTTGCTGGTGTGGCAGTCGCACACCCCTTTACCATACATTTTTAACTTAAAAATGATATGGCTTTTGGTAGAACATAAGATTGCTTTGAAAAAGTAAACAAATTTACTTGCCTTGGGTTTTGTCATCGTTTCCTGTGCTTTCTGTTACTTAGTGTAGTTTTTGGGGTATTTACTATTTGTCTTTATCTGATGAAAACGCAACAGCCTTTAAAAAAGAATGCAGTTTAGAAGTACTTTGCTCTCCTGCTTCAAACCAAAGTAGCTGGGAATGCTACATCTGTGAATCTGGGAAGGTTTTGAGGAAAAGAAAAGGTTTGACTCCCCTTGAAAGACTTAAATCAAGGAGCTTGGGTGTCAGAGAAATCTATGACTGCATTTATCAATAAGGTAAATGCTTGAGACACATACCAAACAAAAAAGTATGCACAGCCTTGTAAGTGTTGGCACCATACTGAGGAAAGGAGAAAATACCAGGACTTCTTGTGTTTATTATTAGTTGCTAGTCCTTAAACACTTCCATGAAGCTTTCACAATTCCCATTATTTCACAGTTTCACATTATTCTGCAAGAAGTAAGAGAGCAAAGAAACCTCTTCTCGGATTTGAACCTTTGTATTTGACTCATACAGCCCAAAACACATGGGGGGGGGGTGGGAAGCGTAAAACTACTCTTTACAGTAATTGGTGCGTTATGCTCATCTGAATTTCTATAGGGAAGAAATGTATGTAACTAAGTAAATGGCAAATATAGTTACTTATGTCACTAGTAAATTAGCAGTATCATAAAGATAACTCTGAGTTCATTGTATTGAATTGTATTAAAAATACAGGGAATAACAGACAAACTCAGAAAATAATGCTGCTTCTTTCTGCAAACCTTGTCTGGTTTTGTGGCTGTATTTGGTGAATTTAGCAGTCCTCTTACCACGCTGTAGTCTCAACTTTATTTCAGTTTATATATTCCTTGTTTTAGGGATCATTGGAAGATAATTCTGTTATTTTCTATTGAACCATTAGTTAATAAAATGTCAGTATTTATCTGGTGCTGCTAAGTCCCGTATCCAGCTGGTGTATCAGTTTGTCAAGTGCCTTGGCATCTTCCTCTTTGTTCCAGTGATTGTTTATTTCCATGTTGGTTTGAATCAGTAATCCTGACCCATTTTTCACAAAGTAAAAATAATTGTTTAAAATGTGTACTTACTAGTGGTTTTTCTTGTCTTCCACACCCCTTCTAAAAGCATGATTTAGAAAGAAAACAGACCTGTTACAGCTCCTCTGAGCTCAGTTTATGTATGTAGTGTGTTTTCTTTAAGCCCATGCAAGCATTTCATACCTTGTGTGAGAGAACAGCTCTGTATTGCAGATACCTAGCAGGTCCTTTCTGGAGACAGCTGGAAATTCAAACCCTCTTCCTGGGTTTGACAAATGTGAAATTTATAGTTCGGGGTAACAGATCGTTAGACTGACTTGGAAATTCAAGAGATTTTACCTATATTATGAACTATCCTTCAGTTTTTTGGATCGCACAGCAGTATCTGTACAACTGTTTGTAGCAAGGCATCAGTACACTCTCAGAAGGAAAGAATTTACCTGTTCCCTGATGAAGTAAACATATATGGCATTTAGAGGCCTGTAAGTTTTCCAAGCCTTCTGGTTGAGTTGTGACATTAGAAATTAGAGTTAAAGTTAAAACTTGGAACAGTCCCACCTTCTTCCACCATGTAACATGGAAAATGTTACATTACCTTGACATCTGACTTGTGAGTTGTTACAGAACCTCACAAATAGGTTCAGAGCCAATATTGGTGTCTTTAGTCTTGCAAAGATACATTATTTTAAAGCTTTCTTTCCCCATGTTGCTTGCGAAAGTCTTCTTTTTGTTCTCTGCTTAACATCTATCTGTTCTTATATATCTGACCGTTTAAAAGAACTTCTTATTCCAATAAACATTTTATTCCCTTTCTGGTTAGTGTCTTCTTAAGGACCTGGTGGTCACTACATGGTATGCAACTTTATCTTCTTGGTATGCAAATTTATTCTCTGTTTTCACTGTGTATTTCAGGGTAGTTTTTGTTTTACTTTGTTCCAGATAATTAAAAAGTGTAGAGTAGTTTAGTAGTTAAGGTTGCTGTGGCGAAAACACCTGGGTCATTCAAAAACTTAATTAGTCAGCCTGGCAGGGAGTATGTTATAGTGAAGGGATTGTCCCATGCTGGGCCAAATGGCTTTCATTCTTCCTAGAAGCACTCCTGACTTTCACTCTCGGTATTAAGTAATGCAGTTAGAGACTGAGGTTTCTGTGTTTCAAGCTTGTTTTGAGATGCTCGTATTTCAGGGACAGTGCAATTTGAGAATGAACAAGTGCTTAATGCAGTGTATGCTAGAAAGCAGTAAAAGTGACTTTTCCAAAAATAGTGTATGCAGCATCTCACCTAATGGAAAACTTTTACTCCCTAGTTAAAAAAGAAAAACACAAAACTAAAAATGAACATTCAAAGCATAATATTGTATGTTTTACATCACTATATTTTAACATTCAAACATCCTAGCCACATAGCGAATGGCTAATACAGCAGTTTTGGTGTACAGGTTGTTTGCAGACACTTGGTCTCCATCAACACAGTAGCTCATGCACTTCCTCACTGGTATATTCACATCCTGTTGTCAGAGTTCCTGTGGGGATCTTTTTGAGTCTTTAAGTGTTGCGATTTTTTTCTGTTTGGATGAGTTGGTGTCTCATTTTGATGCTATAGACATTCCCTTGTCACTGTTGTGATGGCTGTTTCAGGATTTTATTTTTAGCTGTATGTCTTGGAAGTCTGCTAGTTAAAAGCCTGGAAAATGAAGGCTATTTTAATGTCATGTAATTGCAGAGAAAATGGAAAATTATTTGAGATTCCCCTTATTCAGCACTTTCACAATTCCTTCAAAAGCAGTCCTTGTTGATTGTTCCGTAAATAGCAATTCTGATTAATAAAAGGAATTTGCTTACCGAATGTGCAAGAACATACGTTGCACGTGATCATCCATGCCATTCTTCTGTATCGCGAGGCAGCCTATGAAGCCAGTCACATTTTCTCCTGTTTTCTTGTCATTAGAGGTGCAGTGTCACATACAGCAGAGATGCACCATCTCTCCGGAGTAAGTTTCACTGGTGCTGGCTCCTTCTCCTGCTTCCCTGCCCCAGCCAGCCTGTCACTGATGTCCTCCTCCAGTACAGCCGCCAGCTCCAGCTCAGGCTAACATGGAGAGTTGTAGATGATCCTGGACCGTGTGCTATCGTAAAGCCGTGCTCCTAATTGCAACATCTAGTCTGCAGCGTTGGAAACCAGAGGCTTAGAGGTTTGAACACAAGTCTGGGTGCAGGCAGTAGGGCCCTATTTCTGATTCCAACAATAAATACTGTCTGACCTTCCTAAGCCTGCTGACTTGTTTGTCCGTCTTCATATGGAGTTTACATGCATACTAGGTAGTTTCTCTGTGAAAAATCCTTGAATTCCAAAGATACTGTTCACAGTAATTGCATTTTAAGAACGAAAAAAGGTATTGTCATTTTGTTATTTACAGTTCTCTGCACAGCATCTTTTGTAACAAATAAGCAATGCTTAACCGCTTACGTTAATCCTTAGCAATGCTTTTTCCTGTTAGTGTTTTGGTTTTTTTTAAGACATTACTCTTGGTCCTTGGTCTCCACAGACTTTTAAATCTGTGAAAAGTTCTGTATAAAGTGATTAAAAGCAAGGATGATTAGAGATAGAAAAAGGTGACATTTTTAACAAGGGACTTTTTAATCTGAAAAAAACCCCAGATAGTAAAGCTTTGGGGTAAAGGAGAAGAAATACCACTAATCAATAAATTACTTGTTTCTCAATCACTTCTCTGTGGCTGAGATGAGTTGCCCAACTCTTTCGTGTCCTGTTTATTTGGGATCATTGATCAATGACTGTTAGACCTTTACGTGATCCTGTTCTTAAAATAACCAAGGGATAGGCTGTTTCTCTTTTGGAGTAATAAATTGCTGGAAAGAGCAAGTCGCAGACTAGGGGGAGGCGCTGGCAGCAGTGTACTGAGGTGATAACACCAAGCAGTGGGCTGTTTAGCATTATAAATAACTTCAGTACTTGACCTTCTGTTTGTTGCATTGTAAAACAATTTAGAAATACCTGGCTAAATACAGGAGAACAATAGTATCAATGATGGGACAGTACAAAGTGCAATACAGTCAAGCAGTCTGTCAGGCAGACAAGATGAAGCTGTTTGAAGCACAGGACAGATTTTATAGGTTTTTGAGTAGAAAGATTTCAATGCAACAAGTCACAATTTTGTGATGGTCATCTGAGCTGATCTGAAAAGTAAAGTGGCACTGATTTAGCCACATGTATGCCAGCTGTGATATGACTGGTTTGCAGTACTTGTTAATTGTTTCATTAATTAAAAACTTACTATTCATTAAAACATGCAGTGGTGCTAGATATTTTTTGAAATTCACTATGAATAGCCAAAAATCTGTCACAGTCGTTTGTGATTAGCAACTGCTCCTGCATTACTCTTGTTCTTGACTAATCTTGCTTATTAAAAATCTAGCAACGTGTGACCGGTTTGTGGAACTAACTGCAGTAGTTCCTTGGCTGTATTTAGTGCTCCATCCAAACTCATCTTCTACTATTTATTCTATAGCTACTGATGAGCCCTGTGTTACAGTCCCCAATATTTTATTGGGGCAAGATAGTATATATACCAGAAATACTCTTTATTCTGTGGTGGTTGTAAGTTCTGGCAAGTGTTCTTCAGCTGGGAAAACGTGAGGTGGTAAAGTCTATCCCTTTTCCAGCAGGACAGTGGCTGTATCATTTATCCATCATGTAGGCGCTGGGCTCGACCTTTTCCTCTGATGGAGCAGGTCTGAGCAGTCAGTGCTCACAGGAGGGCGTAGCTCCCAGGCTGCTGGGCTGTCTGCACAGGTGAGACTATTGTGCCGTTGAAATTGTTGTACTCGGTGTGAAGTCCCGTGTTCCTGGAGCAGGACTGAAGCTGCCCCGTAGGTGTTACCAAATCATCTGCATCTACCTCTGATGCTCGGAAGTATTTTATAAAAAGTGAAGCAGTGTAGATGCAAGTGTGGAAAAATTTCTGGTTTAGGTGAAAAGTGGTTCTTCTAGCAGAGGAGGAACATTTTTCACACTTCAGAAGAATGTCGTAACCATTGGCCTATTGGATAAGAGACTGATGGTACCATTTCCTGCATTTCAAGCTGGATCCCTTCGTTCCCTTTCCTTATTTAAAACAAAACCCTGAAAACTCCAACCAAACAAAAATACCCCACCCCACCACTGGGCTCCTGTTTTGTGCTGGCAAGTGGAAAATGGCTTTGAATGTGCCGTGTTTGGTGGTATCCAAACAGATGTCCTTAGCAGTTCACAGCAGTCCCACTTGGCACTTTCAGCTGTCCATGCTCAGGGTATTTCCCGGGACTTCTCTGTGGATGTTGAAATGCCTGAGTTAGCCATCATTGATGACTGATAGCTAATTTCAAATTACATTTACAGCAAATTTTAGCTTTTCAGTAAAATACAAAGCTTAAAAGAAAGAGTGACAAGGTAGTGGGTCAAGGTATGTTGGACTGGGGCACTCGTACTGTCTCCCATTGCAGACTTACCGTTCTCTCTTGGGGCAGCAAACTTGGCAACTGCGGCTGCTTGCATTTGCCTGCTTCTGTGGTGCATTTGTTCGGGATCATCCTGTGCATCAGAAATCCTTCAAAATTGCTTCCTTAAATTAGACTTACCATACATGTTTCTTCTACTATGGTCTATTCTAGAGCAGATCTTCCAGCTTTCCTTTCTTTCTGTATAAATTCTGTGCTTTCAGGCATAGGAAGCTGTTGCTATTTTTGCTTCGTACGTGAAGCTTAAGGTTGACTTCTAACAGTTTTTTACCAGTTGTATTTATCCTGTCCTGCTAAATGTACTTCCATGATTTCCTGACTGTTGCAGTGCTCGCTGTCTAATCCTCATGGAGGTGGGAGATCCCCTCTGCTGATGTCAAACCACAGGCTCGTCCAGCACAACAGCATGTCTCCCGCAGTGGTCAGCAGTGGATGCCTAAGGAATTCAGAACAGGGCAGGCACCTCCGGCTATTTCCTCAGAACACCCTCCAGCCTTCAGCAGCTTGTAGCTTCCCGTCTTCCTGCGATGGGCACGCTCCCAGGAGGCAAGGTGGGTAGCTACTTGTCATCTCCAGTGGCAGCAAAAGAGACTGCTTATGTCGGGTGTACAGGAAACCTACGTTTTCCCACTGCAACAACAACATCTGCATAGCACACTACCTCTCATGTCCTTTCCCTGGATGGCAGGTTACTGATAATACACTGCTAAGCCTTTTTTCTTCAGTTTAGGATGGTTATTTATTGATCTGCTTTTGGCAGTTGGTAAAATGCCAACTTTTAGTATTAGCTACTGACCTAATTTTATTTAAACCTTATAAAATTTTATTGTTTCTCTTCAATGCTGAGAATGTGTAAATGTCTCTCCTAGAATAGTTTAGAACAATGCTTTTGATATTTTCTGCCTTAACCCTTAAAACTCTCATTGTGCAGATTTCAAAAAGGGCACATGAAAGATTCCTTCACCCATTCTTCTTGCAGCGTTTGAAAAGGAAACGTTTTTAAAGCCAGCGACCTGTCTGTAATGGCGCTGGGAGGGAGGCAGGGGAGAAGAGGCATGATGACATTCGGAATTCCTGCAGATATAAATTAATAACAAACAAGTAACAGCCCAAATAAAATTCTTAGCCAACTTTTGTTTTTTAAAGTATTACAACAAAACATAATAATGTACCTCCTTAGAAAGCAGAATATAAAGGTTTTTTCTTATGAATATCTGGATACTAATTGACCTTGTAGTGAGGAAAAAGATGCAGGAGGACATCTGGCTTGGGGATTGTTTTCCTGCCGCAGAAGTGTTGGAGAGCACTACAGGGTTTCTTGTACCAACTGGAGGAATGGAGACAGATGTGGCGAGAATCGGAGAACCTATTAACAGGCAGTCTTCCTGTGTTATTAATATGCAGTTGCCAGATGCACGTGTCTGTGTATTGTACGGAATGCTTTAATAAAATATGCTGACCCTTATTACTATAAACAGGTTTGTTTATAAGGAGTCTCTTGGAAGAATTTCAGGAGTGTCACTTTTCAGAGTTGATGCATGACTCAACAGTTCTTATAGATGAGAACTTTGAGAATATTTTGTGGTTAGTTAAATAGGTTGTCATTTTAAGTTGTCCAGCTATTCTGTATCTTGTTTTCTTAGTATTTAGTCCACATTATCTTTATCATGAAACTGTCATTTAAATTTTTGTTGTCTCTTGTTACCCAGATTGATTAATCCCTATTCTAGTGAGAACACTCCTAGCAGAGCTACATAGAATTTATCCTGATGTAGCCTAGTCATATTGCTGCAAACTTCTCCATATTTACCTTGACGTGTTCTTTGAAGAAACTACACATTTATAATTTTAAGACCAGAGGAAGCAGACGTAGTAATGGTGTCTGACCTTCTGTGTCACAAAAGCCATTACCTTTTACTGGGTGAAATAATTGCTTTGCTTGTGTCCTGTTTGAAAACTGCCATTTTGTATGGGTCAAAAATTACTAATGAAGAAATTGAAAATAAAGGGCTTAAAAACAGTTATTTAGGTAATGTAAGGTGTTATTCATTAATTAAACTTTGGCTTTGAGTTTTGTGTAATTATGGAATAGTTGTCTTTCATAATCCTGAATTGGATAATAAAAGATTAATCAGTTGGCAAGAGCATAAACTATGGGAAACAAAAGTAGGTTGCGACAGTGTTGAGAGGAAACAGCGTACTTGAATTTCCTGGCATTTGTGATAGCGATCAACAATTTTTTGTATCCAGTGATAAGCTTAAGTTGTCAGTTTACCTTAGAGAGCTAGTTTTGTTTAGCCTCATGTAGATAACTGAGGGAAGACCTGGCTGCAATATCCAGTGGGTTCAGGAATTTTACATAATGTGGGCCCTCCCAAAGAGTTAAAAAAACTAATAGAATACACTCATCCATATCCTTTCTGCACTTGTAATAGAGATAATATTGATGACTTTTTCATTTTAATAAATCATCTAGCTAGTATTTGCAGTGAGTTGCTTATGCAATTAAAATTCCAGTCTAATTCAACTTCCATGTATGAAGGATCATAGTAAACCAGCAGACTCTGTACCCATTCCTCTGTCTTGTGATGCTTCATATTTCTCTTGGTGAAGTTAATTGTAGATTTCATTTGGGTTTTACTGCTGAAGAATGCCACCGCTTTGACACTGTGTAACAGGCTTGGAAGCAGATTGTGAAAACAGGGGGTTTTCTGCTTTATTTTTGTTTTTAATTTTGCTAGGCATTTCACTTGTCTCTAAACCCTGCAGTACTACAAAAATGGCACTGTAATTCTTTGTGTAGAAAATACTGGCACCAGATCTAACGTTAGCCTTTTCATTACTCACCTGTTATGGTAATAATGAGAGACACCCAGAGAAAAGGGGTTGTATAATGTACAGTAGCAGATTTCAACTGGGTCTAAACAGATGGAAGCAGGAAATGAGAAATAGTGACAAACATTACATGCCTTGTATTCTTTGTAATAAATTCATCTGAATGCTGAGTTGCTGCATATATGTGCAAAATCAGTCCTCGTCTAATTTTAGGAGCACGATTTGTTTTATGTTTGGCATCTATATAGCCTTTGGCTTGTCCCCTGTGGCAGTAGGCATATAATACATTTTTTTTATAGAGCTCTGTTTGCTTTTGTGTATTTCTTTGCAGCAATTACGTGTTTTAATTTCTTACCTTCTAAGGATTTGTTTCTGTTCTTAGTTCTCTCTATCTCATCCATGCTTCTTTGCTGCAAGTGTTATCACTGCTATTCACAGGCAAGAAAGGAGTTTCACTGGTGCCATGGTAGAAAGAGTGGACGATCAAACTACTTAATTCAGTCTTGTGTCTTGTTGCACCAGTAGCAGGTAAAACACAAGTATTACTACCAATACTGCAGGGTGTCCAGGAGTCACAGCCCTAAAGTTTGGTTTGATTCCCAAGGCTGTAACACAAGGACCTACAAAATTCTCGTGGCTTCCAGAGCTGCTTGTTAGATATAACAGTTGAAATTCAGTAGTGCTAATGAAGGTCAAGAGTAAAGTACTCTCATTCTGTATATTACAGGCAGCAAAGTATTAGAATTGAAAAGAAAGGTCATGGCCTTAGAAGAGAATCAAAAATAACATGAATTAGAGGTAGTGTCTGTTGCCAGCTGTGCATAATTATTCAAAAGTAGTATTTGACCAAGTTCATCTAATTAGACAAAGCAACCCATCTGAGTTGTGACCCACCCAAATTCACATGGGTGGTTATTTTAGGCAAATTAAGGAAGTCTGACAATAAGGCAGTAACATGATGCAGATCTGAGTAGGGATGAAGACGCTTTTTGAAATAAGTAAGTAAATAAGTAAGTTGTGGTAGAAGGAAAAGAAATGGCTGAGGCATACACATGGTACCCCACTGTAATCCCAGGGTGCCTGTACTGATGGGGCATCTCTACGAATGTATCTTCTCCAACTTCTTTAAAAGACCTCAGGTGGAGTTGGAAAGCCACGAATCTAAACTGTGAATTGAGGCACATTCAGCGTTCTGGTTCAGGCCTTGCCTTGTGAAGAAGTCGGTGGTCTGATGTGACAAACTTGCCAAGGTATTTTGAATGTCAGAGTGGGTGTGCTCTGCTATCTGCAGAGTGCAGGGATATGGATATGTGGCAGGAAATTTAGGTGATAAAAAAGCACAGTTTATTCAGAACCAGTTAATTCTACATTTTGTTGGTGCAAAGTGAAGAGTATTGCAGAACGTGACCGCATATTCATACAAATAAGATCTTAAATTATTTTTCTCCTTATGCCACCTGTTCTAGCAGCTAAAATAATATGGAATTTTATATTGTATTATTACTTGAAAATGGAAACAAATGAAAGAAAGCTGCGTAGCAGTCATTTTCATTCTGTGCTATCCATTCCCATGTCAGGTCTCTATTAGTCATGATCAGTGGCAGTGCAGGCAGGGCTGCTGCTTCTTATGCTTGTGGGCAAACGTTTGCATTGTAGCTCATTGATTCTGGGAAATCTTAATAGAACTGAGACTGTGCTTACTCCTGTGACTATTTGCTTGCCTTAAGTTTGCAGAGGCTAATTGAATCTGAAGATAAACAGCATAATATTTCCAGTAGAACTATTGGATTCATAAATCTTCAGTTTGTCCCTCTCTTAAAATTTCATATTCTGTAAAGATTGTGGATAGGGTAACCAAAATGTGGAACAATTAGTTCAATCACCCCTTCCACTATTTTCCTAGTATTGAATTATCCTTTCTTAAAGTAGTGTATGTGCTTCCATTCTATGTGACTCACTTACCACCTGGGGATGTTACCATTAAGGTGCAAAATTACTGTCAGAATAATTTTTCATAGAAATAAGACATTTACTCTCCCTTACAAAAATCAAAATAGTTCCTTGCACCTAGCGATTATTAGAGGTTTTCAGTGTGGATTTAATTACCAATATGGCAATTCTCATGTCACTTGTTGACTTGCTGTTACATTATTGACTCAGCGTATTGGTAGTTGATGCCTGTTTTACTGGGTGCAAAGTTATTTAAAGGTTGGCGTTAGCATATTAGAAAAAAACCCCAAACATACAACTGTGTATAATTGCTGAGTGCTGAAGCGTGATGTTTTACAAACCTGCGTCACTGAGTGGCTTGTCTGTTAACAGTAGTTACATACAACCTTACAAGAAGCTGGATAGTTATGTATGAACTTACCCTACAGCTGGTACTGATGATTGTAAAAGTCAGGAATTAATTCATGTAGAATAGAGAACTGCGAGAAGAGATAATAAGGAAACAGTTTTGTGTGAGATGCTGAAGTCAGGTCATGCTTTCAGGTGAATGGCTTGTAGGAGAACTTGTAAGAACAGCCAGGTCAGTTTAGAAATCTCTCAGACTGGTATAGAGTGAGGTTTTAATTTACTGGCTTTTATATATAGGAAGAACAATAAACCTAAGTATTTAGGGAAGAATATGACAAGAAGCTTTACCATTCTGCCTTCTGAAAGGGAACTAGACCAACAGTCTTCAAACGTGATGACTTTAATAATATATTTAGTTTCATAGTTATTAATGCTATAATTACTCATGATGTGAATTATTTTCTTCTAGGTAGGTACAAGAAGAAGGATGATTGTGTACAAATGTTTTTAAATCAGTGCAGTGAGAGTATGTGCTGTAACAAGTTAGAAATGTTTCTTGGTTGATCTAACATTCTTTAGTTAATACCATGCAGTGCTAGGTAAACCATGCCATTCTTCTATTAAAAATGCCATGTGCTGAATATCATTTTTGTACCTTCTTAAATCATTGCAATATCTTGGCAGTGTTTGCACCGGATTCTGTGTAAAACTAGAGATTTATCAATGCTGTTTGAATACTTAATAATAATAATGCTCCTTGCACCTATTTGGTGTCTTGGTCTGGGAAGTTTCCTTGCAAAAGAAGACAAGTCCAAGGCTAATATTTCTTGGAAATATTAATGCATTTGTTCTTTTAGGCTATGCTTTTATTGCCCCTTGTTAATATGATGAAATAGAAAATTTCTATTGTCTATTTTAGAGACACAGTCTTGTTTGGAAGACCTATTGCTGAGAAGTCTTGTGGGTAATTAATAAAGGAGCAGATTTGTCTGACGTTCCACTCAAAGATCATGTGCCTGCAAGAGACAGGAGTTTGGAAGGACAAAAATTAGAGGACTTCTAATTCTCTAAAGTTTCTAAAGAAGTTGTAGATTTGAAAGCAAAGTTTTAACTGCAATAACACAAGCAGCAAAAGGAGCTGAATCAATAGGCAGACTAACATGAGAAGAACTTACCTTAGCTTTCCAATCTCACCCACTTTGAATTGGTACTTTCACATCTCTGACTTGTAGGCCCTTTGTTGCATATAGCTCTAGGTCTTGTAGTCCTTACTACTGCAGGTAGATGGTACCCATCCGTTTCATGTAGTCATGTAGATAAGGATATTCCATTTAATGTGCTTGATGTTGGACTCGGGCACTTGAAAAACCTTGGCCTGTAGTTCTAGCAGTGTAAAAGCTGCTGTACACAAGAGAGTAATGAGAGCAGTGGTGTTGTCAGCAGTGGTTCAGGACAGCAAAGGCAAGCTCTTCTTCCTCATCCTGCTGCCTCCTGTTTCAGATTGGGTGTTGTACGTATTCCTGCAGGATCTGTGTGCCCCCGACCTTGCAGGTGTTTGATGGCACATCGGGTTACCCCAGTCAGTAGCCCTTGCCATTACATGGCCTTGTAGTGGGAGGAAGAGTGGTCTCAGAGAGTGTTAATGGTATAAGGTTTTCCATCTCATGGTCTGTTTTTCAAATCTAACACCTGTTTTGGTGATTGAAAAGTTGTCAGCATTGTGGTAACCTTATGTACTGCCTGCTCTTGTCCTGCCTGAGCCTACAAAATAGAAACTTGCTTTATACCAGTTCACTGCAGAACAGCAGAGCACACCTCACACTTTTTTTTCCTCTTAAGAAAAATGCAACCCAGTAATTGCCTTCATATGGTTTTGAAAACATGGAGCTCTTTCTGTAGTAAAATTCTGTGTATAAGCCACATTAAAAACAGTATATTGCTTTAAAATACAATCCTTCAGATTTCTTAGAAGGTATTCAACACTGCAGCCTTAGTTTATCTCTCATCAGATTATATTAGATTTTCTGGCATCTGTTGCCTAAGCATTCAGAGTAATGAATCACTTTCATCTTGTGCTGGGCACACAGCGTGCACGTACGTGCTGCCACTACCTCCTGCATGGTGAATGAGGAATAAGAAGGTCAGGTTAGGATGTAGAGTTTTTAAGAAGTAAGTGTGTACTTCTGTTGAAAATATTCCCCACCCCCAACCCCCGCCCCATTGAAACAAGCTATCTCGTCAAAATCCAATGTATGCCATGGGAAGTATCTGGCTAAGTTAATTACTTAAGTCAAAGGTTGATGCATGTAAAAATTCTCAAACGTCTTACTTTCATCTATTTCAACTTTTCCAGTCCAAAAGGGACCTTTTGTTCAAGGCTTAAGCTGATTATAATACAGATGATTTGGAAGTTTATCACGGGAATGAACCATTTTGACTCATCTTCATACCTGTTTTCCTTTGGTTTTAACATGTCTTTTTTTTTTTCCCCCCTGCTAGTTTGCTGAAAATGAGAAAATGTCTTTCTAATTTTCCCATTTTTGTGACAGGGATTCTTTTTAATACTCCTCCTATAAATGATTTAGTAAAGTAAGTCATCTCACTACAGAGAAGTAAAATCTTCCCATAACTTCACTGAATAAAGGTCAGGGCTTGGTGTTGATATTAATGGAAAAGAAAAAGGAATTGTAAAATCCCTTCTAATATTTGTGGCTAGTCTCCAAAACGAAAGGTTTAAACTACATACACTTATTTCCAGGTATTTGAAAATGCTTCTTTCCTCCATTTGTCTGCCTTGAGTTATGGTTTTTTTTCTGTTTATTTATCTGCAGTTGAGCACGCACCAAAACAAAGTTTTCATGCTTGGTATTGAGGGTGGACTTCCCCTTAACAAAGCTGCGATGGCATGAAAGTCCAGGACAAGGGGGATAGCAAAGGAAATGAAGTAACTCTGAGACGAAATGGCATACCAAAAATAACATTTCTTGGTTCAGGGAAACAAGGCCATGTCAGATTGTCTGTGTGGCACGTGGTTAGCGATGACAGTGCAGAAAATGAGAGCAGGGACTCTCTGCATCATACTTCTGTGGCAGTTCTTAAATCCACATAGGAGGCAAATGGTAAGGCTGCTGCAGTCCTTCTGCCGAGCCAGTGCATCCCGGCAAGCCTTAAATAGGACATTTCACACTAGGAGCAGAGCTGTGTCAATCACGGCTTGTCGATTGTTAAACTTCTGTGAGCTTTCAGACTCCTGTGATTTGAGTAGTGTGTATCTTGGCAAAAGGACACGCATTATCTCAAATGCCATCTGTAATAGCTTACAGACCTTTTTATAAAGTGCCCAATTTTTATCTGTCAAAGAAAGTTAAAGGAACAATATTTTTTAAGTTATAACTGGAATAATTTGAATTCTGGTAGGCCCAGCAGAGCAACCTTTCAAAGAGCGTTATGTTCAGAGATGTCCTAGGTCTAGTCTGAAATCAGCAGGAGTTGATGCTAAGATTCAGATGTCAGTGAGCTACAGAAGAGGCTCTTGGACAAGGGCAACAGTTAAGCGGTTTAAATCTACTTTCCAGCTCCCCCAAATTTTGAATTTTTTCTTTATGATCCTGTGATCTCATGTGTTCATTTGAACATTGGCAGGCTTAATGAAGGAAGTTGGCGTTAGAGACTCAGGAAGGTCTGTGTATTTAAAGGTCTCACAAGTACCTGTGCTTGCCCCTGCATTTGAGAAGGCCGTGGTGCTGCAGAGCAGCACGTGTTTGTGCATTTTTGCTTTGTGTGTTCTATTCTAGCACAGTGCTTCAGCCCAAATCCTGGAAATAATCAGCATTTACTGGGTGGTGTTCTAATACAGAAGTGTAAGGGCAGCATCTACACTGTGTCTGTCTCTTCTCCCTTTCTTTGACAGATTTACACTGACGGGAAAATTCGTGAGTCATCAGTCTTAGATTGTAGATTCGAACTTGAATTGTAAACCTTCCAAATAAGAGACCAAATTATTGGGATTTAATAGCGTACAAAATATTTTTGTTTTGACCTAAATAACATCTTTCAGTTGTTTGGAATCCATTTCCCTCTGTAGTTCATTGGGGAAAAAGATGCTTGTTTTTAGGTGTGACACCAGTATTTCTTCTTTTTTTGCTGGTTGGCCATGCAGCTGAAAAAATATTCTTTTATTGTTATAGCAAAACTTGTGCAGCCCTTCCTTGCATCAGTAGTCACAAGGACAGCAGTGGAACAAATTCTGTGTTTGAGCAGGAGTGTAAATCAGAAGCAAATCCTTGAGGACTATATGATTATTCTAGCAGGAATTTAGTGTATGTTAAAGACTGAGCACATGGGACTACCACTATCAATTGAATTGGTAGCTAAGACAGAAGTAGTTTTTATTTCAGTTCCGAGATAATTTAAAATAAAAATATGGATTTTAATCAGTGGCCACGACCTGCCAGTTGTGTTCAGAACATTTTTTCCTGCATTGCTGAAATCCTTCACCTTAGCTGGTACATCCTGGCTACTGATGTGCTTTGTTTTCAGTATGGGTTTATAGTGCATGTTAAAATGTCACATGAATTGTTTAAGTAGAACATAATGATGACGTAAAATTTAGTTCTTACCATCGTGATTATTTCATGATGAATGATGCATTGAGAAAAATAGGGTAGGAAATAAGAAATAGAAAAACAGTGATACATTCAGTACTGAGCAATAAAGTACTATTGGCAATTATATTTTAATGTGAAAAATGATTAATTTCTAAGAAAAATTTCTTAATGATCTTTAAGAAAAGATACTGGATGATTACAGGTGATTATTTTTATCGAAAAGTAACTGAAAGTGTGAAATTACGGAAGTACTGATACTGTTCTACCTATTCACAAGTCTACACAACTTGTTATGCACCAAGTTCAATATTATGAGGAGGAAAAAAAAAAAGTAGGGTGAGTTTAAGATATTTTGGGCACTGCATGTTTAATATAAAGAATATACGTAAGGAAAACCTTCATTCAGTTATTAATTTAAAGGTAGAATCCAAGCTAGTAATCCAGCAGAACCACAAATACTGGATTTAGAACTAACAATTTGCTTAATTAATGTGCTTGATCAACCTTTTTCTTAGAAAATAGTCTAATTTTAACAAAAAAAAGATTACAAAGTCTCATTTCATTGCCAGTTTTCTTTTGCTGCCTCACTCATAGTCTGCTGTTGCTTTAAAACAGAAAATTGTTTTGACAGTGTCAAATACCAGGGTTGGTGCTGAAGTTAAATTGGATTTTAATTCTTCACTCTGCTGAAAGTTAGCAGGTCTGTTTGTTCACCAGCCACTTAGTGTATGACCTTGGGCAAGACAGCAGCAAGGGCTAAATTTTTTGAAAAGTGGTCTCTAATTAGAAGAATTTCTATTCTCTGCTGTGCGCCTTGTGGGTACTTGAATCAGGATGCTGGAAAAATGCGTTTGTTGGGCCTTGCTTCTACAAGAAGGAAAGCCAAAATCTTGTGAATAAACAAACTCTCTGACCTTGGCCACTCACTGGAAAAGAAGCACAAATACCATTTTCAGTAGGTGAACTTCTGTTTATAGGTTACATCCCAGAATTTCCATAGAGCTGGCAGAGCGGTGGTAACGTCTTCAGCCAAACTGTGGGGTGAAGGGAAACGCTCTGCTTAGGAACCAAGGCAGAGGACTGTAATGTGCTCGTTTCCAAGTTTTATTAGTGTTTAGCAGCTCCTGTTTTTTTCTCTTTCCCTATGCAAAGCACCTTACAAGTAGGTGATCCTGCTCCTAAAGGAACTCAGTAGCACATGTGAGCTAAAGAGAGAGTTTGATTCCCAGTTTAACTGAAGAGGAAATCAGTAATAATCACAAACACTTTATAGCTTGTTGGCCAAGCAATTTTGAGGAAATACTCATGAATGACACCTTGTGTTGAACTTGCCAGTGTTTAATTGCTTTGCAAGGAAAGCCAGAGCACAGTGTAGTCTTGCCTGTTTTAAACCACAGAAATTTAGTGAAGTGTGCAGGACTTAGCTCTAGGTACCTAGCATATCTGTCTATCTGACCTATCGTTATTTTCTTTCTTTCATCAAAATAAAGCTTAAGAAATTTCCTAGAGTTTGAAAGAGTGAAGTGGGGTGTGACTTTGTTAATCTCGGGAATATTCTGAGCTACAACAGGCCGTTTCAGAGATTGGGAGTCTAGGAGTAGGCTACTCGCTTCTTGCAGCAGAAGATGCAGGGCATGGTCCAGTCATCTGTCCTTAATGCAGTTAGCTAATCTGGGTTTATTTACATCCTTTGCTGGATCAAGGCCAACATACCCTACTCTTTGTTAAATAAAATTCCCAAGTTTGTATTCTATGGAAATACAGTCCCTTCCCAATAAGGACATGTATTGTTTTTTACTGTCACTGGCCACTATAACATCTCCTCCCTGTTCTCTTAAGCACTTGATGTGAAAATACAGCAAAAAGTACTGAAATAGTTAAGAGGCTTAGTCTGTACACGTGTCTCAGTTTGTACGCTTTATAAACAAAGAGATTTGCCAGCAACTTGTTAGATCCTCTGCAGGCACAAAGCTGGAAGGTAGTTCTATGCAAATTTTTGATGCTTTCTGAAAACTAAAGCATAGAAGTGGCAAATCCTGTTGTGGCAAGAAAAACTTGAGTGAAATGAAACCTAGAAAATACCCCAGACATTTTTACTACTTCCATGACTATTCAAAATTTTGAAAATCAAGACTTGCTTGCATTTTCTGCATGTCTCAGCGGATGACCTGCATCTCTAGTATTTAAAGCTTGTAACCAGTGTTTTTGCTGAACAATGAAAAGGGTTATCTTTTATTATTATTTTTTTGGTTGCAGGTTTCTTAAATGCAGCAGTTCATTCTAGTTCATAATAGCTCGAATAATCTCACCCCATTGGTTTCCAACAAAGCCACCTAGACTGACACTTCAACAAATTGAAAGTTCAGTGTGGAATAAAAGCTAGTGACAAAACCTGACTGCTTTATACGGAAGCGTGAGATTAATGGTTGAAATTATTTAGATGCCATGCTTTGCCTCTGTGAAAACCAGAGCAGAGAGTAATACTGATCTTATTTTGAGAGAGCTTATTTTGAACCTTCTCACCTACTTCTAACTACTTCTAGTCCATGCTCTTTCCTTTCTCTGGCTGTAGTTTGTCCCTCTGATCGTTTATTTAGAGATGCTGTGCCTGAAGCACGGGAAACCCCAGCACCAGGAGTGCAGCTGGCTGGGCAGTCTGGGGTGGATGTGGTCTGCTGCCCTCCCAGGTGTGCAGGTTGCAGTAGTGGCATGTTTTCAGAAGTATGTCAGCAAAGTGAAACCCTCAGGGTCCACTGATGTTTGCAGTGTGTTGTCTCCAGAGGAATGGTGAGTGTTTATTGTGAATATATAATTTACCGGTGCAAGGAGACTGTCCTTACAGGCCATCACTGAATAAAACCACTGCCCCTTTTGTCTAGGGTCCCCAATTTACCGGTGATGATGTTTTTAAAGCTTTAAAGTAGTTACACTCCGAACTGTGAAAACGTACATTAATGAAAAAACAGTCGGAGCTATTTGGCATGCATAGAGAGAGACCTGTCCACAAACCTGTTGACGTGGATTCTTCATAATTGCTTTTGTCCTTATATTCTGATACTGACTTGGTGACTCTGGGTCTTCTCTCTTGTGTCTTTGGGCATCCAGCAGCCTTCCTTTGCAGGTGCGTTTTCTGCTGATCTCTCAGCTGCCATTATTTCACGTTTCACAGGCTTAAAAACTCATATGCACACTGATTCAGGTTGCTATTGTGAACCTGCTGTCTGGTGGGTCTCCTTATTTTTATGCATGTGGAAGTAGCTATTTCTGAATAACCTTTTGAAAAAGTCTTAGAGAGTTAAATGTGGCTGAAAAATCTGTAGCACACTATTGTAAGGACATAATAGAATATGGCACAAAAGAAAGACCTTCCTGCAGGGCTTTCTAACCTAATTATGTAGCAAATATGTAACTGTATCAGAGACTGTTGTTGAGCTTTTAAAAATTCTATAGAAAAGTTAATATTTTCTGTTCCATTAATGGCAGATCAGGGTTTGTGTGTGGTTGCCAGTTTTATTGGCAGGTTTATTGACTTCCTTGCTACTATAGTTATGGCTTAGAAGTAGACCTTATTCTTTTTCCTGTTCGAGTGTGATTGTTGTTGTTGTTGTTGTGGGGTGAGTTTTTTTGTGGCGTTTTTTTGGTTTTTTTGTTTTTTTTTTAAACCAGCCTTTCTTATTTACTTACAGCTGTAGTGTCTCAGAATCCCGACTGGGGCCAGCATCCTGTTGCACTTAGTGCTGTACGCTGAAGGAATGATATGTAATGTAGTAAATAAACTTGCTTGAGGTATTGATAAAACTGGAACTTTTTCTTTTTCTTGGGTTCAGTCTGCTGCATATGTATTCTGCAGTCTATCTGGTGAGGAAAAATTAGATCTGAGTCGTGAAGGTAGTTACAGACAAGCTTAATTCCAAGTAGGTGAAAAATCCCACTGATTTCCTCAGGCTACTCATTTGTTAGAGATAGACAAGTGCTAATATACAATGATAAATTGACTTCATAATGTACAAATCGTGCATATGCTGGTTTTGCAGGTGAATTTAAAGACTGTCATAAACTTAAGATAAATAATCTGGAAAAATTCTTATTTAATCACGAGTTATCTATCCATGCCTCTCCAGACACATTACCAGCAAAATCCTCACTTACCGAGTGATGCCAGCAGTGTGGTTTGGGATTTTCAGTGTACTGTCAAAGAGGTTTCAAGAATGGGTATGCTGTCAGGGTGAAAGCTGACTAGCAGTGGGCAAAATAATTACTTAATTGTTAAGGAAAAAAAAAACCAAACAAACCAACCTGAGATTAAAGGCTGTTGTAGTGGCTATTACAGAAATGTTCGTAGCGTTGATACGTCTAAGAGCTTAATAATAAAGATGTTCCCAATAGAGCAGTTGTGTTCTGAGGAATTGGTTGTGGTTTCACTTAATGTAACTTCTACCCATTATTAGGAGGTAAAAACAGTTTCAGTGCCCTTAAAATAAGAGAAGAAGAAAGTAGGAGCTGTATGCTGGGCTTTCTGGCTTCCAGAAAGCTTGTCGGTAGTTTGCAAGCAAGTGCAAAGTGTGTTTTGTGGAATGGAAACAGAGGCCTTGCAGTGGGCAGGAGATAAAGGATAAATGCCAAGAAACAGTTTTCTGCTGCATCCTCCCCTGCAAGGGTCTGGGTGATGATCAGTGCTGTAAGAAGCGTATCATCTGCCCACATTGGAAAGGGGAGTGTAGAGTATGTTCAAGGGAACCATAACAAAAAATTAGGTCCCGTTACCAAGGGAATGATGACAAAACCCTCTAAGATCATTTCCCTCCTGGTAGTTGCTCCAAAAGTCATAGATTCTAGGTTTGTTATGCAGGCCTGCAAGTTGTGGCAAATTTCAGGCTGTTTTACCAGTCCTGCAGATCGGAGAAGTATTCCCCTCGCCTCATTCTTGTGCATGCATGGGAACATATACACATGTGTGTGCACATGCGCATTAACGCACACACAGAAGATGGAAATCAGTGGAATTCTATAGCTGCATCTGAACTTAATTGACATGAAATTAATGAATTTCCCTTCCTTCAAGAACAAGCTTGCAAAATGTTACATCCATAACAGTAAGGAAGGTCAGTTCTCTGTCTCCTTTTTGTGTCTCTCTAGACCCATAGCCTGTGGCCAAATGCTCTTGTTTTGTACTCATCCTGTGGACTGGAAACGTAGCCAGAGCTGCTTGAAATATCTGGAGGGCTCATTACGGCAGGTAGTTATAGACCTTGTTATCATCTGCTGTGAAGAGCTGAGACCAGCTCTCTGTAGCTGCTTGATGACCTGAAAGGTATGTAGGGGTTTGGGCAGGCTTTCTTTGTCTTGAGTTGGTTTTTACCATGTATTTTTGGATGGAAAGGTAAACTATAGAAGACGCAAAGGTTAAAAAGAGAGCCTAGCGGCAGCTGGATTTAATATCTCTGGTCTGAAGATAAAATGCACTTGGACTGAAAACACATTGCACTGAGGTTTTTACAAAATTAAGAGAAATTATTAGTTTAGGCATCCATTTCTGTAGCACTGACATGCCAAGAGTGCAGCGTAACGGGTGTGCGTTCCCTTTCATAGCAGCCTGTGTCATGTTAATCCTCTTGTTAGTGCAATTACTACTTGTGGCCAGAATGTATGATGATGGTGCAGCGTTTTTCTTCCAGCTGTCATGAAGAGGTGATTAACTCACCCACTTGCCACACTTAAAGCAAATGGGGCATGCAGAAATAGTGGAAAGATGCCTTATTAATTGCTGTGACCATGACATAAATGCTTCATTGAGAAATAATTATCCTAGTATTTAAAGTATTCAAAATGTCCAGGTAACCCAAAATGTTGGGTTGACTTTTGCATTCACATCAGCAAGTAAACTCACGATGACCACTTGCTAGTCATAGCTCTGTTGATCGCTGTAAATAATAACAGTCAAAAAAGATGAAAACTGATGCTCCCAAATGTAAATGCTCAGAGCAGCCGCAAGAAAAACCCGTCAACAAGCTTTAGGGCAGCTGTTACCAGTGGAATCTCAGAAATTCTTGGAAACTTAAGTCTTAATGAATAATAGTGACTGATACCTTAGAATTTGCAAGACGTATTACTTTATACCTTGTTGCCCTTAGGACCTTGCATAATGATATGACATTAATTTAAATCTGTTTCTGCAAACTACAGTTGGTTCCCTATGTCATGTTGCAACACAGATCAAGAAGTTACTCAGGATGGTAAAGGATCTGCTCTTATGCAGACTATATATAAATCTAATTTTCTTTAGCATCCAGTTCTGAAATGAGTAATTACATTTGATACTGTGTGTGTATTTTTCTGTATTACAATTTACTAATTTAAAAATTTGGCAAAGGTATGGATATTAAAAATAGTTATCACCCAGGCCAAGCCGTATCTCTAAAGCTGCTGCTTATCTTAAATCTGCGATGTCTGCTTTGCCAGACAAGTGCTGTGTGATGTGCTGCAGCTTACTGTGACCATGCGATGCAGAAGAGGGCACTGGAATGGAGAACCTGGCTCTTTGTCCTTCACTCATGAGAAGCTCACTGTGCTTTTTTTTTTACATGGTGTCTGCACAAGAGCTACAACAAATATACAATAAAAGAAATTACTTATGTAGTGTTCTGCCTTCCACAGGAGTGAGGGTGGTTTTTCTTTTCCCCTTTCTTTCTTTTTTGCTTCTCTAGGAACCTTTGTTCTCCTCTATCAAAAGAGGAGAAAGGGAGCAGCTTTGTAACAGGAATAGAGAGGAGACTCCTGCCTGAAGACGAGCAGGATGGTGGGCAGTCATGGCAATTGGGCTAGCCAGAGTGCTTGCTTTCTGCTTGCTAACATTTTGAAGCTGGACTGCAGCAGTGTTAGCAGAGCGACTTATTTATGTATGCGAATACTGCTCAAGTTAGTAATAATTTCTGGGATCAGTAACCACTGGAGTCAGTAGTAACTAATTCTCTCCTTCTGAGAAGGATGTATAATCTTTTGTTACCAGTATTATGTGATTAAAGCATGGAAATTCATCTTTTGACAAGCGTGGCAGTGCTTGTAAATATTGCTTGTATGAGTGTTTGTACGTGTATTTGTTTTGCATTATTATTACATAGGCTTTTTTCAACAGCTTTTAGTGAATTACTGAGTTTTGGCAACAATAATCATACTTACTTGGCATATCTGTCTTCTAAAAAAAAGTTCTGCTGTGTCCTTCAGAGTTTTCTGAGTTGTCATCTCTCTTTCAGTGTTATGTTTGTAGCTGCTTTTAAAAAATGTTGAGGTATGAACTTCATTCTCTAAATGGAGAGAACAATAGCAAAAGGGCTGGTTACTTTTTTTCTGAACTCAGGATAGAGTAATAGTAGTAAAATGATTTACGTGCCCTTCTCCTGAACAGTTTACAGATGTTAATCTTTACCATATTGCTTGTTAATCCAGCTGCTGGTAAACCAAGAGGTTGTGTGGCAGGGATGAAGTCAGTCGCTTGCACTTCCTCCCTTGTATTGCCCTGTTCCTGCTAACTCTTCTGTTTCCCCCTCTAAACAAAAGGAGACAATTTCAAAGTGATAAATGATCATCTCCTTTTTTTCTTTCATTAACTGCTAACTACCCTAGAAAGCAGGCTTGCTGCTGTAACACCTGACCACAGATGGTCAGATGAAATAAAATAGATAAGGAGAGCTGGAGTCCATCAAACCAATTTATGCAGTGGATGTAGAGAGGAACAAATTGGATGCTTCAAGAAGTAATACTGGGCAATCAGAGGGTGGCGGTTTTGGTTATTTAGTAATTTATAAGCCAATGGCCTTAACTCTTGTTTGAGGATACTGAATTGTTATCAAGGATGTGTCTGAAACTCCTGGACACTGTCATCAGGATTCCCATAAAATACATTCATTAATCTGCAAAACCTAAAGTGTGCTTATATTGATTGCCTGCTCTCTAACGTCCAATCAAGAAATTTTCACCAATTCATGTCTTATGTGTGCAGCATTGCTTATGTACCATCCTCCAAAGAAGGATTTGCATTACACTCATGGATTTCTACACTTACTGTTTGCACGTAAGGTGAGACTTTGAAACAGTGGGTTTCATCAGTCTGGGGGATACTCTCATCTCCCGACAGTAATCTCTTTTGTGTAACGAACAAAAATAAATGCTCCTCTGTAGAGAACAGGTCGGTAGCAACGTGCGCACAACCACCAGCTGTGGTCTGAAAGGGGCTAGCTCTCCCCTTGCAGTGTGGAGGGAACGTAGAGGAACCAGTCTCATCACTTGAGCACCTAAAAATATCTCCCCTAAAGTTCATAATTAGTGAAGTGATCTTTCATTAGATCTGCATAGACATGTTGTCATATTCTTCTGGAAACCCAAAAGACAACTTGTGTTTCGCAAGGATGTATCAGGAGCAGGCTGAACTCCTTGATCGTTTGTCTTTGCCTAAATATGGTTTGAGCTCTTAAAACTCCAGAATTCTTTGAAAGAAAATGTCCAGGCTAGAAACTGATTTTTGATCATCTAGAAAGAAAAAGCTTGTAGAGATGTCGTTTCTGTCCAACAAAGTCTTATTTATTGTAAGGGAGAGTTTAGTGCTGTCAGACTTCAGTGTCTGCTGGGTAATTCCTCTCTTTCTGCTCCTTCACCTTCATGATGGAAACTTTCCTGTCTAGTATGGAAATATCTTTCCAGGGAGCCAAATTACAAGGCAAAGTGGACCACTTCTGATGCATTTAAGAAGCGTTTTCCTTCAGCCTTTCCATGGAGAGTGCTCTAGGGCCCTGTGTGTGCCATCCTGCCATCTGAACCTTGTTAATGATTCCACCCATCTTTCTGATCAATGAGCACATTCTTTATGCACCTCGTTATCTCCCTCCTGGATGCAATGGAGAGTGGGAAGGGGGAGGGGTGTTAGATAAGCCTTCCTAGACTGTTAATAGAAAGATGAGGATAAATGTACTCAGAAAATGAGTAGTTTCATTTTCTCACAGTAACTCAAAATTCATACTAAATAGATGGTCTGTGCCTTTAGAATGATTTTAATAACAACAACACATGGCCTAATCAAGACCATCAATAATTAGGATTTTTCCAAGATATTTTAAACTGGAAGACTGCTAGGAACAGTCCTGGCAGAAGTCACGCTGTGCCTGCCTAGGCTGTGGAAGAGCTTCATGAGCTGTTTGTCACTGCCTCATGCCCAGGGGCCACGCTTTTGGGATCAGGAGCCCTGTGTGCCTCTTTAAGGGCACTGGCTAAACTGCAAAGAGCATAAAAGCTTCCCTTCACTTTTTTTTCTTTCCTTGGTGATGCAGAGTGGTTGAAAGCTGAGTGAATGTCTGGATGTGTTGGAGGGTGCATCCCCAACCCTGGCGAGGCAGCTGGGCACAGAGGGCTGATTCACGGCAGTGCCAGCCCTGGCTCCAATTTGTTGAAGTCCCTGGTGCTGGTACGGAGGGAGGACAGAGTATTTTCTGTGAGGCAGGCGGGCCTGGCTCAGGCTCCTTCCATTCTCCAGCTGCACTGTGTAAAACTTGTTAACACACTAATATGGATAGTCTAGCCATGTGGCAGAAAAATGGGGAAAAAAATCCACATTTACATTACTTACAGGCACATCTTGTGGCTTTTTGCAACTTCCCCGAATCTCTTTCTCCCGAAACTCTCCTCTGTCTGTCCAAAATGATGTGTCAGCTTTCCAGCCAGGCTTCCTCCTGTCCCACCCCCAGTGTGGGGAAGGTGAGCAACAGGGGGGTAGACATGTGGAGTGTCTGTCTGAAATTGGAGAGCTGGAAGGAGCTCATGTAAATCTTGAGATGTGACGGTAAGAGAAGACTTGAACTAAAATGCTGTGTTACTGAAAAGAAAATATTTTCAGGTGAAAACAAATGAAGCGATACCCTCTTTCTTGGGCTTAACTTGCATGTTTTCTAGAGTAGATCTGTCTCACTGTTATTTTCTGTCGTCTCTAGCTTTTGCTATTTTTGTATTCTTTTGCTCATTATTTCCTGATCCTGCAAAAGCTTAAGCACACCTCTAGTGTCAGGTACTGGGAGTAGTTTCTGCCTGCAGTCAGGCATGTGTGCCAGGGCTTTTCAGGGTTAGGGCTGTAGGAAGGGCTCTTTCATGTTGCACCTTCGTTCCCCATGCAGCTGACTCATGTTTCCGGATGCAACTGTAGTGTCTATAATGAGAAAATTGTCTTTGCAGTACATTTTTCTTGTGCTATCTGGCTGTTTATCCAAATTATTTAGAAAGGGATGCACTTGAACACCTGAATTGCATGTTGTTTGTGCACAGATTGGGGGATTTTTGTGAGTGTGACAAATTACAACCTTGACACTACTCAGTCAATTATCTGGGTTTCTTACACACTTGGGTAGTTGTGCACACAAATTGGGTACACGGTGGTGTACCTAACTCTTAAGTTTAGAACATTATTGAAGTGTTAAATGAGAATCTGTTTCCAAGGACATGCTTTGTAATTGGAAATCGAGCAGGCTTTGGTGCAGGATAGGACTACGGCTAGCAGGAGGTCCTTTAACATCATCTTCAGGTTGACTCTTTCTGATGAATTTAATCCTTCTCCTGTTTGAATCTTCCTCAGTTACCAACTAACTTGGCTTCCGCGTGATGAACTGAAGGCGTCTGTGATGAAAGGCCACAAATACACATTTGAATATTCTGCTTAGGGTGATACTGTGCAGCTTCAGCACAGGTGATTTTTTTTTTTTTTTTTTTTTTTACCCCATAGCTGCTTTGCTACAGGGAATAGAGATGCTCTCTGGTGACTGTTTCCTGATGGGAACCTCTTGGATTGCAATTGAATTACAAAGGGGAGTCAGTGGGAGTGCCGCCACCGGGGGCCTGGTAGTGATCTTTGAAACTCAGTAAGGTCTGTGGGGCTGACGGTCTGCCCCACATGGGCCTGGTACAGGGTCCATCCCTGCTCTAACCTGTTCTCCCAAATCCAACCACTGACAAATGGAAAATGTTACAGATTGTTTCTTGCTCCCCACTGTTAGTCATATTGCAGGAACATGTGGAAAGATTCATCAAAGGGTGTTTGTATTCCTCAGCTGCCTTGTCCTTGGCTTAAATCTGTGTCTTACTGCTGCCAAGTGTCTCTTGCTGCAAGTCGGTCTGTAGATGACTTGATTTTCTTATCGTTACTCAGTGATGGAGAACTGCAGAAAGTGTTAAGATACAGGTCAGTTATTGCCTGTTGAAGGGAAGTTAAGGTCACTGATGGTTAGATGGAATGCTTTGGTATTCTTTTCTGATGCATTTCAGATTTTTTTAAGTCTGAAGAAACTGTTGACTTCAAATACCTTCCTGTTTGGAGACTTCCTTTTGGCTGGTTTTGGAAAGTTGTGATAACTTGGTTCCTACTGACACGACAGGATTCTCCCGTCTTCATGGGTCTAATAGGTGCTATGGTACTTGACAGATTTCTCTTCTCCCACTTCGGAGAATTGAAATCCCATAAACAAATGAATCTCATTCAGGCCCTCTCTTCCAGGAATTGTTTATTAATTCAAGCACACCAATTCAGGCAAAATCCTCAACTAAAACAAAGCAATGTTCTTGCCTTGCCCAGCCAAAGCCACAAGTGCCTTTTCCTTTGCTTCTGTCTGTCCCAGACGCAGGAGCCACCGCTCCCCTTTGCTTGGTCTTCCTCAGTTTGGCTCAGCTCTTGTTTCAGAAAACGTCTGATTCTTTCTTTAAGATGTGGTAATTCAACAAGGCTGCTTGGACATATGCTTCAGACATACACACATAAACCAAAGGTTGTTGCACTCACCTGCCACACTGGCTTTGCCAGTGGAAACTTTGATCCTTTCTTCTAGACTGTATCTTGCAGTAGCTGTAGTCATTTTCTTTACTTTCAAATCTCAGACTCTCATCTTTGCCATTTAGATACGTTGTTCACTGTGTTTCTGGAAAAGTTATGAGATTGTGTAAGGTAAAATGCCCACTGACAGGGAATTACTTGGAAAGCTTTCACATTTGGGAGGGGGAAAGAACACCTGCTAATCTGCTGTCTTAAAAAGAAATGGGAAGATAAAATAATTATTATTTTGAAAGTTTGTTATTTTTGTAAATTTGTCCTGCAAAGCCTTGCTTTCCATTTTATAACTGAGCACAAACCATTCACATTCACTTTGCATAATGGGAAGTGCAAAAAAATCCACTCTAAATTGTACTGATATTGGAAGTACAATATTAATTCATACTGTTCTGTGTAGACATATACATGGTTGTAATATCATCGTGGATGAGTTTTTTTGAACTCTTATGGCCATTATTGTCATGGCTTTTTGACAAATGTAACTTTAAAAGTATTTCTAGAAGTTTTGTTGTATTTTTGTTTCTGTTTTGTTTTGACAGTTGATAAACATCACAGAAGAAGATTGGTAAAAAGACAGATGCTTACTTAGTGGGTACACAGTTTGAATGACAAACCAAGATCAACAGATCATTATTTTTCACAGCAAGCAGAGAAGAGCTTAGAGAAATGGCTTATTTTAGTGCCAACCTGTGCTGATAGTAGCTGTTGTGTTCCAGAATGCTGCGCAACAGGAGAAGCTCGCTCTTACGCTATTTTGAGATTTTGCTCTGTTTGATTGAAATTACGTTTTTTACGTTCAGGCCACTACCAGTTTGCTCAGAGTACTGCCATTACAAAAAGGAGGCTGATAACCTCATCTGCTCTAATTCATGTCAGAAATAATAAGTTGTTGCATGTTATCAAATATTTATTTTCATTTTCTGCATTTTTACCAACTTTTGGGCTTTATTCCCAGCTTCATAGAGTTGATGCTTACAGCAGGTCAATTAAGCGTAGGCAGCATGGTCTTTTCACTCTCTTGACATCCTTTATTGTTGAACTAGTTTAACTGTAGACTAAATCTTTATGCAAGTCAAAGTACTCTGCTGCAGTTGCACATCATCTGATGTCTTCAGAAATCCCACTATGTCCTCAGCTTCTTAAGGAAAAAAGTAGGTGATTCAGGACAAGCTCATTCAGTGCTTGTGGAGAGCAGCTTTGGGTTTTTTTCGCAACATTCCAGTGGTTGAAGGGTGTATCAGATGTTTTCTGTTTACTGTCTTGTTATATATATGGATACAGTGGTAGCATGGTTCAGAATTCTTTGTGATTGTTAAATGGATTAAATTAGTGGCATGTGGAAATGCTAGATAATATTTATTTTATATTTCTGTGTTCGACTTCTGAGGTTTGAGTGGTAGTTAGCTAAAGGGAAATCCTTGTTTCTATTTCACATTAATCATATGTTCGTCATTATAAAGTATGTTCATATGAGTGTTTTTCACATCTCAGTCTGATTTTCTCTTTGCTTTCACGGAGCTGTACAACTGATGATATGCATGCACTGTCTCAATTTTAAAACCAGTTTTTGACTTAATTCTTCCAGATAGGAACTGAAGAGTTTGCTCCAACTGCTGCTGCTGAGCAGCTGGTAAGGTGAAAGCTCTTTGAAAGCATAGTCACAACCTGCCAGTAACTCACAGCTCAAAGAGCTTGGTTCTGCCTGTAAATATTTGTACTTCAGGAACTGTTTTATTGCTCTCTTGGATAGCAAATGGCTTGCCTGTAAATTTTTTTTACCCAGTAAGGGCTGTTTTACCTGACTGCACTTCTGTTCTGCTCATAAATACTCCAGCCACTCGGGATTGCTTAAGTTTGGGACATTCTAATAAAACAAGACTGTACCGTGGAACTTCATAAACTCAGTACGTTTTTCTGGAATGGCTGCACTTCTACACAGCTGCTGTTGATCTGCCCAACACCTTTCCTGTCCTTGTCCTTGGAAGTTTTCTCTGTAAATGGCGTGACCGTGTAACAAAACATAAGTATCAACCACGTTGCTGGAGCCAGCCTGGACTGTACAGACCATTGGGAATGCACCACCATGCATTCTCAAATGCTATGAACAGAGCAGTTGTAGTGCCCAGACAGTAATTGCTGAAGTCGTTTACCTGTGGTAAGCAAAAGGATTGAGACTGATGTGTTCTTTAACAGAAAATGCGCAGAGGCCTTGTTTTCAAATATAAACAACAACTTGTATTGGCAGGTGAGGAATTTGGGCCCGCAGTTTGCCATGTTGGTCCATCAGATGATAATTTGATGAGTTAAATGGCAAGACAAACCTGCATGTTGGAGTGTGGAGACTGTCTCTGGCAAACAGTGCTCCTGACACCTGTGGAATAAGGCACCTCCCACCTAAGTGGCTGCATGCTGGTGGAGACTGCATCCATGCGAATCCAATTGATGCTACGATAGGTCAGTGTTCTTCCTCAGTCTCTTCTTGCTTTTATTCTTTGTAAGTAAATAACATTTAATTTAAACATCCTTGATATTTGGAATTAACCGGTAATTGTGTGAGCTATTAGGTATGAACATTTAGCACTAGTCCCTCCTAAAGTGAATGAGCAGTCACTCAGCCTCTGTCTTCTGACCTTATGCCATTGGTTCTAGAAGATAATTTCTTCTAATAAATGGCTTTGAGGCAGAAAAAAGTGTTTAGTGTGGTCTTGATGCTGTAAGTGACCAGGAGCGTGCAAGAGGATGGCCAACCAAGATGATCTCCAATCATTGATGTTGAATCCCTGCAGTCATTTTCAGAAAGGTCAGTTAAAACCCAGGAGAATCAATGAAAAAATTAATTTCTTATTGTAGTTTAGATGACAAATAGTTGAAGATGTTTTCAAGAAGCCGTAAATCTGGTACTGATACTTAAACCTTTGAACTGGATGGTTGGGTTACATCAATATAAGTCAATGGCCAGCTGGATAAATCATAAACAGCAGAAGCCTCAGAACTGGGAGGTGAAACTTCTGAGCAGCTCATGAACTGGGTGTGCTTACATCAAATCGTCTCCAAAGTTAGAGACGTGAGGTTACAGGCCAGCACGCTGTGCTGTGACTCTAGCAGATGCATTGTTCTCTTTCAGTATGAAAAAAATGACCCCCTGCTGCTGCCCTTCCTCCTCCGCAGAGGTCAGCCGTCCCGAGGCTGAGCATTGAGCCTCCTCACTTTGCTTCTAAATCGGCTCTTTTTCTCTGCGGTAACATCTCTGAGCAGAACTGCCTTTGCTGAAGGTAAAGGAATAAACCAGTGTGTTCTGAGTGTCTTAGATACCGTGATTTCAGGCATGACAGGAGAAGGGTGCAAGGAAGGCTATTTCCTTGGTACATGTGAGAGGAGAGTATCTCTTGTCTGGGCCTGTTTGTGAACCTCCACAGGGAATTTTCATGATAGATTGACAACCTGTGAAACTATGACGTTAGTATCAAATCATCCCCGTGACCTTCGTACATCTTTCCCAATAACTGCTGCTTGGATTTCAGCATGGATACAGCAAGCAGTGTGTCCGTAGGTTGCTAGGGTTGGAAATGACTTTCTACAAGTAATCAGTTCAAAAATTGCACGATGTTTTGAGAGAGCACAGGGGTTTTTTTAAATAATGAATATTTGTAAGGCAATATAGTATTTCAAAAGAGAAGTTGTTTTGTCACACCTGAAATGCTATAAAGGGGATGAAGAAAACTGGCCCTGGCTTTTGGAAGATTTTTTTTTTTTTTTATTAAATATTGTAGGTTTCAAGATCAGAGGGGAGTCCTACTGCAAAAATGAAGAGATGAGTTCAAAATGATGTAGTAGAAAGATGTTTTGTAGTCTTTTGGTTATGGTGCTGATCTGAATAGAAACAGCCAAATCTATTTTGACGTGATGATTGGAAACAAAGCTAACACAGTTTCCAGAAATGTCAGTCATACTCGATGAAAATTTATTTCCCTCTGTCATAAAATTGTACCGCCCACTGAAATTAAAACCTTTTTTTCCCTTTGGTTTGCTGGTGTGTCAGATAGAAGCACCCATTTAGCTAAATTTCAAGCAGCCTTTGTCTCTTTCAGTATTCAGTTTGAATTTATTTAGTATTAAGATGCAGTGACAGTTTCACAGTAATTCCTTTTTATAAATATGCATGCTAAAGAGTCTCAGCATGCACAGCTAGAGTCATTACTCACGTAGCATATTTGTTTTCTATTTTTTTCAGCTACTCTGATTCAAATGTAACTCTGTTCTTCTTGCTGTTTAACTTGATTTCAAACAGTTTGAACAATATAGCCAAAGGCACCTGTTGTAACGCAGAGTTGAAACCATGTCTGGAATTTGTTAGAGGAAAACCCAGCTTTAAAGGACAGGTGCCTGTCCTTTAAAGGCAAAAAGTAGAGTACTTTGAAAAAGTTTGCTGTAATATCAGGTTAAGTAAAAGATGAGTAATTTTGAAGCAAGCTAGCAGCTCTGGTGAAGGGTCTACCTCTGGCAAAATGAGCCTGTTGGTGTTCCTCAGCCTTCAAACTCCTGGGTTGCTTCTGGGCCACTGGAAGTGACGCTGGTGTGGGAAACGCAGATAGAGGCCTATTTACATGTACCCAGTTCCCGGTCAAAACCATGGATCAAAAATAATTGGGTCTTGAGATGGGCTTTTGTGGAGGAGATGCAATTCTGGTGAAAAGGTAAAAAATAAAGAGGGTTGGATCTGGTACTGTGCACTGAAGAGAGGGTCATGCTGAGAAGTGAGGTTTGTAGGGGAAAAAACCACTGATGGCAGGAGAAGGGCAGACTTGGATTCTGTCTGCCATAGTATTGCTGAGGAGGTGAGGATAATCTTTAAAGTGTTTCCAGAGATTACTGGCAAAGAAAAGAGTCCTTATAAGAAATGGCACCTCATGCCGTTCCTTAGGAATGATGGAAAAAGTTCTTCATGTGTGAATAGCACCATGTACAAATCCATGACAAGAAATGCTGTGGTTTTGCCCCCACCAAGCTGCACACCTTCTACTTCAATATTCTGCTTTACTAGGTTCATGCTCGTGATGGATACTGTAAAATGCATTTTCCTCATTCCCCAGCGAGAGATTTCTTTCCTTCAGTAGCATGTGTTTTTATTTCACTTTTATTAAGCTTCTCTTTAAGTGTTTTGAATTTATTTGTTCTTTAGCATGTTCTCTTCACAGGACAAGACGTATAACTGGTAGGGACCAGCCAGATTACTCAATCCATTTTCCTGTAACCAATGAAGGAAGAGAGAAATGAAATGAAATCATTCTTCAGGTTTTCACCATCTTGTGCTGTGAGGAGAGATCTGTTTTTCTGTGTAGGAGGGTGGTCATCAATATTTTCAGTACTGAAGACTTGAGTAACAATAATAGAAAGCACTGTTTTTCTGCTGATTAATTTCCTCATGTAGTGCTTATTTAAAAAAAAAACCAAAAAGTTCTTTTTCCAGACAGAATCAAACTGTAAACATAGTAGCTGTACTTTTGCACAAGTCAGGTGGATGTCAAATAAGATGGCAATGAAATAACAAAGTGCTTTCAAAGAAATGAGTGCACCTCCCAGTGAGACGGAGAACAGCAAGGAGGAGAAATTGGTTGGGGAGCATCTAGAAAAATCTGAACGTACAAAGAATTGAATGCAGTAATGATTTTAAAGAATTGTTTATCAGCTTGGTGAGTTCTGGTGTTTTGTTCAGAGAAGTTGTAAATTGGAGAAGGAAATTGAGACATTAGGGAAAAGTGAATTGGCAATTCCTGTGACTGTCAGACTAGTAATGGGACAGATGCCCAAATCTATCTCTGAAGTACTTGAATAGACCCTCTCTAGGTCCTGTCTTAGCTCATAAAAAGGCTCAGAGGGGTTCTCTGCTTGGTGTTGGGAAGGGAAGCACAGGTGGGATTTTTAAAGGCACATGTAGAAGACTCCCACTTCGTAATTTCGATGGACCTTTATGGCTTTGAAACTTTTTCTTCCAAGTCAGTAACTGCCTTAATCCTCCACGGTATTTCAAGGGTTAATTCTTTTTAAAGTGCTACAATGTTTAATGTTTCTTGACCTTTAATTGAAACAAAGCCTATGAAATGAAAAACAAGATAACAGGGGAGTTCCTAATTTAGAATGTGTCTAGGTTGGGGAGAACTTAATTTCTGTATTGGAAATTGCAACTTTGACCCTAGAGCTGAGTTAAGGTCTGCTTCTTATTTATGTTAGAATGAACCAGTTTCTAAGCTGTGGTTTTTAAGTCCAATACTTCTCAAGTGAAGGGGTTTTTTTGTTTTTTTGAGGGGAGTTGTTTGGTTTTGTTTTGTTTATTTAAAAGAATGAGGAATTATGGGGGAATATTCCATTATAATCTTCTCATGTCTTGTTCTGCTTCCCTAATGTTACTTTAAGTATAGTTTCTACGCATTTGTAAATAAACGCATTTTCTCCTGTGGGATGTTCCTATTACTGCTCGTATGTCTTAATATAAATTTTGATACGTGCTGCACTCAAGTCGAAAAGCATCACAAATATTTTTTTCTCCCAACAATTACCAAAGGTTACTCAAAGAGCAAAGGCATTATTTAATTTAATGTTCTAGAACCATTCAAGAGAAAGTGCACTTGTTACTTTCAAAATTGTCTGATGCTGCCTTTGCCTCCAGCCAAAGAAAAAAGGATTTCCTTTTCCTCACAGAAGGGTACTCTCATCAGCTGTTAGCACTTTATTGTTGACATTGTACCTTTGTGTTACTCTGAGTTCAAGGATCATAAACTTCACCAGGTTGATTACTCACCAGTTAATCTCAAATGGATTTCACTGTCCAATCTAGTTACTTGTATTTCTGTTGTACACTGCTGTATACCTCTTGTAAGACTTCCAGCAACCTTGGTACTGGCGACGTAAACCCTTGGTTTGGAGGGAGTTATGCATGGCATTTTTAAATGTCAAAAATGACACACAGTTGTTTCAGCCTGGGCTGTCTTTGTCTCTGTGGTTGTCCCAGTTGCAGACTAGTCCTAGTCTAGGTGATGGCTCATCTGAGTTGTTACATGTTGCTCATACATATTATGGGGCAATAGCACAGGATGTTATTACCTCGTACCCTAATTAATAGGCTCATGAAATTCTGAAGCATGCCAGATTGCCTCAGTGGAAGATCCAGGTAACAGCTGTAGGACTGCAAATATTTATTATTGTAAAGGACAAGAATATTTTAAATACAACTTCAGAACTAATAGGTGAACAACTAGTGTTAAGAGTTCAGCAGAAATTAGCCTCATTTACAGGGTTCTCTGGGTACTGGTACTTCATGCAAACTGCTCTGAGCAGTTCACTACAATTGGAAATCAAGGAGAACTATCCTTTCTGCTTTTTTTAATGAAAAATACATTAACTTGTGTTTCCATCTTCATTTAAGTTCTGCTTCTGCTTGCTAGAGCAGATCTGTGGCTAAGCCATTGGTCAATTTTTCTTCAATTAACATCCTTAATTACATTGTAATTTCATCCTCGACAGTCAGAAGCCTGTCATTAGAGTTGAATTCTCTTTAACAACCAGTATGTCAGGATTTTTTTTTTCTTCACATGCCACAAGATATTTATGGGGGGAGGAGGGGGAATCCCTTTAAAAAACTTCAGTTATTTTCCTGTATAGGCATTTAAGCATCGTGCGGTGGCCGCACAGGCTGCTGTGCCTGCGCAGTGCTGCAGTTGGCAAGTTAGGTATGAATGAGTCCCTCTTGTTCGATACTTTGCTAAGTCCAGCTGCATGTTGCAGTTATCTGAGGGTAGATGGGAATACTATCCAATCATTATTTTCCTTAGAACAAAACTGCTTTGACTGTGTTAAATCAAAGCTTTCTGTAGTTGGTTGCCTGCCAGTCTCGTACACCAGCAAATATTTTGGATCGAGTTATGCCATCGCTGAGTTTGGGTTCACACCCTGCTGCGTTCTAGCTGCATGCTACTCCCTGTCCCCTTGGACGCTGACGGCACCTCTCCGTGCTGATGCCCCTTGGATTCCCAGCATCAACCTTTTTCTGCCAGGTTGTCTGGTAGAAGAACAGGGCCAAGTTAAACTTGGGACAATTTTCAGAAATGGGCTGTTCTGTCTTTGGATTTGAGGAAGGTTGGTTGTGCTCCACATGGGCCTGTGTTTCCAGCTGCACCAGTGAGCTGGTGAAGGATACGGGGGCTGTCCAGGCCAGCCCTGTGGAGAGTCTTAAGCTTTCACCAAACTCCTTCCCACTTGTGACTTGGAGTCTGATCCGGAGCCTGGCTGGTTGCGGTGGCTAAATGTGCTCTGGGAAGGCACGTGAGTGGCGAGATCTCAGCTTTTTGAATAATTTAAAAGGCAGCTCATCTATTTGTTTAGAGACTCCTCATACTAGGTTCAGACTTGCTTGTCTCTGTGCTACAGTAGCATTTGGGTGGCTTAATGAATTATTCATGTCACTTGGTGTAGGGTCTTGATTTTCTTTTGAAGGTTATCAATACAAATAGCGCTGCCAATTGATACTGCTTAGCTGTGATGAGGCAAGAACCTAAAATACATCTAGAAGTTACAAAATTACATTTTCCCGCACTGTTGTCATAAAAAATAAATTCAGAATTAGGTTAAAAAAGAGAAAGGTGAGATTGCGATACACTACATAGCAACACATGGTTTCAGAAAGATTCCTGGAATTATATTATGCAAGTGTGTCACTGCTGTGAGCAGCTATATTTCAGCAATACATTTATTCTTGTTGCTGAAGACATCATGCCCTCAGTAAAAAAAAAAAAACAACAAATAAAGCGAAAAATACCATATGAGTTTTCCCCCCAAATACCCGATGCTATGTAACTGTTGGAATTTTATTTGCCATTCAATGAAAGCTGAAGGGTTTAAGGATGCTGCTCAGTTTAGCTGGCAGGAGATGTTTCAGCTCGATAGCCGGGTGTTAAGTCCTGACAGTGGAGGCGATGTGTTGACCATCAGTCGCTCAGTTGCGTGTGAAGAAGGACTTACGTTGGAGACAGCCGGGTGCGTAAATGTGCTTTCAGAGGCAGGGAGCCTTGTGAGAAATCAGCCTGCTTAGTATGTCTGCTTCTGCATGTCAGACTAATAGAATAAGAAAAGGTGGCAGAAAAATAATTGCTTTCTCTTTACTAATGAAAGAGCACTTCAAGTCGCCGATAGTTTTACTGACTTAATTACTTTGCAATGGCAATATTCAGTGCCTTTGATTTGAGTTTTGTAATAGCAGTTACATAGACTTACTAGTTCCTGGGTGAACCAGGCAATTTTTTATGCAATTACGTGTGGAATGTTATTTAAGTGCATAAGGAAAAGTACAGAAAAGAGAGGGAGGTGAAGTAATTAGTGAGCAGGATGGCTGTGCTGGGGGGGAGGTCCCAAAGAAGGCCAGAGATGGGTTTTCAGTTCCTGCTTGTTACTCTTGTGGTTTCAGTCCCATGGCTGCTTCGGCACCTTGAGGTCTTCTGAAAATATATCCATTTATTTAGCCTTAAATTTTATGTAAAAGTAAAATCCCACCTGGGTGAGTGGAAGAAAATGAAAGAAAAAAAAATTAGCAACGTTTTTGAACTTTGTTGTTTCAAACCCCCTCTACGTAGTTTGTAAAAGATGGTCATGAAGCTCCTGTAGTTTTACAGTTGTATGTAGAAAAGTGAATTTAAATGAAGAACAACAATGTAAAAAGGCTGTATAGTCTTAGTGGTCAGAAGTTTGTGCCAGTGGGCTCAGGGGTGCTGGCTCTGCTTGTCCTTTGGACATTGTGTGTGCCACTGGAGAAGAGCATCAAGAGAAAGATGTCTTCTCTCCTCATGGTGCTGCTGATGGTTGCAGCGGAGAAACCTGCTCCTGGGATGGGGAGGGCTAGTTGCCCTCCAGCCCCCCTGCGCTGGGGCGGCCTTGTGTTCGTCCGCCCACGTGAATCCCATCACAGTGCAGTTTCTGACAGCCGTATTGCATGGCCTGTCACGTACCACATGGTTCAGGAGAGACACAGCTCTCCTCTGAAGAAATTTCACATCTCTGGCAGCTTACCACTGTGGAAGGAGCATCTGTCAGGCTCCACATTAATGTGGTTTAATAACATTCTTTCTGACTTCGGCTTGATACCACTTGTAATATGAAAGGCATTTCACACATTGGAAGCCATATAAATCTCTGTGTGTGTACATAACACAAGTGAAGCTATCAGGTAGGTGAGAACGTATGCTCTGCATTCGGGGCTGCAGAGCATTAGCTGACATCTTTTTAACTTGATAGTAAAGTGCATTTGGATTAACGACTAATTCTGAACTGACTGATATACTCTCTTTCTGGTGATAGCACTTGTATTCTTCTTGGAGCAAAACATTTACTCCAAGCAATAAGATGCCCTGGCAGACAACACAAGAAGGAAGGTGCAAGAATCTGAGCAATAACATTGTGGTAAAGCTGTCTTCATGGCTGGTTTTTATTGTTGTAGCTATTTTGGCAAATTACTAGCCAGGTACATTACCTAACTTGCATTAATTACATATGTATATATGGCTGTGTATAGGTTAGTACAGTATGTGTTCTGTGTAAATGTTTTTCTGTGTTCTGCTATTTGCAAACATGAACGATTTTTAGATCTAGCAGGGAATAAAATATATAACCCAGAGAGCAGTACATACAATGCAATGCAAATATTGGGGCCAGCAAGTTTATAATAAGGATCTGTAGGGTAGACAAAGATTGATGAATGAATGAACCATCTCACACTTTTGCATGCAAAATGAACAGAATGTCCTAAGACTCTTTCAAAGGTGACAAAAGCATTGCATTTTATGGAGGAAAGTTAGTGTTTTCATGTTGCTGGATTTATCCTGGAGTGGTTTGCATTGCTTAGAGGGGTAACAGCCATGCTGCATTGTATGTAAATACATGACATCAGAATTAATTATCATGTTACACTTAACAGTTTGTGAAAAAAGGCCAAATTCAAAATTCCCTTAGATTAGTACTTGTTTGTTGAGTCAGGCTGTACATTTTTCCCTGATCATTTCAAAAGCTTCAGTCAGTAGAAAAGTAATCAACATTTTTGAGTGACGTATTGGTAAGGGCAAAGTAGTCATAAATAGTTGTTGGAACAGGAATTATATTGACACCAAACTTTTGAGTACTTTTAAAATTTGAGTGCATCTTTTCTGACGATATAAAAAGACCATTGCTTTTCAGACGAGTTTCTGGTTGACCCAAAATCTCAGTGTACTCACTGACCCAAAATCCATGGAGTGTAGAATTCTCAGTTTAAATTTAAACTGTTGTGGTTTTTTCCCCTTTCAGAGCTGCCAGATAGCATGATGCAGAGCAACTAGACATGTTCCACAACTAGACCCTTCCATAGGGTAAGTCTGTCTGCAAAGAAGTGAAATGGTTTGCCTTGTCTTGACGCACCAAGACCCTGTGTGTCCCGCAATTCACTGCTGAGAACGTGTAGTGGCGCTGGCAGCCGAGGGTGCTGAGGCGGTGTTTCTCGGTGCTGTGGGGTATACCTATGTCTGTCCTGCACACCAGCAAAGCCAGCTGGGATGATCTGTGCCAGGGTAAAGCCTGATACTTTTTTCTTATTATAAGATCATGGATTGTGTAGTGTGTCTTACTAGGCTATACCTTTCTGTCTTGTCTGGCTTGAAATTACATATTCACTTTGAAACTGTTTTCCCATAAAGTAGGAAGGCTTTTATTCAGCTGCATTTTGTTAAACTGTGTATAGAACCCAGATGCAACCATGGTCTGTGCATTTTCAGTTGTTCCTTATTTCTTTCTGTGAGTCTCAAGGCCTGTTTGAGAGATCTGTGGGGTGGTATCATGCCAGTAATGAAATGCTGGGTTCAAAATGAAAGGCAGTCATTCCAAAACATTTTTATTTTTAGATCCTCCTTTTCTTAGTCTTGGATGCTATTTCCCTCTGCCCTCCTTCAGCGTGATTGCTTGCCAAGCCGTGTGAGGCAACTTAAAACTGACATCCAACCACAGCTTGAAATGTGCCTTGAAATCTGTTTTAATTAGATATGAGCCATAATAATTTAATTACAGATCCACCCACTAAATTGTCTGTTTTGAATTGTAGCAGCCACATTGTGTACAGAAACAAAAATGTTTGGAGTAGATACCTCACTGATTTCTATCAAGGGCATTCACACTCGGAATAAAGTACCAGAGTACTGTGACTGTTTAACCTCTAGCTTGGTAATTACCCACATTACTTGTAAAATCTGCCAGATTTATCTAGATGTAAGTCAGCTCTGGCTTAACTGCTTACTCCTGCAGGATGAGATGCCTGGGGCATCTTGCACTGAGGAAGCACCTGAGTGCAGGATCATGCATGTACTGCTGGTAGGGAGCATGCGGCCAGCATTAGATGACTGGATCTTGAGAAATGTCTCATTGCTTTGTGGACAGACCTTTCAAATAATTATTTCCTGTAAATTTGAATTAAACACATATCATGCATGTAAGATAGAATTCTGTCCTTCAGTGTAGATAAATAGAGGCTGTTGTCTGAGAGGAGTCACTGCTGGGGAATGGTGTCTAGGTTGCTATTCCGTCCTCTGTTAAGGAATATAAGTTATTGCTGGTTAAACTTGCCATTGACAGAAAGACTGATAGAGTAATTATTACACCTTCGTCCATGTTTAATATGTAATGTGTAGGCTAAATCATATGGTAACCTGGCATCATTCAGTGATGTGTGTTGTACTACAGCAGGAGGAAGATCAGGGAGTGAAGGCTGTAACTGAAGAGGAGGGACTGTACTGGAAGACCCAGCAGCTGCAGAGGTAGGAGCAGACAAGTTGGTAAATGGAAACTTCTTGTGCTCCCGGTGCAAAACACCACTTGCAACCCTCTGATTGAGTCAGTCAGTCAGTCAGTCAAACTGTCTGTCTGTCACAGATACAAACAGTGGTTGTTAGAGTTAGTGTGAGAGCAGTGGAATTGCCTTGGGGGAAAATACCTGCAAATATGCCAGAGCTACTGCATGAACATACCTAAAATACGCAGTACTAGTCAAACAGGAAATAATTCATTTCATTCATTCTGAATTATCTGAAATAAATCTTTAAGTATATTGTTGAAGGGCTTTTTACATTTTAATTAGAATGTCTGAAGAAATACTGCTGTAGAAAATATTGTGGTTGATACTTTAGTTACTGTGGCTCCTACCCATCTTCTCGTCAGCATTATGGTATAATGTTTCCTTTCACTTTGCTAACATACAGATTAAAGGTAATCTTTAGATTTGGAATGTTTTGTATCTTCATATTCACAGATGAATAATTTTCAGTTTGGGGATTTCTGCTTATGTCTAAATCTTTGACATGTTTGGATATTTTTTCCAAAATTGTTCGACAGTTATTCTGATGAAATCCTGTTAACGGAGTTTCTTAGTGGTTAGCAGTTAAAGGTGGAAAGCTGTAAAACCTAAATCAATTCTGCTCTTGTTGTCAGTGGCATAAATTCACATTTAAATCAGCAAAATGACATTATGAAACCTGAGGGACGGGAGTATACCTCCATTGTGGGCGGGTTCTAGAAGGCAGCTGGTGTGCTGTGACGTCAGCCAGGGTATAAATGAAAACTTAGTTGTGCGTTCAGAAAACTTAAAAGCAGAATGTTGCTGAAATGAAACTCTGCCGTAGAAGAGGGGCTGTGGGACTTGGAGGGAGAGCCCATCGGTGGGAAATCAGGGAGGCTCACGTCGCCACAGCTGGGACGGCCCTTTGCTCTGTGATAACAGTTGATACCAGTTCTGGATCATTACCCTCCTCTGAAAGATTTCTCATGCACTTGAGGATAAAAGGCTGTGTTCTTCTGTCTTTGGCTCTGCCGGAGACAGCGCCAAGGCAAGATGTTTTCCATTGTTATCAAGAAATAAGTTGGCATTTTTATCATTATTTTTATGAACAATTCTTCTTATTTAAAGCTCGTTGGAAGTCAGCAGGTACCATTGTGATTGAAGGCCTAATGTTTTAAGAATTAATTTGGCCATCACTTGTTGCAGGATTGGACCAAACTGCTCATATCAGCTGCCTCTGAAGGAGAGGGCTGAGGGATAATACTTGTCAGGTGCTTCTCTGTCTCCTTGGCTACAACATAATTTAAATGCCATCTATTTTATTGGCACTAATGAAAATCTTCTGGGATACACATCTTTTTGTGTGATATGCAGTGATTTCATTTGAATCATAGGCTGTGTTAAAATGTTAGCTATAGGTATGTAGTATTTGGGGTATCAAGCTAATCACCTCTCCAAAAGGGTGAAAATGGTTTAGGAAGACAGAAATATTAATAATGTGTGTTTCTCTCTATTAAATATTCTCAAATGGCATATTTTATTGTTTGAGTCTTTCCTTCCATGACACTAATATGGCACCAAGAATTTTTTTTCCCTGAAAACTCAAGTATGTGTTTCTTAGCAAACACCTATAATTAGGTCAGAACTTTATAAAAGGCTTTCTGTTTGCATAGAATAGCATTAATTTTGCATTCTTCTATCAAATGAAACACAGAGAAGGAACAAATAATTTATTCATGCAAACCAACCCACATGAATCATTTATTTACCTGTTTTGGTAATTTCACAAGCTCACTTTTTATGCATCAAGCTGCAAATTAATCAAAGTGTTCTAGGAGTTGATTTTGTCCAGATAAAAAGTAATAATGACATAAATAGCTTCCCCTGTATGGAAGATCGTCATGTGACCTTGGGCAAAAAGTCCATCCAGGGTTTTGGTTTTTTTTTAATTAAGTAACTATCTGAAAGAGCAGGTATAAGAGACAGTTTTCACTGTCTTTCAGCTTCAGCAAGTATTAATGAAGAAGAATTTTGTGTTCAACCCTATGGAGTTAATCCATGAATTCAGACCAACTCCCTTGAGTTTGTTAAGAGTTTTCATCAGTGTAAATAAAACTAAACCTGGTGTAAGGGTTTTAATCTGCAAATGCATGTAGAAGTAAATGAGAAATGTACTGACTTTCCTGAAGTGTGTTCTGTTACCAGCATCAAAATTTAATGGAACAAATTCGGCTCCTGCTGAGCCCAGTGACAAATGACCCATTGAGTTCTACAAGTGCAGTATTTGACATCATTTAAAATACACTGTTACGTGTCAGTATGGTTCTGAATTAGGTGCTGTTTACTGAATCATCTTTGGAGTTCAGGACTGCGTTTTGTATTTTGCTACTGTTACCATGTTTTGGTTAGAGCTGAAAGAGGCTGTGGCAGAGTAGGGAACAAGTGCTGCTTGACGCTAGACTGTATGATAACCTACGTACTCCCTGGCTACACTGATTCTAATGTTTATATAAGTACCAAATTTTGACCAGTGTTTTACAGAATTTTACTTAGTGTCTAATGTCATGTTGATCTGTGAAATATTTAAAACATGCAGCATTAAACAAAAAAGTGGTATACAGCTGACACACTGTATTAAGGAAATATATGGTCATTGATTCCAACATATGCTTAAAGAGAAAAGTATTCTTTGGAAATATCTTTGGTATAGTGACAGTTCTTTAAAATTAGCTAAAACTAACTTTGTTACCATTGCAATTTCCAAAATCGTGAAGACTGTCAGAAAAGCAAGTAATGATTAGGGTTTCGGGCTTTACAGGGTTACTAACAACTGCTGTACTGGCCATCTTCTCGTTTACCTTTTTCCTATGGGGCTAGATAGGCAGTTCGATTAAGCCGATATGTCTATCAGAAACATTACTTTTCCTATTTCAATAAAGATTGTTTTGCATGTCAGTAATTGGTTTGCTTTGTAATTATGTATTAACTGAAGTTTGATCACAGCGTTGCCCTTACATGAGAACAGCAAGTCTGCTGCAGAGGTTCCAGGGTGCCAGCCTGGCCTCTTTTCTGAAACAATCCCTACCTGAAAGTCTGTGTTTGAAATACATGCCATGATGAGGGGAAGTTAATCATGAATAGGGCACTGTGAAATTCAGGAGATTTGGTCTTATATCTGCTAATTGTTTTGTAAAGCATTTGCTATGAATTAAAGAATGTAAGTAAGCGATAAATGACCTGGGCTTAAGACTCAGTGAATTTGGGTTCAGTTCTAAGCTTTGCCAGACTTCCTGCATGAGTAGGGTGGTTCATGTAGCCTGAGTATCAGATCGCCATTTGTGAAAGCAGATTTCGTACTTCTCAGTCTGCTCTTCTCTCTTCAAAGCATAAAAAGGGCTGCTCTTCCAGTGAGGAAGAATTAATCTTGGTGAGAGCCTCCATGTCTGCCAATAACAAATTCTAAACCTGACTGGACACGGGACTGAGCAGCCTTCTGCAGCTGACCCTGCTTTGAGCAGGAGGGTTGGACTAGATGATCTCCAGAGGTTATCCTCCCTGCCTCAGTGATTCAATGATGCTGTCAAATAATAAAGTGGAAGTGCCCAGTGAAACAACAGAAAGATGCTAGGCTGTGTTGTCATTGAGAATTACTCAAGGCTATCATTTTACCCTGTGCTAAAAGCTTCACAATTGCAGGAAGATTATCTTAACAAAGATGAAAAGTAATTATTGTGCTGTCATTTTTTGCCACTGTAGTCAAGGGCCTGTCAGGATCTTCATTACAACAAACATGGTTATAAAGGCTAATGTAACCTTACATAGCAGATATTTGCTTGGAATTAAAATCTGGTAGAGCAGTACAAAGCTGTTGTGTTTTATATTCTGGTTAACTTTTTTATTTTATTCTAGTGAATAAGCTAGAATAAGCTCTTGAGCCTTTCATTGATATTCTTATATGAACTTAGTTCAGGCCACTTAAGCAAAATGCAACGCAGAATGATAGAAATTACAGAAGTTAGTGTTTGATGGATGCTTCATAGCTCTGTTAAAAATAAGTTCTCTTAAAATGGCATGTATTTATGTCACAAGAATCACTGCTGCAATTGCAACAACCATACTCTATTGTCAGCGGTCTAGCAGACAAGCCGCATGCTAAATATGCATGGTGATGAAATACTTTCTTGTTCGTGGAGGAGGACATTCCTGGTACTGTGTAACTACAGTCTGGTGCAGGGTTTCCTTCTCCAGTCTGTTAGTTTAAGTGTCTCTATATTTAGGAAGTGTTAAAAAAAACCCCAACCATTCAAAATTTATCTTGAAGAAGATAGCTTTTGATCAAAAAGTGTTCTATGCATAGTTTCCCGCCTGATTTTGTGTGTTTATTAAGGGTTCAATGCAGCTGACCAATTCATCGTTGGTTTAATGCCTTGTGAAGGTACTGTACCAGCTGTACAGGAAGAAAACCTACACTGGGCAGAAGTATGGATGGTGCGTGTGCTGCGTGTACGCGGGAGGGGAAAGACTGGGGAGGTACTCAACACTCTCAGACCAGGAGAGCCCAGCCTACCTTTCACAGCGGTTACATATTTTTTAAAATGCCATGTCCATTGGCCAGACGTGCTCTTTCGTCTCCTTTGTGAACTGTTTTTTTTTAAGAACAACTTAGTTTTCAGCCCCTGTTGAATCTGATTCTTTCCCAAATGTGCACAAAATTAAAAAATCTCTTGATGGATTGACACTTGTTAGTCCTAAGGTTTAAAGATTTTGCACTAATACAAAGATCATGGTGTTTTTTAAAGATAATGCTGACAATCCAGGTTTCTTTAAAATGCCAACTTACTTTCCTTACCACTGTTGGCTGGCACCAGAGGTTTGTGCTGTGAACTGGAATTTTGGTTCTGGAGGATGATGAAGGTTCGTGGATCTGGTGGCATTGCTTCTGCTGTGTTGCGCTCCAGTGTTTTAGGGTTCAGTACAAAGTATTTTTGTTCAGCCCTTTGGCACACAGAGCAGTAGAGCAGAACTATTTTACATATTCTACAGTTCATTAAGCTTTTCTCATCTCTTTTCAGAGTTAGGACTGAGAACAGCTTCAGTAACAACATTTTCAACACTTCCCACTGCTGTTGGGTTTGAGGTGCTAAGCAAGGAGCCTTGGAGTGTGAGAGCATCTCCTGGCCAGCTGGGAGCTGCAAAATGAGCGGAAGAGAAATGGAAGGGAAGTTGGTTGGATCACGTCTCTGTCAGCCTGGAGGAGGGCTACTCCAGGGCATTTTGGGGAGGGAGCAGTGCTGCTGCTTCTAGAGTGGTGGAACAGCTCCGTAGGGCAGTGGACAGGGCCACAGGGCTGCAGACTGAAGGTTAGAGAAATGGATTCCTATCTTGGCTTGATATCTTACCTTGCCATGGGGCCCATGGTGAGTTACTTCACGGCTTTCTGGTGTGGTTCTACAAGCGAAAAATTGCTATCCCCCTTTTGGTGGGATATGGAGAAACTTGCAGTGTTTTCGGGGCTTTTTGCATTGTGAAATGAGGCGAGTGGGTTGGCATACAATTCCCTCCTGACGTGACAGCTTCAGAGTTCTAGTGAATGTAGATGTTTTCCCCCAAAAACTGGGGTCTTTTGGGAACAGCTGCTCCTTACGTGTGTTGGAGCAGTATGGTCGTGGTCAGCAGGTTCAGCAGAGTGTGGGACATGGTGTGCTCGGTGCTGCCAGGCCTGCTGGGGACAGTGCCAGAAGCAAAGCCCTCCAGAGAGGACAGGTAGGGGATGATGGGAGAAAACCTGAAGTTTCTTTGCCATTCTCCACTATGTTAATGGCAAAATCTTTTCCTTGCTCTGGTGTCCTGACTGTTAGACCCTTGTACGTGAGTAATGCAAACAGTCTGATATTCTTTATGATGGTTAATTTGACTGGTAACAAAAGCACTTCAAAGTTTATTGGATCTTCACAAGGCCTAGTTTCAAGGGTAATTAAACATCTCGTTATATCTGGTAATGTTAATTGCATTTTTAATTTTATTTGTACACTGACATTTGCTCTGGCTAAAAATAGTCTTTATAAATGGGACTGAAAGAAAGGGGGAACTACAGATAGATGTGTTACAAGACTGTGAATTATAGGAAAGGGAAGAGTGTGGAGATACCTGTCTCAGAAACGAAGCTGCCTATAGTGATGGCCTTTCTGTTAAGTTCAAAGTGTTGGTTGTTCAAAAAAAAAAAAAAAAAAAAGCTGATTCAAGCCGCATTATGGTTATTTAGATTTAAATATAGCTAACATCTTGTTTGCATAGAGGAGCTCAAACCCAGTAAATATACTATATTTAAATCCATCTATATGCCTTCAACTGACATCAGCAGGCTCTTCCTTCTCCTCCGGAAAGGTGTTGTTTGTGTTGTTGAAGCTTTAAAGCTTTAGGTTTTGCAAATATGACTAAAATCTTGCAGATCTTACAGGTGAGACAATGGTTTCTGTTCCCATCTGTATACTTCTGTAGGAAAAAAAAAAGCTGAATTACTGATGCTTGGTAGACTTGAATTTAAAAGGAAAAATTTTTGAAATGTATTTAAAAGCCACAAGGACAAGATGAAACAGAAGAAAATGCAAGCTTGAAAATAATTTATTTGCTTTCTGAATAATTAAAAAGTCAGTGTGAAGTACATGATAATGCATGTCAGTCCTCAGCTTGTTGGCTATGCTAATTTATTCAGCGTATTATAGCTGGCGATTAATGTTCTTCTCCTGACAATATGCCAATTAAATATTCTTGCATTTTATTAGTCATTTCTCTTAGTCAGTTTTCCTTGAAGATAAACATTACAGTGCAGTTTTCACAAGTGCACAGATAATCCATGTGAGGTTCATGTATGAGTAGTAGTGGTTTGCTCCCTGGGGTGGCTGGTGGAAACAACTTCTGAAAGGTGAATACTGGTAATTCACAGGGGAAATTGCATACGGCCCACTACATCACCCCGCACGTTCATTTGCAAACATTTACATTACACGTCTGTGCAGACACTTGTGCTTATGCTCTCCATGAATGTTTACACAGTTGCTGGATGCTTTCTGTTTGTGGTCCTGTATGTGGTTTTGCCAGTGAGTCTTGGTGAGTCTGTTTTTGCTTTTGGAGAAGTTACCCCAGCTTTTAACATATCCACATACGGGATATTTTCAGATGACACAGAGACTTCTTCTAACACATTTTGTAGATTGGCATTAAGCTCTGCTGATACCTAGGTGCAAATTAAAGCCTCTGATAGGTGGGAATTTTTTTTCTCCAAAGTCACCAACAATGAATTGGAAAATGAGAGCTGAAGTGGATTTCTTAATAAGGCAGCCTGTTGAAGTAACAGTAAGGTGGTTTTAATGATAGCTTTTCTGCCTTGACTTGCAAAATGATTCATCAATTGCCAGAAATATTCCTGAAGATGCTTCCATTAGATTAAGAAAGTGGCTTGAAGTTGTATCACCATACATGCTCTCAACCTCTCTCAAAAGAAAATAGCACAATTTCTGACTGTTCTCGTCATCAGTGACCTTTGATCGTTGCAGTAGCAGTGCAAGAGGTATGCGTGGTTTTGCTTTGGAATAGTTCAACCTTTTGCATATATCAAGCACTCAGTTTAATAGCTTTATCTCAGCAGCATCTTGAAAGTATAATGAAAAATGACTTTTCTCTTGTTGCTGTTTGATAGCTTTGAAGCTTGCATTTTGAAGCTGTGTTGAATGTAATAGACTTTTCACTGGATAAACTTTTAAGACAGGTTGTTCTTTCTCTAGGAAACGGAATTGTACTGCTTTGCATTAGTGCTGAGAGGTCCTAGCAGTCAACATCCCCCTCTTCTTAAGTGATGGAGTGAAAGGTGGTTTCATGAGAGCATGGGAATAATCTTAATTGACATAAATCATGTGGGGTACTGTCAACAGAATATTACTCCTAATCTGCTTTTTCTGTTTTGTTTAGGGATTTCTATTTCTTTTTAAGGATTAGTGCAAATCACACATAATTACAGATTTTGTAGGTGGAGGCTAGTCCTTTTGATACATTAAGCAGTGTCAGATTTGCTCTTTCACATAATCCTTAGGCTCCCATATATGAAACTGTGTGAAACAGACTTAGGGAACACATTAAAAATGAGTTTCAAAGTTCTTGCTCAACTAATTTCTAAACCACAGTGTGTTTCAATTGTAACTGTGAGCATGGTTCTCAATGGTAAGACTCACTAATCTTCTTAAATAACCTAATACTTAATATGATTGTGTTAAAGAAAACCAGGAAAGTGATCAGCAATTAAAGAAGCTGAAATACATAAAATGAGCTTTGTCCACAGAAGTCAATTAAAACGTCACTAGGAGAAAGAAAAATGCCATGCTGGAAGATTTATAATCTCAGCAAATCTAGTATTAGAAACATGAGCAATTGATCTGCTATCAAACATGTCCAGAATGACAGTTAGAATGATTGAAATGCAGATGAGTTAAGTAAGTTCTAGCCTACTATTTAACTGTAATTTCTTAACACAAAATCTAAATAATGGAGCTCGTCAAGAAAGTGACAGCATCACCAGCAGAACTAGGCAGCTCTCACAGGTTTTGTGGGGTCATGACAGATTTCTGAGGAGCCTGTACTAAAAATGAGCCACCTTAGTTGTTCAGTAATTTACAGTCTTGTGTACTGGATAAACTACACCCTTGAATAGCTCCTGGGTATGTCCATCTCATGTTTATAGCTGTAACTTTGAAGCTGATGTGGACTTTTAAGACAAATAATTAAAAAATACTACTGCTCTGATTCTGAAAACTGCATTAATATTAAATAGCAATTAAAAATCTTTGTATGTATGCAGAAGAACATCATGAAGAAATTTAAAGAACAGAAAACATCATCAAAAAGAGGATAGTGTACTTTGTATCAACAAGCTTGTTCAGTTAAGGAATGAGATCTGTTGGCTTTGTGCCAAGGCATACAGCATCATTTGTTGCAGTAATTCAACCCAAAATTCAAAAAGCGAATTGTGTATCTTGGGCCTTGTGATTCACGGTAACGCTACTGCTTTTTAGCATGTTCTTTTTCTGATGGGAAACATGCTGGCTGGTAACAAGATCCTTTCACAGTTTGTTCCTTGAACCACCTAAAGAAGGAGGGAGCACAACATACACATTCCTTAAGAGATGTTCCCTATCCCTTTTATGGAAATTTAGAATATATGTAAGTAAATAAATATGTATGTATGTCTGATAGCATAGCGTTTAAGGCTTTGATCTTGCAGCTAATTTATGGGGAAACAGTGGAACGATGTGTAACTAAAGGACTGATTGTTTTAATTGCTCTGCGGCAGTGACGCCTCGAGCTAGAGCCAAATGAATTCTGTCTCCCTCCAGTGTGTAAGAACTGTAGCATTCACAGCGACCTGCTTTCTTGCTGTTAGTGTAGCAAATTCTGCTTTTATTTCAAGGTTGCAAACACACACATACTTAAATATGTTACTACTAGGGGTCTTAAGTTATATCCAAACGCGTGAACTGTGCCTTACACCTGCATGTGTTACCTAACTGTTCAGACTTTGGTCATCAAATTTATTGCACATGATACCTAAAAAACTAACGCACAACTGCTTTGTGTTGTTAACTAGAGGAAAAAGTAGTCGTGTTCGGGGAGGATTTTTGAGGAAATGGAGGAGTTATGCTGCTTTGGTACAAATTTCTTGAGTCACAATTCGTAGCATGTTTAGTGTGAGGATAAAATTTAGGAAAGAAAAATCTAAGTGCTCTTTAAAACAAGTTAACACTAATTTCTTACTCTGAAGTGGAATAACATACTTAATACTATATAAATATTTCTAACTAAATGAAAGATTTTATAGAGCATTAAAAATTTATAGCTCATCAACTGCCTTAAAAAAGCATTTCCTTTCTTTCTGCTCCTGTGCATTTTAGTCAGCTTGTCATTGACTGTGACTGGTTTATTATGGCCCTCTTATTTCTGAGCCGTCATTACAAATGCCCTTAAGTTTAAGTGAATGCATTTGTGGTGGTTGCTGTGTGATAACTGTTTTACTCTGTAAATAGACTATAAATTATGTATGGAGAACTTATGAATTAATCTGTAGTGTGTATCTCATACTCATAAATATTGTACGGTACCTTGCAGTCTCTTTATAACTTGCTGGTGGAGATCTTTAAGTGCAAGGTTTTTCATGCTGTTCTCTTGTATCAGAAATAAGTAGTTTTGATTTTCTGCAGTACTATTTTCGTTCATCTTTCAGTACTGCACTTTGCAGTGTGCAGAGCAAAATTGTCAAATATGTATAATGGAGCAAGGGACGTGCCTTGCTTCACCTTTCTGTTTTGGAAAGGAGATAAATCATGAGTTTCATACCTGTGGAGCTATTTTTTCTTTCACCCGGGTCTTCTGAATAATACACATTTTCCCCAAGCAGCTAATTATGGGGTGAGATTAATACGGTAGCAGATTGTAACCACAACTGACGATCTAGGTAACTAGCTATTAAAACACTCTAAATGTCTGTTTAGTGCAGCGCTAAAACCTTCTGTTCACTGAAAATAAGACTTAGATGCAGTGTTATACATGAAGGAGTATTACAGGTAGATTGGTGATGCTTCAGAAAAACCCCACCAGCCAGTATTTAGGTAGCCTCTGCATCAATTAATTTTCTCTTCAGATAATTGGACCAAGATAGTTGTAGACTGTAACCTTTTAGGAAGCAATTTAGGAGAAATCGGTGATCTCCAGAACAAATTTCCATGCAACGTTCAGTGCAATATCTGCTGTGATAACGCCCTGTGTAAGTTACAGGTCTGCTGTGGTTTATAATCATTGCTGAGGTGCAAGTCAGTAGCTGGGCTGGAAACTGTCACTTAAATGCCCTGAAAGAAAACAGCAAGAAAATAGTTTCCCTGTGACGTTTTCAGGTTTGTGTGATGTGATGCTGGTCCTGCCGTCTGTTCCTTTCCAGAGCCAAGGCTTGGCTTGGGAAGTGGTACTTGGAATGATTTGATGATTGGTACCTCACACTCAGCACTTCCCACTGCAGCAAGTTGAGGCTCAGATACCTGGGGAAAGAGGTGCGACACCTTCCTTCACACAGATTAGACACTGAAGCAGAAAAATTGAGAGAGCTTTGTGAAAATTTCTGCAAGAGCCAAGGATAGAATTTTAGTTTCTTGATACTTAGCTCTGTGCTTTGGCTAAAAGATGAAGTTTCCGCTCAGAATATTGCAATTCACAAGCTCCACCATTGAGTTCTTTTAGTAAGACTTGCTTATCATACGCCTTTAGTAAGACTATTTTAATTAGAGGAAAATATTGAATAAATATGCTTGTAGAAATACATTCTAGTCAAAACTGAAGGAAAATGCTGGAATAATCCACTTCCTTGTCATTTGTGATGTTCAGTCCCTTTATGAATCATTTTGGTGTTGCGTCTGGGAAGTACCTCATTAGTCCCTTTCTGTTCTTGGCCTTCTGCATGTGACAGACATCGATATTCATACACATGCTCCGTGTTCTGGATCACAGATCACCACAGCATTGCATTCCATACTTGTGTATGACTAAAACCGCTGATGATGGTAATAGTGATCTCAGATACTATAGTGGGGAGTACCCATTGCCCATAAATAAGCCCTGTTCTCCAAATGAGACTGGTAGTTTTTCTGTGTTCTTCTTTCTGCTCCAGAGGTTGACTTTGTGAAAGCAGCAGTGAAAAGTGCATGGTTTATTATAGAATTGTGCATTAATGGTGGTGCTTTGTGGTGATTTTATTTTCTGGTGTGGTTAGAAAAATAGTGGGTAGACCTCAATTCTCTTTCTTTGCTGCGAATGCAGTAACTCTCTAGGTAGTTTCTGTGACCTCATGCTTATGTCCGAGAATAAAATCCAAACTATATTTACAAATATGCAAAGGAAATTATTTATCCTGTACGAAAGTATGGCATATTGAGGTATGTCAGAAAAAAATAACTAATTTGGGGAATGTGGAAACAGCAAATATTTGAAATAAAGCTCGAAGGAACACAAGAAGATAGTCTCTGACTTTTCCTGGGTGGGCGCACTTGGTTAAGGCTTCTTCGACTGATCTGCCAAGATGGAAGCTAGGACCAAAGCTCTCTGCAGGAACATTTTACTTTGTTGGTGTTTTCACTCATTCGTCTCAGTACTGGTACAAAAAAAAAAGAGTGATTTGGTGATATTGCCATGATGGATGGTTAGAGCTCATTGGATGTGTTTCTCACACTCCGTCTCTTCCCTGACAACCTGTGTTTTCCTATCCATTTCTTTTGTTGGCTGTGTAGCCTCCAGCTCTGTGGGGCTTTCCTAATTCTTCATACTCCAGAGTTTGTCATCAGTCTGACAATTCTTAGTTAGAAGATATTTCATTTATTCCATGTAGCAAAAATGCCATATGCTCTGCAGGGACACTGTGGTGCCAGTTAGTCCGTGGCGTGGGAGCAAGGGTTGTGCAGAGCTCTGCAGGGAGGCTGCTGGGGAGTTGTGCCTGCAGGAGACCTGACGGGTCACCCCAGCATCCAGAAAGTGCAGGAGCTCTCGTGCGTTTCAGTACAACAAGTAGGAGGGCATAAGGCATGCTTTTTTGGGGGAGCTGTATACACGAGAACTGTAATGTGGATGTCACTGTCTTCCCATCATCACAGTAATGTACAGAATTCCTCCAGGGATGCATATTGGAATAAGTGTGCTGATGCATGCTAGCTTACATATTCATAAGTATCATACCCTCGACTTACTCAGAAAGTTAGTTGTTGAAAATGGAGCAAGGCAAGTATTAGTAATACCACTGATTTTTTTTTTCTTTTTTTTTTTTTTTTTTTTTTTTAATACCCAACACCCCAGCACTGGTAACTAAGCCTCTTAGACGGATGTGGTTTGGTGATGGTGTTAGCAATGACTGTGTATTCAAGTCCATGTACTTCCAGTATAGAATTTCTTGAACATACAGAATGGTGGGGTTTTCTTCTAGTAGACAGTATAATCTTTTGAATTTGGGACTTCTTTAAATCAAGCTCCTCATTCTGCAGTAACGCCTTGAATGGAGTGATTGTTCTTCATACTCTTTTTTTAATTCCAACTGTAAAATTGATCTTTAAGTAGTGCTTTTCTCAGTGTGGTGAATTAACCATTAGTGCATAATGGAGGAAAATGGTTCTTGCAATACAGGGATTTTTTTTTTTTTATGGCCATTAAGCAAGAAAAGAAAGTGCAAAAGGCAATTTTTGTGCCTTGAGGATGGATCTTCCATTCTGTTCAAGAAGATAGCTTTTGGTAGGACCTTAGTCTATTGTCCGGAGGCCCTGTTGCTCTCGTTGTGCAAATGAAAGGTGATGTGCCTTTGAAATTCACACTAGGACTCGAGTATACTTTCATATAATCGTAACTGAGGCAAATTTGTCTATTTTGCTTTCAGCTTACTCAACAAGTCCTTTGGTTGTTTGCAGAAAGCAGTAATTTTGCTTCCAGCATGTCTGTTTACTAAGAAATAATAAACACTTCTGGGTAGGTTTATCCTGTCATACAATTCTTCAGGTGCCAATTTTTTTCATATAATTGGGATCTTCTGATATCTTTACTTAATTTCTAAAATCTTTCTAGTTACGTATCCTGAAAAATAAATGCCTGTCTACACGTTCTGCAATGGACAGATTTAATCACCAGTGAAAAGTGGTAAGAAATGGCAACTCGGTACTTATTTTAACCAGACTCAGGAGGAGGGGCTGGGTGCATCCAGGACAGATTTTCCCTGTAAGCTGTTAAATCTGTTGGTGCGCAGAGATGAACATAGCCGTACCAGACCCCAAGGAGTGCCATTAGAAGGCAGTTGGTCTTCATACTGCAGGACAAATGGGAACAGCAGAGAATGACAGAGAGGAGTGAGGGTCCGTTTTCAGCTCTGTGCCTACAAGACTTTTGAGGGAAGGATGGATGGATGGATAAATAAATGCATAACCTCAAGCTAAAATACAAGTTTCCATTAATTCTTTCAATTGAGCTTTAAACTACATTTCCAACCTGCAAGATAAAACCCATTTCAGCTTTTCTTAAAACTTTAAATAAATACTCTAAAAACTGAACGTCTCCTTAGAGACCCATGGAGAATAAAAATCAGCAGTTAATTTTCAAATAATGCGTTAGCTTCTAGTTTTAAAATTCTTACTGATTCTAATTGAACTATAGCTATTTTCCAGAGTACAAGTCAAAACAGAGCCATCAGCTCCGTGTTTTTATATTGGAGAGAGGTTAAAATGGTAGAGTAGGAGATAGCATGAACCTAGATTTCTGTCTTGAGGCTAAGAATTTTAAGAAATTCCTCCACTGTTAGAAAACGCCAGGGGATTAAAAGGATCCATACATACTGCATGAGGTTTATCCACTGGGATTAGCACACATAACTTTGGACATCAGTCAGTATCGTGTATTTGAAAATCAGTCTGTTATTGGTCTATGAGAAAAATGAGTGCTCAGCCCTGAAACGACGTTTGATGACTCTCGAAGCATGTTGAGTAAAGAAAGCAAAAAAAAAAAATTCTTAGTCTAGTATTGATGAAATACTGCATTTTTATTCTATTTTTTTCCTGAAATGTACAATAATGGTCCAAAGCCATGCTGTATACAAAATACATTTCTAGCAAAAAGGTGTGTTGGGCGGTGCTCAGTGACTGCTGTAGTATGTTATCAGAGCCACCCTGATCACGGAGAACACTTCTGCATAATAAGCATTTTAGCTCTGCCACTTCCATTGTGATTTTGGTGGCATCTTCAGAAGACAATCTTAGAGGAAAAACCTTTCAACAAGCCGCAGTCCAGAAAGAGAATAAATAGCTTGCTCTTGTTACATGCTTGCTCTTTCAGTCCCTGTTGCCCTGCAGCTGGAGAAAGCTTGAAGGTTAGAATTAAAAAACAGGTGCATGTTGAGTGAATATGACTTGGGAAAATAGCAAATAGGATGTTCTCAGGGTCTTTCCTGACCCCAGAGTGAAGCAAAAGAAGCAATAAAACACAATTAAATCATGTATTGATTTGTGTATCAGAGAGGAATTTTGTCTTGAGCTACAAGCATGACTTCAGATGCATTTCTCTTGTAGTTCAACACGGGCTAAAAGAGACAGATGTTTTTATAAAACTGTGGCATTCTGTTTTTAATGCAGTCATACTTCTAAAATGTTATTTCATTAAATGGCACTTTGACTTTTAATAATAATAATGATGTCATGAATAATTTAAAAAGAGAGTATTTCTGATTTTCAGGGAGTATGAAGGAGAGGTTATTCATATCCTAGGCTTTTGTTAAAACGAAGTGAATTACTGTGTGGATGACAAATTCCAGACAGCCTGGAAGGCTAAAAGTCTCTCTGTATTTATAGAACAAACGCGTCAACGCAGAGGGGTTTGAGCTTCCCCACAAGGTCCCATCAGTGTTCCCAGGGGTGTCACGGAGGAAAGCGAGTCAGTCTCGAACGTATCTGCCGAGAGGCAGCGGGAGCCCCTCGCCTTGCCAGGGTGCTCTGGTGCCTGTGAGATGGGGGTGCTTACCAAATGCGCTGAGCCCATCCTTTAATTTCACAGATGACAAGAGAGATGAAACTGCAAATTTTTAGTTAGCCCTAATACAAAGCAATATGGTGCTTAAACTATTTCCCTTTCCAATTAACCAGCTCTTAGATCATCCATCACCAAGTGCTTGCTTTTAATAGCAGCGGTAGTTGATCAACTGCCAAACAACTTGGGAAGAAAATGAACTGCCTGAGCTGCAAGAACTATTTCTGGAGCTGAAACCTGATGCCAAACTCGGTGCCAGTTCCAGTGATGAAATCAAAAGACTTCTGCTGGCCTCGGTGCATTTTGTGTCAGGCTACAGTATCTGGAGATTTTACAGCAAGGAATACCACCAGTGGATGATTCCTGGCCATGTTCCTGTGTGTGATTACTACTGGTGGTGGCTGCAAAACTGGAAATCCAGCCTGCAGTGGAACAGTGTTTGACTCTTCTGTGAATGGTAGTTAATGGCCAGTCTTACACTCTTTGTCCTGGAGTAATGTAATGTAGTGTTGAGTCCACAGGGTCCTGACTCCTGCAAAAACGCAGCTGCACTGAGGCTGGATGTGGTGTTGGAAATGCATCCACCTAATCTGTGCTTTCTGGAGACAGGTAAGACTGTAAGAGAGCTGGACATAAAGTAACTCCTTTTTCTTCTGATAAAGCTTTTGGAAAAAAGTTATCTTATTGTGGAGAGATTTATATTGTATTGCTGAGAAAGAGGCAGTGCTAAGTTTAATCCTGTTTTCCCAGTTACACAGAAATTTAAACTGCATGATCTTTACTTGCCCCCTCCCTGGAAGTGTTCAAGGCCAGGTTGGATGAGGCTTTGAGCAACCTGGTCTAGTGGAAGGTGTCCCTGCCCGTGGCAGGGGGATTGGAACTAGGTAATCTTTAAGGTCCCTTCCAACCCAAACCATTCCGTGATTCTGTGATTCTAAGACCGTTGTGAAGCTGGTGTTGGTCTGGTGACTGTCTCTGAGTCACGGTCACCTTTTCTGAAGGCAGTGATGCATCACTGATGCTATTCAAGTCTCTGCAGCAGAAGATGAGAGAATTACCCTGTTCAATATCAGAGTGCAAATAACAATTTGGAGGAATGTAGGGTGCTTGAATGAGGGCCTGGGAGGTAAAAGCCTTTTCATAATCAGAGGATCTAAAGGAATACAATTTTCCTAACTTCAAAGTTGTTTTGTCCCATAGTGTCTTGCCATGCGTACTAGGGAGGGGGATATAAGGCAAGGTGTAGAGAATCACAGGCTTTCCGTTGCTGCAGATGAAATAGTTCAAAGTTGACGTACTGTTTGGCAACATGAATGCTTTCCTCTTGGTGTATTTCTTATCCGTAGCACACTCATTTAATGAAGCCTACACATCACCTTCTCTTTTTGAACTTGAGAGTTTGGACAAATTCAGCCCAGTCCATCTTTAACATTAGAAGATGAATTCCCAGATGATAAAGTTTTGCAGAATGAAACCATGGTTCCAGCCAGGTGGCAGATAGCTATCCATGAATGAAAGACCCCGATGAAGAGCAGACCGATGGATAAGGCTTCCCCACAGCATGACGTGCCCCGGGCGACCGCCGAGCTGCCGCTTACAGCCTGCTCGGTCCTCCCTGGTGGCTCCATGTTGGGAGTGGTCTGGGCCAGCATGCCTGCGCCGTGCCAGTGGGGAAGGAGCATGTCTCTCCCGTGCCCTGCCGCAGCAAAAGCACCAGCCACCCAGACCCTGCATTTGGCCCTGCTGTTCCATAACACGCACAGCCCTCTGCTTGGCAGCACAAAAAGCGGAGTATCAGTAAGGACTGTGTATTTTTTAGCCTGCATTTAGACCTCTTTTGCTTTGAAGGACACCACTATAATGAGGTTTAATGTGTTTACCCTATGATGGGAGGGTTTGTTTTATAGTCTTTAAAATGAAGACTTTGAGGTATACTTCTAATCCAACATCACTCTACTCTGGGGAGGAAAATCTAATGTGATTTTACCACCAGACTTCTTGCTATTTAGCATACTATTTTCTGCGGCTCGGAGACTAAAAGCTGAAGGTGGCAGACAGAGATTGAAGCATATGGTATACCAAATAAAATACTATTTAAGGTTAGTCTGAAACAGATAGGACAGACAGTTGTCCTGGGATTCCAGCAATTCTCTGTATTGGAAATTCTATAAAAACCTTCCCTTTTAGAGGAATGTAAAATAAAAGTTGATGACACAGAAATTTCTTTGTGCATATTTTTGTATATAGTTTACACATGCAAATTACTTTTATTGGATATAAAAATATGGATTGGTAGGATATTTGCATCTCTTACCCAGCGTTGGCCAAGAAGTGCTGGTGATCTGTGGTAGTCCAGAAAAGTTATATTGATGGAATGGAAACACTTGAATTTAAAATATTTTTACTTCTTGAAAACCCTAGTCAGTTTATAATACTACATTATATTCTATCCATATTTATGTTTCTAATCATTCTTAACGAGACTTGATAATATAAAAGTTCTCCACTATAGCACTGTTGAAAGTATTTTAAAAAAAGACATTGTTCCGTCTTGTGTCATGATTTAAAAGTAACTCCTGTGTAGGCTACTAGCTTGCTCCTTACTAAGTTATGTCAGGATATTTTTGCTGCAGGTGCTACTGGTTTGGGCTTCTGTGACCACTGCTTCAGTCTCTTACATTTCTTCAATAATAAGTAATTATTAGTTAATAGTTAAATTGAGTAGTGTCGTTGAGAGAAGTAACATGCAAATCACATCATCTGTCTCTGAACAGAGCTGCAGTCTGTGTACTGATGCTGTTGCTACGAATGCCACATCCCCAAGTGTTTCGCTTACCATATGTGATGGTAAATTATTCCACTTGCACATCTGCAGGTGCCTCCAGGGAGTAACAGTGATAGGATGAGCGGCTCCTCATACCGATAATACTGAAATTGTGAAAAATATTAAATGCATATGATAAAACCTTGGTGCCTACTCTTTGAGATAAAAGCAGCTAGTATAATGATGGGGCTATTCTTTTTCTTCACAACCCATTTTTATTGCCAAAAAGGAAATGCAATAATAAAACTTAGATTCCACTTGTATTTATTTAGAAATGTTACATTGTTGTACTCTTCTAACATTTTCTTTCTGCTTATTCAAGAGCTCTTTTTCTCTGTGATCTGGAGTAACCTACTTATATTTCTCAGCTTCATTAACTATGTTTCACTTAGGGTCTTATCTAGAAAAATTATTCTCTTGTTTTATATTTCAGCTTCTTCCGTGCTTTCTGTATACTTTATATTAACTGTAGCTTATTATAATCTAAAATATTTGCAGATTGCTTTGTGTGAAAGATACCATTCAGAATAACTGTATTCTTTCTAGCCTGTTTCATCTGCTCTTTTATGAGGATGATGCTGAAGTTAAATTCAAGGTCAGGTTGGATGGGGCTTTGAGCAACCTGATCTAGTGAAAGATATCCCTGCCCATGGCAGGGGGTTGGACTAGATAATCTTTAAAGGTCCCTTCCAACCCCAGTGTTTCTGTGATTTTGTGATTTAATGGCTGGTTTGGGGTATGTTTCCCTTCCAGCGGCATAGGAGCCCAGCTCTAGTAATACAAGACATTTGCTCCTCTCTGCACGCACATATTCATGCAGCACAACTTGGCTCTTTCTAAATAACTGATTTTGCTTCATTTCATTGGCTTAACCCATTGCAAAGTCGTCTGATCTCTGAATAGTCATAATTAACTGGAAACCTTATAATCTTTGATCAAGATCTCAATCTATTTTAATTTGCAAGCATATTTTTGTTGCAAAAATTCTTTTTTGCCCCCTTTTTGATTAAATATACCTCTTTTCACTTTGTTGCTCGTCTGCTGTATGTTGGAGGAAGATTAAGCCTCTAGTCTCCATCCTGACATTTAACCTTTACTTATCTCATGCTAATTCCATCAGCTTTAACAAAATTACCTTATTTTCCCCCATGCTGATAGACAGTGGAGGCACTTCAAATTATAAAAAAAAAGGGGGAAGGGGGAACAGATGACCTTCAATTAACTTTATTCTGCTAAATTGTACAATGAAATGATTCATGTGTGCCACAGGATTTCAGTTGCTATAGATGTGGAAACTGGCCACTGTTAAATGTATTTCCGCATCATCAAACAAAGCAACTTGAATAGATAAAATAGAACTGAGGCTCTAGGTGAGTCCCAAGGATATTATAATGAAAGTATGTCTTATATTTCCTGGTTAATTTTCTATATGTGTAAATACATGGAGAGTTTTGTTATAAATATACAACGTAATTAATGGAAATATTGGTGTTCAACCCAGCAGAAGAATGGTGAATGAGTGAATGTTTTGTATAAGGTCAGAGAGAGATGGGATAGTAACAGAGTAGGAAAATGGAACTGATGCATATTACCAATGGAATTAGTTGCTCCGCTGAGATGGGAAGAGAGCACCAGGGAATTCAGTGCAGGGCTCGTCCACTAGTAATATTGTGCTCCATTAACTTGAACAAGGAAACGACTTCTGTAAAAACATTGCTTTTTGTTAATTAAGCTGCTTTGCACCCTGGGAATGGTGAATCATTAGCTGCTGATATTCCCCGAAGGACACAGAGCCGTTTGTGATCTCTGGAGATGCTGGAGATAAAGGGCTGTTTATTTTCCAGGCCTAGATTCATCAATTGTTTCAAGAAAAAGTAAAAAGAGTTTAAAAAATCGGGAACAGGCTCTGAAGTCAAATGGAAAAATGAAGCAGTTGTGTTGTCTGTAGTATCCTTCTCTCATAACGAATAGGATTAAATTTACGCAGACCCTTCTCTAGGCTTTCGTTTTAATGATGGCCAGATGCTCGAAGTGTTACAAGCTTTGTTATGACCAGCATAGTCGAAAAACTTGCCATATGTATTGCTGGGTATTATGTACCTCGTTCTGATGATTGACTTTCAGTCATTTCTGTAGCTCATTTGCTTGTAGCTCAAGTCAGCCTTCAGCGTGTTGTAGACAATGCAGAAAACTTCAGAGCAAAAACCATTACAGTTGTAAACATTTAAATGCTTAGTTTCACAGTTCACTGATCTCAGGCAACCAGCTGCTCATTTTCATCTGCCTTTTTCTTTTGTTCTGTATTTGCTCTGTATTGGGAGTGACTTTTGTATTGATTGCATCCGATGGGATAGAATTTTTACTTTAAATTCTAACTAAAAGTTTTAAGATGACTTCACAATTTTTTAATGGGATTCTTGTCAATTATACTGAGTTATTTATAGAACAGTTTAGACTAAAAAGAATTTCCTGAGGGATTTTCTAGTGTTTTCATTAAGTCCTCCTTAGGAAGCCACATGTTTAACGAAGCCTTGCGTTCGTTTATTGTGGCCCATTTTACCGAGGCCCGAACTCGGTGACTCAGCGAGTGAATACCAAGTTCCCTATCTTCTTTTTCCTATAAGCCTTCAATCGCTAAAAGTCAGTTGATTTGAGCATAATTCTCACTTGATCTGAAAACAGATGTCTGGAAGTCCAGGCCCCCTTCCCACATAGCCTGATCCTGTAAGGGCATGGGCTAAAGAGATGGTAATGAAATCTGTAATGAAAAATACCTAGATTGTGCCTGCGCATCTCGGAGGCCGAATGCGGCGGACTTTCGCCACGCTGTCCCTGGCTGCGCCGGCCGGGTCAGCACTCACGGGTGTCACAGCCAGTGGCCTGCAAGGCAGCCTGCTGGGGGAGAGCTGACGAGAGGCAGGGCCACAAGCAGTGGTTTAGTTTGAGGGTTACCTGAGCCTGTGCCCTCAGTGCCAAGGACAGGTGACGGGCAGCACTTGTGTTTGTGCATCGTGTGGGTTGTGTACAGGAGGTCTGTGCGTCTGCCTGGTGCCGCCTTGCATGTATCTTGTGTATTTGTGCACTGAGGCTATTAATTGTTTTCTCCTTTGGCAAAAACCACCCGATTCTTCAGGGATAGGACGTACAAATTCTTAATATATGAGGAGGTTTATTTGTTTATGTTACTACAGTAGTGCATGCTTTTTTGCACGTGAAGGGCGCATTCACAGATAAAGGAAAGGAAATGGGGTTTCTCCACTCAGCTTTCAGTTAGGGGGGCTTGGGGGGTTGCGTAACATTGGGGGCTGTGCAAGGCCGTATTCCTTTTATACATCTCTTCTTTCAGCCTCTTTTGAGCTCTGTACCACTTAAATATAACAGAGAGTGGCCAACTGCCCACACAGCAGCAAGAGAGATGCGGAATTCAGGAGCACGTGCGAGGTTTTGTTGGGAGCCTGGCAGTTCTCCAGAATAGCAAGCGTGAGTCTTTTCGCCCTTTACGTCTGTTGGTAACTAAAAGAGCTTTGGCAGGAAAAGCTAAGCAACAGTAGTTCCAAATCTCCAACTGCTTAACTGTTATTTTATTGATCAGATAAAAAGTTCCAACAAGTATGCAAAAAAAGCTTACAGAAAACAGGATGAAGACAAAAATCCAGCTCACTTGCTGCTGCATCTGGATAAAGCAATTGAATTTTAAGTGGAATTTCCCACTCTTACCAAGTATCTGCAGCATCCTTTTTTTTTTTTTTTTAATGAAAAGGAGATAAACACCAACCTGTTTCAGATACAAAAAAGAAAGTTCAAAAGATGCTGCACATATATGTGTATTGGGAACTGCAGCGTTTTGAGCAAGCAAAGTGAATAACCTTGGCTTCAGGACAACGGAGTGGGCGAGGGAGGGGGAACGCCGAGGGCGGGTGCTGCAGCAGCGGGCAGGGGAGCAGGGCGGGAGCCTGGCAGCAAGTAGGGAGAGAGGCAGCAGCGGGTTTGGCAGCCTGCCTGGCTAGGCGAGAGATGGGGAGATAGTCCCGACAGCTGCTCAGAAAGTCAGCTCCTGCTCTCGCTAAAACTGCTGCAATTAAACCACGCTCTGCAGCGTTGCTACGAAAGCGCTCTGAGCGCTGAAGTTTTGCTGTTCAGGACTCCCATTCTGAACAGACTATTTTGGTAATTAAAACCAGCTCTAGCATTGATATATTTTTGAGTTGATACATCTGCATTAGCATTGCAGTTTGGAGCAGGAGTGTGCTTCTGGAATGAATCTCAGTCCTCACTGCCGCACCAGTGGGTGTGCAGGAGGCGTCAGGAGCACGTGGACCAAGCTCCTTTCGGATGGAGCTGGACGAGATCTGTGCTCCAGAAGCATGGCTCTTGCTGTAACCACTTATGGCCATTCAGTCTGCAGGTCAAAGGTAGTGCTAGTTTGCAGGAAAATCCCTTTGAAATGTGTGGTTTATGGATGGCAGGACCTCAGCACCAACTGTACCGCTCTACAGATCTCCTCCTGCGCTGCGTTGCTGGCTGCTATAGACAAAAGGCAGTGATGTGCATGGGTGAACTGGCCATTTTTCTCTCCAGAGTGTCAAGGCTTTGCAAGGGCAAAGCTTGAAGGTAGATGCAGTTTAAATGATCAGGAGCACTTGAATTCAAAGCCAGCTTTGCCAGCATCGTTTGGGGCTGGGGTAAGGAGGGTTGTGCTGAGGCTGAGGCCCTGCCTCTCATCTGCTCTCTCCCAGAAGGCTACCTTGGAGGAGAGGAGCTTTGCTGGGATCTCATTGCATGCTGTTGTGACTTTTATATTCAGCAGTAATTAGGAACAGAGCTTGATACTGAGCACCAAGGAAATGATCTTCAAAGAGCGTTCTTGACTCATGTCCTATTTGTGTATCAAAATCCCTCTGCAACCTCCTCCTTTTTGCCGAGATTCCCAATTACTTGGGCTGTGCCTTGAAATCTTTTTCGTAAATTATAGTCACACACAAAAACAAGTTAAGAAGAATATCCTCAGCGTTCATCTGTTGTCACTGTAAACTAAGAACAGAGCAATGCAACAATTGGACTAAATCAAAAAAGTTTGTCTCTGGTTTGGATTAGAGTTAACCAAACCAATACGAAGAACGTAAATCTTCCTAACACTAGCGAAGATCCTCAGGAGGTGGCTGTCAATTTGATAGTAAACCACAGCCAAGTAATGTTACCACATGGCACAAACCTCATATAAAAATAGCTGATTGCTAGAGCTTGTTTTCACCAATCCTTTCACATTTACTATCATCAAGATTAAAAATAAACTTGGAATGTTTTATGACTGATATCATCGTTCTTCTCCTAAACAAGACGAGTTGTTATCGTTCTGTTTTGGAAAAAGGACATAAGGCAGTAGCTGTTTTCTGGAATCCTCATCTTGATACAGGAGTGCTACTTCAATATTTTTCAATATGAAACCCATTTAGGTATGACTATAGACTGCTATACATTATGCAGGCCTCCTTTATTTTTATATTGAAATATTTTGAAAATAAATTTAATTTGGAAGTGGTATTTAATCAATATTCTTTAAGGTAGCTGAAGTTGTATATGTGTAAAATGTGTGTAATTTTAAGTTCTTCACTCAAATTGACCCTGTTTATTTTTTCCCCACTAAGTAAATCTACAAATAATATTGCTTTCTATTATTAAGTTTTAAAAAAGCCCCAAGCCCCTAGTAATTGGGTGAAAGGTAGCAGGAAATTAATTAGGCTGCCACAGATGACTTTCCCCCCCATCTTTTGTATTGCTTATATGAACAACTGAGGATGATGTGCCTTAATTTCATAACACTCTTTCATGTATGTTACTTAACATACATTTCTTGGCTGTGGAATAATAATATGATAAGGATGTGCAAATAGACTGATGAAAGCAAACAGGTGAAGTAAATGATAGCATTGTGGTGCAAGGTCTTGTCTCTGAGGTGTAAGATAATGTGGAAAGATCTGAAATACAAAGGATTTTGGAGGCTGAAGGAGAGAGAAAGCATCAGCCCATGCTAATGTACAGACTTAGAGCATTGGAACAAAAAGCTTGTGCCGATGTATTTGTAATCTGAAGATGAAAGGAGGTGGGACACGTGCTCCCCTGGGGAGATGGGAGGTGGGCAAAAATATACCCTGTAGAGAAGGTGGTGGTGAATATGGACCAGAGCTCACAGGGCTCCAGCTGGCTCTTCTGTAGTCCCTGCGGACGGTGTACCCAAGCTGAGTCTTTAAGAGTGATTTAAGGACAATGATACAGATTTGCAGACAGTGATGGAAAGCAGCGTGAGAGAGAAAGCGGAAAGGTGCCTCTGGTAAAGGAAACCAAAATGTTTCTTTTCTGCAGGAGTTTTGAGATTTGATTTTCCCCCTTATTCTGGATTCCAGGAGACTCTCAAAAACAGGAGTCCCAGCAGACTTGCTGGCATCTCTCCAAGACCAAAGCACGAGTCTTATACAGTGCTATAGTATTAACTATTTGAGATAACGGTGGCTTGACATCTGGCAGGGTTCCTGCTCAGCCTATCTGAATGATAGTTCTTGGTTGTATCATTATAGCTACCTTTCAATGATTTTTGTGAAGGTGTAGGCTTAATTTATCTCATACTGGCCTTTTCTAAACTATTACTCTTCGTGCAACTTCTGTAAATTACTAATGATATTTTCTTTAGCACAGGAATGTCAATGAACTAATTATTCAAACCAATGTGATTAGGAATAGGGGTTTTGGCAAATTATGTGTTTTGCAGGGCTACAAGAAATACCATGTCTCAGTTTGATGGGTGCCATAGAACCGATGAATAGTCAGAATTTTTTATTAATTTGGATGTTAAATGTTGCAGGAATCTGACACAGAAGTGAAGCTTTACATCATAATAATCAAAATGTGGGTGTATGTGTTGGGTTTCCTAGCAGTTTTGCTAAAAATGTGGCTAGGCTGTATCTTCAAAATAAACAAGTGAAATCTTAGATGCCTGAGCATTTTGATTTTATTTTTCCCTTTCCCGTACTGTAGGCTGTAAAGTATGTGTTTTTGCAGCTGTTTCTGTAGGTTATGAACTGTAAAACTTCTGTTTTCCTTGCACAACAGGTGAGATGTGGGAAGATTTCCCTCTTGTTGGAGGTTAATGAAAGCATCGAGCTTCAAGCTGCGACACAAATGTGCACGTGTGCTTCATGTTTGTGAGCCCTCCAGGCTGCGTCCCATCCAGGAGGGAAAGGCAGTGGCCATCGGCGCAGGCTGGCTCCGGAAAACCTGTGTCCGTGTGCTCAGCTGCGTTTGTCACAGTGTGCTGGGGGTCTGAAGCAGAGACTGCGGCCTGGGGGCTTTGGGATGCAGTGAGCCGTGCAGCGGCTCGTTGCAGAGGGTTCAGGGAGTAAAATCAAGCAAAAGCCTGAAACTTGTTGAAGATAAAGAAATTTGAGTAGGCTCTGCCTGCTCCATGCATCACTGAGGGCAGGGGCTGTTCAGCCCCACGTGTGAGCTGGGACTGCATGTACCAGACCGGGAGCAGCTCCCCAGCCCCAGCTTCGGTGTAAGGCTTGGGTTCATGCTGGGCAGAACTTCCGCCATTAACAGCTGCAGTGATTGTTCTGCTTTCCCCTTGTGTGTCTCTGTTTTTCATTGTTTCCCATCTTGGCTATGACTTGGGGAAAAATTTCTGGCAGGTCAGATCAGAGCCCCGTCGTGGCTCCTGCAAGGGCACAGCTCAGGCTGCCCCCCGTAACAGCTCAATGCCAGGCGTTAGGGTGCCACCTCAAAGCGGCCAGAGCTCGTCAGGAGAGGCTTCGTAATACTCGTACTTGAACAGTGGTTTAGTTGTGTCAAGGTCTTTTATTGTTTTTCCAGCTCTTGATATAATCCCTTAGTGGATTAAACCCTTTCAGGAGCGGTATGTAATATTTAGTATTTATGAATATTTGTAAGAGCCCCAGTTACAAAGGGCTGTTTTTCTTATGCAGATGATCTTCTGCTGGGAATAGGTCTGGGTGATTTCTGCAGTGTTATTGCTGACTTTAAAACATCTGGAAAAATTGAGGCCAACATATGCTGGGATTTGCACTTTTTTCCAGCTTAGATTATTGCTTCACTAGACTAAGAAAATAATATCTATAAATCCTTTTCTTTCATGAAGAGCAATGTACAGAATAGCTCTGGTACAGATGGGGAATGAAGGAGGAGGTGAAATACTGAAGTCCTGATAGATTTTTGCTGTCCTATTTATCTTTTTTTAAAAACAATGTAACAAAAATCCCATTTTTCCAGGATTAGTCACCTCTCGTCTTCAAATGGTGCTTGAAAGGGAGATAATCCTATTCTAGTCCCAAGACAATAATACTGTGGACCCTAGAATGGAAAATGTAACGGGACTTTCAAAAATACAGTCTTACTGATTGACTGGCATGAACAAGAAGTGCTTGCTTAGTCTGAAAAAGAATTTGTCTTGTCACTGGAAGTTTGTTTTCTTTGTGGCAGGTCATGCTTCTGGTAGGTTTTTGTTAGAGAGATTACATTACTTTAGGCAAAAGTGTCCAAGTGACTTGCCAGCACCTTTCCAGTGATTTTCGAAACTTGGGATATTGAAATGGCTTTGAAAAAGGAATCTGAACAATTACTTAGAAACTGAAAAACTTCTTTTGGAAAATGTTGGCAAATAACTGTTCTTGCCTTCTCCCTTGTTCCTGTAGCTTTTTATGAAGGCAAATGCCGAAACGGAAATTCTGCCTCTCCTCTTAACTACAGTTTCAGTGCCTCAGCTGTGGCATGTCTCTGCTCACTCAAATCTTACCTGAGCTTGTAGAGTTTTTCCAGCGTGTTTGTCCAGAAGGGCCTGGTCAGTAAATGTGGCCCTTGCCTTCGCCTGTTCCTTGCCTTTTACCACATCGCTCAGATTACAGCATCTAGTCTCTCTTTTGAGCTGGCTGAGTCTGAATTCATTCTTTTACCTGCCTTTCCTATTCTTTTTCTGTTTTTCTCCTTTTTTTTCTTCTGTATCTGCTCACTGTTTGCTTTCACTTCTTTTTCTGTCTCTTCTTTCCTCTTCCTTTGCTGCTGTGTCACTAGTGGGAAAAATAGTGTGGGATGAGCACCCTCCAGGAGACGTGATCATCCCAGTGTCGTCTGGCGCTGAGTTTTGCAGCCTGCAAAAGTTGCTAAAGTTAGCAATGTCGTCTTAGATACTTGTGTAATGCATTTTATCTTACAGCTGATTATTATAACCCCTTATATTTTTTTTTTTTTATACCTTGAAGAGCTCTTCTGACAGTTGCAGTTACATGGGATACCCCAGAGAGCAGTGCAAACAGCATATCTCCGCCCCTGCCTTGCACACGGCCTTCGCAGCTCTCGACCACTGCCTCCGCTTGTGACGGTTGTGCGAGGGGGTGAGCTCTGCATCCTACTGCTCCTCACTGCTCTTGCTGATCGCAGGACCCCACTCCTGACTCCATCCCAAGGGAAAGTGTCTTCCCCATGCATATATGTCCCAGTCATACTCTTTAACACTTTGTTCATTTCTGTAGCAGTCATACAGACTCTAGAACACAGGACCAGTAAACCAGGGTATCTTGTCCAAAGTCTTACTACTCTGTTATGAAGCTTTTTAATATTTTTTTTCCTTACCTTAAACCTACAAAGACTCATTAAATACAAAATAACCTTTAGAGGCAACCTTTATCAGGCATCCAAAAACTGTACAATTACTCAGTTGGAGGCTAAATTTTCCAAATGATTACAGCCCATGCTAGTCAGTTTTATTCCCAATTACTGCCAAAAAAATCTATTTATAGGATGGTTGCTCCCAATCAAAGAAGAGATGAAACGTCAGAGAATGTAAAGAGTGGAGGAGAACAGTTGAGATACACCTATAATTAATGCCTGAAGGGAAAGCGATTCACTTTGCATGGTATTCTCATTCAGTCAACTGCATTTCAACAAATTTAACAAATATGTGTACTATATACTGATTGCAACTACAAAGCAGAAGCAAATGTCATTTGCAGTTACTTTTTTTTTAAAAGCAAGATTGTACAAAGATTGTCCCACATAAGTTCAGGCTATTACTACAATATATTTCTTGTGAAAATACCTTAAAAGTTTTGGTATCATAGAGACTCCTCAACTAGTTAGCATAAGCTTTAAGGTATTATTAACTGAAAAAGAGAATATAACACTAGGTTTCTACAGATAAAAGTGCACAAAATAAGGAAATGCAATTGCTTCTACACCAAAAGCACTTGGCGGTGCTGAACACAGTGTGTATTTTATACGATGCACAGCCTACAATGTAAGCTACAGAATAGTGAGACATTTAATTGGAGAAAAATAGTACTGGTGGTGCTGCTGCCATGTTTGTGCTTTCTGCCTTTCTGTGGTTTTGTCTTAGCATCAGTGTTCCCTGGCTCTTATCTATTTGCTTATTTACAAGAAATGGGGAAGGTCTGTGCCATTTGCTCGCACTTCTATTATCCCAGTTAGATTCACTCTCTTTTATTTGAAGCTAATTAGTAATCTGAATTCCTTGAAGTCTGGAGATAGTTTTGCAGAACCTCAGTTTGCAGGATACCACGTTATCTGTTCGTCTTTTCCTGAAAACATTTTTCCCATATCAGTCCCCACCCCCAAGACTAAATAAAAATACATATTTGAGCTAAGCAAGTACTATTTTCCATTTATATTCAGTACAACGTTTCATTTAGATGTTCAAACATGATTCAGGTGAGACTGAAAATGTGTTAGCTTGACTGCAGAGAGCAGCAGGATTTTATTGTATTGTCCCAAGAGCAGCTGAGTGAAAGAGCTATCATTGGCACCCTGTTTCGCTTGCTGTTTTCCTTTCTCTGCATTAAAAAAAACCAGAACCAAGCCCCCCCCAAACCATGGTCGTTCTTGTCTCCAGAAGCAAATTGTTTCCGTGTCTGCTGCAGTAGATGCATTACATTAAGCTCTTGTGCTTTCTCCTGCCAGCTGCTGTACGGGGGGGCTGTGGCGAGTCCCACCCTGCTGCAGGAGCTCCAGTCACACTCTGCGGGGAGTAAAGAAACCTTAGTCCTCCCATCTGTCCTGCCCAGATGAATACAGGGTGGGACTTTTATAACCCATGGAAAAGACGGGAGAATTTTTTTCAGCACTTACCGGTTGCAGCAGACCTGCGATACCCTGGGCTCCCGAAACCAGGGCTGGGTAATGGTGTGACGCCCATGGGGCACGCTGCAGCTGTCTCCCATCACAGTGTCTGCTGGAGCATCCGTGGAGTGCCGGGGCTGCTGTGCGTATACTGGCGCATCAATGTGTCCACGGACGTTAGGTGAGCTTCATGTGAACCACAGTATATAAATGCATTAGATCAGCATGGGGAGAAAGTAAATATTTCTCTTTTACTCAAACTTCACTGACCGTCAGGCAGTCTGCGGGCTGTTGCTTCGGCCGCTCTGTTCTTTGGAGGCTGCAAACCCCGGCCAGCAGCGCAGCAGCTGCTGCTGCCGGTAGCTGGGAAGGGTGCAGGGAGTCCCATGCGTTTTGGAGGAATTGGCAATAACTTGTTCAGATGCATCTGGAATACTCTTTTCCCCTTATTTTCTGTTTGAAAGCTCGTAAGCCTGAAAAGAGACTGAATATATGGAATAGTGGACCAAGTGGCCTTGTGTGTTGTTCCCGGTGTGTTATCACTGAAATGAATGAACATCGGTGTACAGCGGTCTCGGAACTGATGCAGTTTTACATGCTGTCCGCCTTTGGCTTAGCATCACTGTATATGACTTAAATCAGGCCTGTATATTTGCAGGATTGAGGTCATAACAGTGAGGGCCTCGGAAGTACTTCAGCTTGGTGGGAGCGAAGAGGCAGTCGTACCGTGTAGACCAGGTGGGCAGGGATCTGCTCACAACCGGAGGCATCTGGGGGCTGGTGCCCCCCTCCCTGCCAGCAGTGCCCTCCCCATCCTCGGGGTGACCCGCTGCTCACAGCGCCCAGGCACCGTGTTGTGCAGCTCTGTGGATTTATGTCTTCTGTCGCAAAATAAACTTTACGTTTGCGCATTAAATTGCAGTTACACCTAGGAAGACCTGAAACGGTAACGTTTAACATTGGTTGTTTGTGTCGTGTATTGTACCTTCATTTTTTTATGGAAGAGATGAAAGCTTTTATCTCAACTTCTGTGGAGCAGTAATAATAACCTGCTGTAAGCCTGGCTGACCTGAGTGCCACTGTTAGCTCAGGAAAACGAGATAAAGGGTACAAATCCACACCCCCCCCCGAGTTTTTACAGCAAGTGTTGTTTTGGTTTTCTCCCTAACTTTCCTCCTCCTGCAGTTGGCATGCATGCAGCAACTGCGTTTTTCTAATTAATGCCTAACATCTTTTTTTTTTTTTTTAATCTAATTGATACAGTTTTGATAACTGTCGAGACTTATGGAAATTCTTATTTAGTTTAAAACAACGTCCTTTCATAGCAGGGCAGTGTGACTTCTGGTGCGGGTATGTCGCCTTCAAAATCTGCATGTTCGTAATCACAGAATTGCTAAAGTGTCTGGGTGACTGTAGTAAACGCAAGTGGTTTTGTTCATGCTGTAACCAGTTTCCAAAAATAGTTCTGCTGGTTGCTGTGGTACCGTGTCAGACAAACAGCAATTCAAATAATTTTTTATGATGATACAATGCAATCACCTGTAATATAAAAACAAACAATAAAAAAGTCAAGAGCATTCAACAGTACTTTGTAATACCTTGACTAAAAACAACGGAAGGACAAGAGCTTCTTACTTCATTATGAAGCCTTTATTATCCTTTTTTTGAAAGTAATTCCCATAGTGTGTACTCATAAGCTGTGGGTTTTGTAGGTCAGCATGGCTTGTCCCTCAGCTACGTAAGGATAATTAATTGCTATCTGAAATACAAAGTCTGTTCTGTCAACACCGCGAAGTACAATCGCTGTGTGAAGTTCCTGCAGATGTTGAGTAGTGCTGTTGGCACTCAGATGGCATTGGAGTTGGCATTCCCTGCCTTTCTCATTCTGTGATTTCTTTACATCCTATCTGCTTATCGTGCCTATCGTACAGGCTTCCTCAGTTGTTTAGACTTTACATCCGGGAGCATGGAAATGCAGTGGATCACTGTGCTGTCCTTTCACCTGTAGACACTGGGGTTTGCATTTTCTCACTCACAACTAAGAGTAAATTTTGTTGTCCATTGAGTATATCTGCTTTAAATCCCATCGATGGGCATGAGGTGCCAGTGGCCAGCCTCGGACCACGACGGGCAGCGGCTCCTGCCCTACCGGAGCTCAGCTCTGCGCCTGGAGCGTCAGTATGTGGCGTTGCCTACACAGCCTTCACCAGCACCGTGGAAGAAAGCGTAAAGAAAATTGGGGTGGTTTATCATTAAAAAGCAAGAAGTGTTTTGTTGAATTGTTCCTGACAGGGTGGCTGTCCTGGTGAGGCGATGGTTCTAATGAGAGTAGGTACTTTTTAACTGAGACTCTTCCCAGGAGGGCATGCCAAGGGACAGATAATTGGACATATCAGAACCACTTAGAAACTTTTATATCGTTTTATATTTATTGAAAAGATAATGACTGTTTCTGTCTTGAAGTGACCTAGAAACTGTAGAAAGTCAATATGCAAAAGCACATAAAAGTTGGGTCCTGTCCGCCTCCTGTGTGAGCTGATAGACATTTGTCAGAGGTTTCAGTATAAATTTAGTATAAACTTAAATGTACTCCTAGTTGCATACTAATTTTGTGTATTAATGCCTGTGACAGCCCAGATTGCATGCAGAATGAAAGCTTATTCTTTATATTCTGAACAGGAGCGTTGCATTTCACAAAAACCGGAATTTTTTAAAAATAGATTGAAAAGAAAATTGAGATCTGGAGTGACTCAGGAGTGAGCCAGAGCCTCGGTCACTGGCAAGACCCACTGTCCCTGGGCACGTGGACCTGTTGTACAGGACAACCCTGCATATCCTGACTCTGTCACCGGACTGTATCGAACATTCAATCACCTCCTTTCTCCCAGCTTAGTTAATTTTAGACTTGTCTCCTCCTTTCTGGTTTTAGTTACTGAATTAGGAGTTATTTGCCATCTGGCACATTTTTAATTGACTTTCCTGTAGTGATAATGTTTTTAGCAGCCAAAAGCAGAATGATTTTTCTTTTGTCAATGAGAAGTGAAAGGTAAGAACATGCTGCAGAAGTCGGGGATGCTGTGGAAGTGAGATCGGAGGAGATCTGAGTGGATCTGCTCCAACACGTTTGACACAATTACTTGCTTTGCTTTGCTTTGCTTTGTCTGCAGATCTGTGGACAAATGCCATTTCAGGCAGCGACTGCTTTGCTGGCATTAACCTAGCCTCTAGTGAATATTTTTTCTGTATCTCTAAAATGACATTTTCTTGGAAATGGCAAGGGCTGATTTGTGCATGGCTGTGGCTGAGATAGCGGACAGCTTTGCAAATCAAAATTCAGGCTCATTAGGCATAGGCTGCCCTTGAATTTCGCCTGTTGTTTTGGTAGCCAGTCACCGTAGCGCTTGTGCCTGATGGCAGGTTCAGTTATTGTCCCACTTTTACAAATGCAAGAAATCCACCAGATTGCAAATCTGTCTGTGAAATTTTCCTTGAAGATCCATCACGATCAACATGTACTGGCTTCATACCTCAGTCAGTCGAAAAATCTTACTGCCAGGGTGTCTGTATAAACCCCTATTTAGGCTGTGTTTCCAGAACTGTGCAGCTCTGCTAATTCCTGTGTGTAGATGTGGGATTGCTAATACTGGTGTCCAGCGGGAATTTTTACACATTTTTTTATTTATCTCTAGGGTGGTTTTTTTTTACTCACACCTTTATGGAGATGAAATTGTTTTAAATTTATGGTGTACTTAAATCTCTTGTAGGTGGTATAATGAAACTTTGTAACTCCCTTCAGCTGGGGGGTTTACTGATCATTTGTCTCCAGGAGATGTTAATTGCTGATGTGATTTTCAGTTAAGTATGATCCTGTCTGTTATGTGTCTCAGTTCCAGTGTAGGCTCATTTTTGTTCCCTATTTTCCTGTGTAATTGTAATGGATTTTTTCATAAAAAGTCATTTTGTACCTAGGGCACTGAAGCTTAATGATATTTATACTTTCTAGCTCTTTTTAAAATGCCAACTCAATATATAATGTCTAATTCTTTTTGTGATTTTTAGATGCTCCTTAATAGAAAATCTCATAAAAATATTGCACAGAAAGCTTGTATACAAGCAGCAATAAGTTTTTGAATTTTTGTGTGTGTGATAAAGTATATACACACAGAGATATATATATTTGTATATGAAGAGTTGTTTGTCTTCTCAGATTGTGGATTTTCTTACACGTTGATCATTAAACGTTTGAAGATACCATTACATCTGCTTTTCTCCTGGTATGTCTCTCTCCTTTGGTGACTGCTTTGTCTTTGCCCAAGCTATCTATTAAATTAGACTTTAGTGATTTATGTTATGATTATGTATTCTATGTGCAGTGTAAGTATATGGTGCTCTATATAGTGTGTGTGTATATAGTGCTACACTTCATATATAATATATAAAAAATACATACAGTATATCATCTATATTACTATATTCTGCAGTGTGTATGCCATAAGCTTCAGTAATGTCCTGTCACTCTGCGCACATATACAAATAATAGTGTACTGAGTAGAAAATCTGCCTGAGCCTCTTGAAAACCTCGTGGCTCTGAGACTGCGGATGATATCGATCACATGAAATAACATGAGGTAATGGACTGAAGATGTCGACCAGGAGTGTATCACAGAGTGTGGAGAGACTTTCCTTCTGCATAGATTTAGCTGAAAGTAGAGACCTTTGTAGCAGATAAAAAAGGCTGTGACAAAGGTAGGTTTCTTTCCCCTAGAGAGAGATTTAAAAGGAAAGAAATTTTATGGAAGATGTGTGGATAATGTCAGTGAATGTCTTTACAAAATGTTATGGAGCCCCTGTAAATAGTTCTGTCAGGGCTTCACAGAAAAATGTGGCTCTCAGCATTTCTAAAACACTTTATAGATTATAGGAACAAATGACTTTGCCATGGGAGAATTGGCTCGTGGTCCACCCAGCATCCTGTCTTTCACGGTGGTCAGTCCTGATACAGCAACTGCTTCAGTAACGTATGGGTTTGGGCAGCCATTTAGAGGTCAGGGAACTACACAAGCAATTGGGAGTGACTGGTGACAGTAAGTCGCGTTCCCCCTGCTTCTCCAATGTCCTTATTTCCTCCCCCTCCTCCATATTTGTATGCTTTAATATACAGAAGGGATATTGTTAGAAATTAATTCAACTAATTTTTGTAATTATTTTGTTAAAAAATTTTTTTGGAACTCTGAATTCAACTCTGTCTTGCGATGTTGGTTTCCGGTGTTGTTTCTGCCGTGTCTGACTGTGCCTTTATTTCCTTCTTCAGCTGTAGCGAAAAGGGGAGTGAGCTCCTCAGGGCATGGACCATGCCATGCTTAGCATATGGCAAATACAAGGCTGCATCTCTTCACTTAGGTTTCAGTCATTATGTGAGTAAAAAAGACAGAGGAATAAGTCTACAAATGTGAAGAAATGAACGCTTGTTAATTTCTGTATACCAGCTGGTGGCTAATGCTGTCATTCTCATTTCTGCAAGTGCTATTTAGTAAGCAAACATGCTAACTTTCTCCATTTTTTCTCTTCCATTCTGTCATAGTATAAGTGGCACATACAAGAGAGGAGAGGAAGAAAAATATGCAAAGTCAAACCAGTATTATTGTACTGAGAGCACTTTTCCTCCTACCTCACGACAGGAATACATATATGTGATTTATTGCTATTTTGCATGGAAAAACACTGTCTTCCTGTGTAGAATAGCAATTAAAGCAAAAAGAATCTCATCAGTTATCCAGCCATGTTTCCATGATGTGTACACTTGCAAGTCAAACACTGAAATCTTTATTTAAGCAAAATTGTCCTTTGTCACAGTGCAAATTGTGTATGAGTAAGGAGTTAATTGCACAGTTGCTAATTATAATGAGGTGCCGTATTAGGGTAGAAGCTGTCACAGTAGGACTGGCATCAGCATGATTTTACATTTTGATGGGTGTTTGTTTAATTTGTAGCAAACATGTTGGTATTCTGCACGTACAGGTGTGGAGTCCACTCCACCGTGAGTTTGTCACAATGAATTTGTATTAATAAAAGTCTGAACAGTGGAAAAACTTAGGAAAATTGAAATTACAAATGTGATTTATTACTCATGGACATTAAAAAAAAAAACATGACGGGAGCTGCTTCACCAAGGACACCAGTGTTCATCCATCATACGTACTTTCTAATTCAGGTTTTGTGTCTTTCAGAAGTTTCTTCAAGCCTTGCTTAGTTGGACTTATTTGAACCTAATACAGGAGGGAGTGGCTGAAATTTATGCCTGCTGCTGTGTGGGAAGAGAGACAAGAAGGTCCTAGCCCTTCTGGCCCTAACTTCCATCAATGTATATTAATCTGTTCTTCAGTTTGCTGTTTATGTCCAGAATAAATGATACCTGTTCCTCCCTTATGTTCTTACTCTTAGTACTGAACTATAGTTAGCACAACCCAACTTGAATGTCTTTGGCCTGAATACGTTCCCTTTCCTTAGCCCTTCTTTCTAATCATATTCTCTACTCCTTTGCTTGTTCTGATTTCTTTTCTTTACAAGAAAGAGGTTCAAATTGGCTCATGTATTTTTTGCTTGGGGGATCAAAACTGTGGAGGACTCCAGGTACATATTGCAGGGACAGATATGGGTTGCTGAAATTTAACATCCTCCTGAGCGCTCATGCTGGCTTTTTTCTATTCACTGTCACCCGCAGTTCTTTTTCTGCTTTTGTCTCTGCAGTTCCACAGCATTTTGTAGCAGACTTTCCCAAATGCTCTAATATTTTCAAGATACATCAGGGTGTCTGGGAATTGTACCATATAGAACATTATGTTTTGTTTTATATTAAGAAATACTGATATATGAGTAGGATTTGCAAAGCTTTTAGATGTCTTAAGTCTGTTGGCTATGAATGCAGGGGGACAGGAATTAGGCCAGTGGTTTGTTCTTGAGTCTACTCTTATGAGACATCCCATAATCCTCACGAGTGATAAATTCCAGGATGACAGGATCAGTAAACACAGTTTTGACAACTCTTGAGCTTTTTGTTGTTTCATTTGTCTTCATAGCCCTAACTGTGACATGCTGAGCCACTGGTGCAAGTGGTCTTTATTAGGTACCTTAGTCACAGAAATGTGTCTTCCTCCCCTTGTACTCTGTGTAGACAGGTGTCTATAGGCAAGTGTCCAGACTTGAGCCAGTATGTCTTCAATTTTCTTTTTGATCCTGGCTCTAATAAATGTGGCATGTACTCAATCTTGGAAGAATTATGCTGTTTAGAGATGTAGTTTCTGCTTCTGCTCATTCAGAATTTAGCTACAGGAAACACTGTTGTCTCGTCAGTAGTCAGATTATTCTTGAATGGTGAATGGTTCAGGCAGAAATACTCTCCGGTTTATATATTCATTGGTAGATAAACAAGGAGATTGTTTTCCTTGTGTATTGACCAATTTGGGTAGCATTACCCAACCCCGGGTCAGTATTAATTGGTTTTGCTGTAGAGCATGTCACGTCATATAAACCTTGCCATGAACAGACAATGTTTTCTCCCAGAACTCTGCATAGATGTGGCGAGTCCTCGGTAGAGAACAACTGAAATCAGCTTTGTCTTTTTGTTTGTGTGCCAACTGCTTATCTGGAGAGATTAAAGAAAAGAGAGAGGTGAGCACTGGGGAAGCAAAACCCGTTGAAGAACACAATCTGTCTAATTTAACAAAAAGATCGAGATGCAATTCAATTGCAGTATATGACTGTCTGCATAGGAGAGTGTCAGATACTAAAGGGCTCTTTAATCTAGGGGAGAAACGTATAAATCGGTATACAGAGTGGCTGCAGGTAAAGCCGCTGTAATTGAACAAGTTTTAATGGTGGAATGATTAATAACTGAAACAAATTACCAAGCAATTGGGAAATTCTCTGTTTCTTGATATCATTTGGTCAAGCCTGGATACTTTCAACAACGCGGTTCAAACAAAAACGAGTGAGAGCTATTGGCATGGGGGGAGATGAGTAGAAGGTTAAGTATGGTGCTAGTGTACATCAGGTTAGAAGGCCTTCTCCCAAATGACACGCTCTTCGTTCAGCAAGTGTTGCCCGCACAGTCAAGTGTGTCTTGCCCAGCATCCTCACAGCCTGAGCCGGGGGCTGTGGGTCGCTGCCGAAGGCACCTGCAGAGAGGGAGGGAAGAAGACCCTGAAGTGCTTTTCACACACCCTGGTGTTTTGTACCTGAGGTATAAGATGGAAGAAAAGGGCACACCAGAGCCTGCTTTGGGATTTCAAGCACAAGGGAGCCGTGATGCCAATCCGCAGGGACAGGGATAAAGCCCGTTGTCCAAGATGCTTAAACAAAAGCACTGTCATTTTTCCAATGTCACTGTGGTACTGACTCTTTCCTATATTTAATCAGTCTGGAAATTGTCACTGATTTTTCGTAAGAAGATGCAACTTGGCTCCCTGATAGCAGCTTGACTCCTCTCTTTTCATCCACACTGAGCCTATTTGCGTTGTGTGCTCGGAAGATTCCATTTCTACTAAATGGAGCAGTAGTCATCATTATGAGACAGATGCGGTTCTTCGCCAGCAGAACTTTAGATCGTTAATAATATAAGCTTACGCCCCCCATCTATCAATCAATTAGTTTTTCAAATAAAATGGTAAGAAATCTGTTTAGCTCAATGTAGTTGGAGTAAATCAGGGACATGTATGCACTTGCTGAAGATTGAGAGGCTGAAGGTTTTTCCTGACTTCATCTCCTGGATGAATTGTTGAAGATTTATTTGTCCTTTTATTTCTTGACAGCTACTGCTTTCATTCATGGCAGAGGTTAGAACAATCGCACAGAACTCTTTGAAAAATATTAAGATTAAGGAATTTATGTGTAAACTATTTTTCCCCACTCAGAACATTAAGGAATAAGAAAATGAAGAAGCTCTTCTCTTTGAGGAAATGCGACCTTGGAGGTCTTGCCTGTCTCTCTTCAAAAGAAGAATGGAGATGGTTTCCAGAAGAACTGAGGGTCTGAATCAACTTGTGCTGTGAGAATTGTAGATGATAGTGGTTTAGGAGCATCAGAAGGACAAGAAGCTCATATGCTTGCCTCTGGGGTCATGGAAAAGTACGTGCAGCAGAAGAAAGTAAAGAAACACTTTGTTTGAAGGCATTGGAGAACGTTAGGGCTCTTTAGATTGAGGAGACCTGCAATATTATTAACTCTTTAATACCATTTATTCAGTGGCCTCTGACACTGAATGCTGGTAGTTTCTATGCAGACTTCACTATATAGATAAGAAAACTTGATATTAAATACTAGAGTAGTCCTTTTTTGCATATGATTTGAATTATTAAACAGTTTTTAGATGATTTGCTGTAGGCAAAATAGTCAAAGTATGTATTTTATCTGTGATGATCATTTGACCTGTGCTATTGGGCTTCTGTTTGCTTACTGGATAAATGTGAGTGTAGAATCAAGTGAAAGATCTGCGAAGCTGCTCCGTTTTCAGTGTGTCAGAGGCGAAGAAGGCTCCTTGCCTTTATTGACATAAGATCATGTCCTTTATGCCAGGATATCTAGAGTGTTTGTCTTGCTGAGGATTTTTAATAGAGACAAGGTATCAGTCGTTTTTTACCACAACAGAGTGAGGAAGGAGAGAGCTGTGCCTTTAGCCTGACTCTCACCAATGCCGAGTTTACTTTGAAGCAGAATTACATGCTCTCTTTTACAGGGAATCAAGTTAACATGCAGTAGCTGTCCAGTAGTCAAAATATATTTTGATCAAACACAGGGAATGGGGCAGTGAACAGTATTAGGGAATGATATAAAACATTTGTTCACACAGCCTTTGTCTGAGACTTATATTCAGAATGCTTTTATAGACTTTCTTTGCTCAGAGTATGAATTTTTATTGTAATTACATTAATGAAATAGGCTATGGGCATGAATGAGTTACGGATAATGTTTTCATTTAGCTTTTTGTTTCTGCTTAATAGCCAAAGATCAGCTTAGATCTTGACAGAACAAAAAATAGGCAGTGGTTCATCCCAGGAAAAATAAAATAAATGAAGTTTTGTTAAAACCACTTTTACATGGTTTGTAATGTCTTTTTTTAGTATATTTTCTGCTGCTCTTTTCCTAGTCTCTGTCTATCAAGGCAGTCTCCTGTATAAATTCTCAGAGACAGTTCAAGAAGGCTGTGGAAATGAACTATTACCTATAGAAGCAGTACAGTTCTTATTGACTTGAAGAAGATAAGGATCTGAGACCTTGTATAAATTCAATTCATACAATTACGTGAAGGAAAATGAATCACTGGTGAAAGCAAACTAACTGCAAACTCTTTCGAGACGGGATTTTCAAATTGTTCCACAGAAAATTAGGTGTCCAGACTCCATTAAAATATAACTGAAGCTGGAGCATAACTCTGCTGGTCTTTTCTGATAAACTTAGTTCAGAAAAAGTTCATTGTGGTTGATAACCTTGAACATTCATAGTTCCACTATCAGCTTCAGCCTTGACATGAAAGAAGTTGGAAGCCACGGAAACCACTTCTCTAACATTAGTCCCATGTGATGTGTGACAGCAAAACTTCACACTAGGGGAGGATAGGGAGCGGTACAATAACTGCTAACGACATCATTTTCCACAAAACCAATTTTAATTTGCTGTTTAGGGACTTGCAAATAGCCTTAAATAGCTCTTGCCATTGAAGAAGCTCATTGGAAGTGCTATTCAGCAACGCACTTAAACATCTGCACCTTCGTGTAATTGTTCTCCAAGATATGTTTAGGTCAATCTTGAAAAGTTGCTGTGTCTAATGTTTCTGCTCCCCCCTTCAGTAGTAGTAGAGGAATAGAGGGAGGAACAGCTGTGTACTCTCCCGGCCTTCACTCTCAGACTAAGTGTTGTTCAGTAATTGTACAAATATGAGGCTGTGCAGGTGCTCATACTGTGATTTTCCTCCTTTCTTGTGTATTTTGATCAGCAGAATATCAGGCTGTGGTTTAGTCTGCAGTTTATATAGATTGTGACACAGTCTCCTGGAATGTAGTGCTGGGGTTCAACTCTGTTTCCTACAAAAACTGGCACAAGTTTGCTAAACTGATGATACAAGCCAAACCAGTGAGATTATATTGTCAGTAATAAATTTATTCATGCCTTTTCCTACAGAGCCATGTCCGAACAACCATGTTTTTGTTTCAGCAAAGGAGAGAGAAGTAGTAAAATTGATGATGATCTGCTGTATGTACGTAATCCATTCTGGGGCAATAGAAACAGGTCAGGCAGAGTGGAAGTAGAGATGTATCCCCACTTGCTTTTTGTTTTTCCTGCCAGCAACTACGTGGTGGAAAGCATCTCTGTTGCCACTTTTGTACATTTTTTAGGCTCTGCTTATTTCCATTAGAATAGATTCTTGGCTATGCATGCAGAGATATCCTCATAAATGCTAAGGGGCTTTATAAAGTAGTTACAACCCAGCGTTACATCTGTGTGTCACAAATGGCTACGGTGTACCAAGGTACTGCTGTAGATACTGTTTTAGTTTAGGACCAGCTCCTTGAACAGAAGTTCATTCTTTCCCTTAATAAACCTACTGGGAATATCTAGAGTATCTTTCTAGAAATTGGGCAAGGTTTCTTCTAGAGACATTTTCTTCCTGAAAATCAGGAGCATTTTGTTATTCCATTTATGGAACGTTAAATGTTATGTCCACATTTTGTGACCTTAATCTTCAGCTTATTCCCAGGCTTGCTAGCTTTTTGTGGTGCAGGAGCTACATCCTTCTGGCTAGCTCATCAACAGGGTAATGTTAGCAGTATTGCCATCCCACCCCCATTTAAACAAGAGAAACATTGCTGTTGCTATGGATCATCCAAGAGAGAGAGAATGCCTAGCGTACAGGAGGGAGGACAGAGAAGGAGGAACTATGAATGGTGGTCTGAGAAGACTTGGAAGAAAAGCAATGGGCTGGGTAGGGAGCCTGGACCTGGCTGCTGGGTGTGGTGGTCTGTGACTTGGAGTAGTAGGAGAGGAGAACAGGAAAGGCTCAGAAAGGACAGGAGTGGCCTGTGGCCAGGATGGGAGAGTATGTAAAAGTGGTCCCTAAAGCGTACTGGTTAAGTCCAGAACCTAGCATTGCTGCACGTTGCTGCTGTTCTGCCATTTTTGTCTGTGAAACCTGCTGACCAGTGCCTCATCTCTTCAGTGCTTGTCTGGTGTTAGCAGGTACTGCATCAGCTTTCATACAAGTGTGGATGTCTCAGTTCTGCTGTGATTCCTGTCAGTACTGATACAGATAGAAAGTCTGTTTTGCAATTTTTTATAAGCCATGGTGTATATATTGTATATAAACCATGTAGTACACAGAAATCAAACAGAAATGGAGAATTACTAAATTATCAAAGTTGCACTGGATGAAAATGCTAGTGGCAGTCTGTGTAAGCATCGTTCCTCCACCGCTCGCTCATCGTAGAATCATAGAATGGTTTGGGTTGGAAGGAACCTTGAAGATCATCTAATTCCAACCCCCCTGCCACGGCCAGGGACACCCCCCCACTAGACCAGGTTGCTCAAAGCCCCATCCAGCCCGGCCTAATGCATGCGTGTTGTATGTGATCTTCCCATTACAGCACTGCATCACAACTTTTTCAAATGGGTTTCTTCCCAGTAGACCTGCCTGAGGTACAAATGAAGTTTGCATGAAAAAGAGGGCTGCTTTCATGTCAGCTGAGCCTCCGCTTTGTGCCTCAAAGCTGAAAGGTGCACAGGGAGTGAGGCTGGAAAGTGCGGCACAAGGATGTTTTGAAGTTTCAGGCGGCTGAATGCTGCTCTCTAGAAATGGATCCTGGCCTTCCACTGACAAGAGCTCCTCTGGGATGTGAGGCAGGTCAGAAAAACTTGGTCTTTATTTATGAACAATATGAATTATATCCTCCTCATTGGCTACATAGAGGTGTCATGGCAGCTGCAGGGTCCAGAGACGTGAAATTAGGCACCTAAACTTCTTGGCCTTAACCTACTTACATAGTTCTCCTTTTCCTGCAGTAATATTTTGAAGCTGAATTCAGTTGCATGTTTGCAGAGTGTTTTAATAGAAGAGCACCAGCACCCTGACAGGTGGCTTGCTGCAGATGAGGCACTGGAGAGCTCTGCGGAGCAGCAAGGAGAGAACAAAATACGGAGCAGTTGACTCCTGAAGTGAACTGGAGCTCCCCAGTGTGGGGAGGGAGCGCTTGTCCTCTGGAAAATGTCAGCTAAGGACTGTGCTGGCACATGGATGCAGCAGGTACGTCCAGGTTTATTGAAGGCCAAGGGGATGCCATACCAAGGACATCCATGACCAGAGCCCCCGCCCCTGCACTCAACATCATGTCGTATGTGGAGAGAGATGCTGTGCAGCCTTTGCTGCATCCAGCCCTATTCACAGGGGACTGTCTGGCTGTATTAGTGTGCTCCTAATCAGATTCTGAGGAAACTGGGTAATTCTTCTCTTTTGGTGATACGACAACAAAGGCAAAAGCTGAGAATGTTCATGTTGCTCTCTTAGGAGCCAAGGTCTCTCTCCTCCCGTGGGAGCACCACGTTGAGGCACTGCTTTGCATGAGTACTTAATTTTAAGCCACTGTGATTTTCAGCAGTTACCAGAGTATTTGGCATCTGGGCAGGGCACGGATCTCTTATGAGCCACCCCAACAAAAACTGCTGTACCTTTTGACAGAAATAGGTGAGAAAGTGCTTATTTTTTAGCAAAAGGGTAATATGTTTTCATAATCTGTTACTGGTTACAGGCTGTGACTTCAAGAGGTGCATGGCATGGCAGCCTCCATATGTAGCCACATGAATGATGTGTCGCCATTTAAACCTCAAACGCGTGGATTGGGGTTGTTTCTTCCTCGTCTCGCTGAAAACATTCATTCCAGGCTGCAGCAGCTAGCTGTACATCTGTATTCTCTGGGTGCACTTTGATTTGCAGTGAAAGACAAACACGTAATTGAGTACAGGATGTAGAATCCTTTTTTTTATTATTACAGAGAACTCTTCAAATGGAGTATGAAAGATAAAAGGGTAATTTCATACCTGAAACCAAAAAAATTAGTTATGAACACTTTCTCTTGTTCATGTTTTAGAGCAATGGATTTGTAAATGACCTGCATTATTAGGTTGCACATAGTCCTTAAACACACCGCAGTCTTTGGGGTTGTTCGCATTAAATGGTCTTGTTCAGAACTGAAAGTAGTCAATAGTCCAGTGATCTTTCTTCTTTGTTCCCCACCCTGATCTTTTCTGGTACATTAATTCTTGCTTGGAATCAAGTCCAGCAGAATAGGCTACAGTAGGAAAAGCTACTCTTTAAAAAACCTGCCAAGAACTTTTGCTCCAGTTGTGAGCAGAAACCTGGCACTGCAGTTGAAAGATGTAGACCTTCTTTAGATCACTGCAAATCATAAACTCCACTGAGGATGACAGGATTTAAATCCCGTTCTCCCACCCATAACTGAGAGCAAAATCATGGTTTGAAGTCATTTTTGAAAAAAACCCGTTATAAAATTCCACAGAAAATGTTTCACAGCTGCTGAGAATTTAAGGAAAGTTAATACTTCCAGATGCACTTGAGAAAAATCTCGTGTACCTGATTTTGAACCTAACGTACCACTGAAGTTAATGAAATGTAAGCTCTTAAATCATTTAGTTGCTTTTGAAAATTTTACTTAATGATCAATTCCAGATTTTCCAAAGTATTTATTTTCATGTATTTCAAAAACTGTTATGACGCTTTTATTATGATTCAGCATTCCTTTGGTCTACTTGACATAAATATACAATAGTACAAATCTTATGGTAAATCTCCTTTACCTTACTAAAAAGAAAAATTAAGTCTTTTGTTGCTTTCATACCAGTAGAAAACACAACAGAGGGGCATAATGTGCTCACGAATAAGGGTGGGTGGAGAACTGCAGCGGAGAGACATGGGAAGACACTTAGGGTTTTTGCTAAGTGGAAGCGAAAGTTCTGTGCATTAGCAGTAAATGGGGAGGCGGCAGGGTAGCACTGAAATGCTGCCTGCTGGAATCGCATCCTTGATCTGACTCTTACTGACAGTCAACAGCAATTGAGGTCTCCAAAGGGAAACGGCTGAAAGAAAAACAGGGTAAGAATTAGGTGAAGGGGAGAAGGTTGGCAGAGAAAACAGGTGGCTGCAAAATTAAGTACAAATTAAAAGTCCTTTAGTGTAATCTCTTGAGATCTCGTGATGACCAAGGCTGTAAAGGATTTTGCCCTTGAATGGGAGAAGGCCGTGGGGCCGGATGAGACCAGGGAAAGGCTGACTACAGAGGAAACGTACGAGAGTGGGTGGATAAAAGTTCTCCAATGTAAAAAATAGTGGTAGTTGGAAAGAGCAGAAAAAGAGAAGATTAAAAGGTTGACAGTTCAGGTGAAACACAAAACATTCACTTCTGTATGACACTGCAAAGGAATGTTATCTAGGGGTTTTGGTAGCGGTAGTATCTTTTTTTGCAAGGATACAGTGCTGGTATTTTAACAAGGGCTATGTGTAACAGCGTTTGATATCTCCAGCTCAGGCACTCTGGGTTTTCCTGAAGAAAGAAGTTCAATGGTAGCACGTTCACCTTGTCCTTCGGGCTCTGGGTTTCCGTAGCTGTGGGCACTGGGGCTGCAGCGGTTGTGCCGTCGGCACGGTGAGCGTGAGAAGGCAAATTCCAGTTGCAGCAGAAATTAATGGCATTCGTCTTGGTGGTGGGTTGTGGAGCGGGATCACAGTGTAACAAACAGCTACTCCTGGTGTGTTGGGTGGATTGTGAAACAGCTCCTCTGGCATCCGTCCCATATGCCTGTGTGCTTTTCCACCACGGCTCGCCCATTGTGCACACGTCCATCGCGTTGCTTTGCAGGATGGTGAGATGATTAGAAAGAGAGAGGCCCCAGGTGAATTGTCCTGTTCCCATACAGGGTGCGTCGGCTGTGGTGGAGATGTTGCAGAAGTAGCCCCCAGCTGCTTATCCCACTTAATTTCAGGAATTCCATTGCGGTGGATTGTCCTTAGTCTCATTTTCAAGGTTGCCAGCACAAAGCAAAAGGAGTTGCCTGATTTGAAGTCCAAAAGATGTTCCTTTTATCACTTACATCCCAGCTTGTCAGTGGCAATAGGGCAAGTTTGTGCAGTTCTCACTGGACCTTAGATTTGCTGACCTGTTTCCAGTTTTAACCCATTTATGAAACCAGTGGTCCAAACCGTTGGCCTTTTCTCTTCCTGACCTTCTTTTAGTAACTAAATGAGTACATATTCATGAGGCAGAACTGGAAGGCAGATCGTACCTCTGTGACAGTATCGGTGTATTTGTGCACTTTATTCCAAGACCACATTCAGTATGAGTCTTGGTTCATGGATGAAAATATCCTCTCGCGATCCAATAGGATATTATGATTTAGGTGAGCAAATGAGAAGTGGATTTAGCTGGAATACTGCAGACCACACTTGAGTGAGCTATTTACTCTTCAGGGGACTGAAATACTTTATTATTGGGCAACCAAGTGGAAGTAACACTGCAGAAGTTTAGTTGGGTATGAAATATCTGTTCTTACACAGCATTTCTAAACTGTTAGCCAAATGAAAGATAACAATGTTTTTTCCCATACTGTTTTTAAAGTGGCTAGTCTCAGTCTGTGATTCTGAGCAAACTGAGGGTGGGGTTTTTTGTCTTCAGTGAATAGTAGATGCAAATACATTTTGAAGGCAATTAGGCAGAGTATTTTTATTTTTGCTCACAGTAAACTGCAAGTACAAAATTGCTAGCACAAGGTTGAAGGTTATTTACTAAGATTATATGCCACGTGTTTAATCTCTTTACCCACTTTTTTTATTAGCAAAATTTTAAAGCTCCAGGGGATCTGTACAGAATTCTAAAGGGTCAGATTCTAAGGCTGAAAACACTTATCACTGGTGGCTGTGTGTGCAGAATATACTGCGTTAACTAGGTGCTTCTTGCTGCTCAGCTGTTCTCAGGTAACCTGCATCTCTCTCCTGGAGTCCCAGCAACATTAGCTACCCTGAAATACTGCAGATCAGCACATCCTGGAGAAGGGTATGGCTGTCATAAAGCCATTTTCTCCTGCTGTTCTTCAACAGCGCTGCTCTAAAAAGATAACAAATGACATAAAACTGCCAAATAGGCCTGCAGGGAACAAAAGGCCCGTTATTTCCCCAGTGGAAAGGAACATGTTAAACATTGCTATCCTTCCCGTACCCACCAGCCGCTGTTGGCGATTGCTGATCGAACTGTTGAGCGCTGCTTTGTCCTCCTCCGTGGCCACGTGTCCCTGCCACCTTCCTTTTTGCCAGTCTGTGTGTTTCTGAAACTGCCCAAACCGCAGAAGACAGCCACGTGAAAACAAATCCCGCCACACACACAGAGCAAAGTTCTAGGTGGGGTCTGTCTCCACCAGCAGAAACTGGCAGAGGACCACGGGCTTTGCATGATCTTTGTTACTGAGTATTCACGATACAGCTGTATAAGTGCTGCAGGAGGCTGAGGAGATGATGGAGAAGGGGGCTTGCTCTACACCATCTGACACCTGTTCAATTAATTACTGTCTAAAGGCAATTTTATGATGTCATACAAGTTGAAAGCCATAATTTTGCTGTCAACCTTGTCCTCAGTGTCCTTTTCTCTGGACAAAGTAGAGTGAATCTTCACTGCAAAAGAGATCTCAGTTTTAATTCCCCATGCCTGCTATAATAATAGAGGCAGTTTTAAGGTTAGAACAGCGTATAGACAAGATGATAATTATTGCTCTGAAGCTCTTCTGGAGAAGAAGGCAAGAAGAAATTTTCCATTAACATTAAAAACAAATATGGGAGAAGGTGACGAATAAATGCTTCCACCATGTTACTTCTCCGTGATCAAAAGACACTTGCCTAATCCGAACATCTAATTGTGACATGATTAAAAATGTATGAGATCTCATGAAAATATAAAAGATTGTGTATAGCAGCATAAGTACTTGATTTAAATGCATAATTAATAGCTTCACTCAGCTTTATGTTGAAATGCAAGATCAACAAGGCAGGTATCCAAGAGTCATACTGAAGTTTTTGCACCAAAGCAGCTTATTAGTGAAACTATGCTGATAACTTTTCCACTTCTAGACAGTTGGCTGAAGGGCAAAAAGAAGTTTGAAGCTATCTGTAAATTTGGGGGGGTGTCTTTGATAGATTTGAGAAGCTAGTGAGTTAAAAAACTTCAAACAACCCCAAAACCCAGGCACATCCATTATTTTAACAGTTAACTTTTACTTACCAAGAATGTATTTGGTATGTAAAAACATTTAAAAAGTTGCACATTGATAGTGGTCATAAAGTGTAGAAAATTCTGTGCTTGCTGATTAGGTATCTAGTATAAGTGTAACCATGTACTTCACCAGAAACCCACCCTGCTTGTGACTCGTATGCAGTCCCTGCAGAGAACTTCCAAGGATTCAGAAAAGACAACGTACAAAGCTTCTGTAGGTTCAACTGTAAATTACGCATTTATATTATACCCAGTGCACACATAGAAACACCACTGCTTTCTGAGGTTTTGCACTTTTACCATATTAATTCAGTAAAATACTTAAGAGTACTGGTTAATTTTAAGCCTGTAAAAAATACAGTTCAGTACTGGACCCAAACATACTACTTTCTTGCTAGTTTTAGCTATCTTAATTTCTGCTTTTGAAGGAACGTTAATCCAATTCACTATATCTTTTTTTAAGTATATGCTGGGATTCAACTTTCAGTTTTATTTCAGTTTGGTAGCACTGAGGGTTGGTTTTGGGGGTTTTTTTTTTGTCCTAACTGATTGTAATGACAGCTAAATGTCAGCTTCGTTTACATCTTAGCTTAAAATATAAACAGAAAAGTATACAAAAAGGAAAATGTTTTGTTACACACTCTGTGAATTATTTTTGCTGTGTACCTTATGCCAAACAGTTTTGATTCTGAATGTGACTTAACAGTCCAAAAGCCATACCGATACATTTTTCTGATTAAATTATTTTCAGTATTTTGCATCTAGTGCAGAGAAAACATGGCTATTAAAATAAATGCATACACAAAAAAAAAAAAAAACCTGGAACTTTGCTGAAATGTAATTCCATCAAGAAAAAAACACTATTTTTATATAACATTTTGGATATATTTTATGTCAAAACATGATCACCAGCCATACTAGTGACATCTAAACCCAATACATTATTGTGACTTCTAAAATAAAAAATCAGAACAAAACTAAATTTATTGTAGCTCTGCCTTCATTAAACACCATGTGTTGGTGATTTAAACACGACAAACAAAACTCTAGTATTCTTCAAAAGTGTCTACTAAATATAATAAAAAGAATAAGAGAACAATTAACATTTAGTCTGTTACATTAAAAAATTGGATGTACATATTTCTATTGCCTGTTAGCTTTACCTAAGCCTTTTCAACTACTACAAAAATAAAAAGAAAACAAGAAAACTCATTGTTCAAAGTCAAAAACATTCAAATCAGTTGATACAACATTACAGTACAGTCAACTAACATCATTCAAGGTCTCCTCAGTGTACGAGTCCTTAGACCAGTGTTACAAACCTGGTTCAATGCAGGTTCAAAACCATATGCTAGCTTTGCAAGATACTGTACTCTACTGATGGCTTCAGAAGAATGGGGTTGTGCTACTTGTGAATCACAGGGTAACCCCAGCCTCTCATTAATTTTATTGAGCACTGTAGTTAGAACAGCATTAAATTTAGCACAATAACTAAAGAAAAGGAAAAAAAAAGGGGGGGAAAGAAAGAATTGGAAGCTAGGTGAAGCTGCCATTTGTGTCAAAACAATTGCGATACGCTATACTAAAAAATTCTGAAATATCCACCTGTCCTCACCGCTCTGCCACAAACTAGCAAAGTCAAAAATACAAAAGTCTTCAACTTCTCGTTTTTGCAGAATAAAGCAAAAAAGTCTTTGTGCTCCTTACTACCAGAAGCAAAATATCCTCTGAGTTACCACATGTAATAGCTTCTGGATGTGTCGACTTGGGTTGGCTTGGTCTCTGCAGAACCATCCTTGTCTTTTTCACTGTCACCTTCCCAGAGATTAATAAGTGGAGGGTAGAGCTCATTCAGTGGGATTGAAGAGGTCTTTTGCATATATTTTTTCAATGAGTGGTGGTAGTTTTTTCTCTTAAACCTTTTTGCAATATAAACAGAAATGGAGGCGAGGCTAATGACAGCAAACATGGATCCCATTACTGCTGCGAGGGCAGTGCTGGTTTCTTGGTCTGAAATATCTAGCGCAAAAGCTGCGTTTTTTGTTGTAACGTTAACGCAGGACTTCTGCGTTTGCTGATGGATATTTGACACAGTTAGACACACTTCATAATCTGTAGATGGTTGTAAATGTGTGAGGTTATATTCATGTACATCAACTGGGACCCTAGCAGTGTACGTAATGTGAGGGTTGTCAATCTTCATAGTGGCCGATGACCATTTTAAATTGGAAGTCATGACGTTGGAATTAACCTTCCAAGAAACTAAGATTGAATGTGATTCGGCTTGCTTAACGTAGATTTTCAGAACCTGCGTACCATCCAAAAGCGTTCCGTTCACCCGGATAGTAGCGACCCTCGTGTCAGCCCCTTCTATGTTTTGAGCAACACAGGTGTATCTCCCAGAGTCTTCAACCTGGATGTTGGAGATTTCCAAGGTGCCTTCACTACTCAGCTTGTATTTGTCAGAGAGACTTTCGACAGTTACTTTATTGCCGAGAGGAGTGACCCAGTAAATTTCTGGCTCAGGTTCTGCCATCGCCCGACAATCTAAAAACACTGTCATGCCAGTGTCCAAGTTTAAGTGATTTGGAAAGGTCTCATGAGAGATCATCGGAAGACATTGTTCGCTTGAATCCTGTATTAACACTTCCTTCACCTGCTGTCCTCTGTATTCTGGAGGCATAGCGCAAAACATGGATAGAGGTTCCATGAAACGGATATTGGTTTTGTTTGAGTTGATCCAGTGAATGACACAGTCACACCTGAGCGGGTTACTGTGGATACTGATCTCACGCAGGTTTGGAAGGGATTCCACCGTCTTTTGGTAGACTGCATTCAAGGCATTGTTGTTCAGCATCAAGCTCTCCAGGGCAGGAACGTTGCGAAATGCCAAACGATGTATGTAAGACAGCTTTGGATTGTTGGTGGCTTCAAGCTTTGTAAGTTCAGGTAGGTTGTCCAGTGCGTACCTATCAACCGAAACGAGTTCTCCCATGTTATTGATTCCAAGCTCCTTCAATCTGAGCATGTTTTTAAAATCACCTTCTTGAATTTTATGAATCGGATTTTTGTTGAGATCCAGGAATTTTAAATTTGGGACTTTCTCAAGTGCAAGCTGGGGAACTTTTACCAATTTGTTGTCATAGAAGGAAAGACTTTCAAGACTATCCAAGCCTACCAAGGCATTGCCAGGAATGTCTGTGAGATACATACCTGCCAAAACTAGACTCCTTAAATTTGAGAGTGGTTTGAAATTCATATCTAGTATTCCAATCACTGGATTTTCTCCAATCATGAGAATCTCTAAGTTAGGAGTAGAATCGAACCAACGGCTGTCAATAACTTTTAATTTGTTGGAGTTGAGATGCAATCTCAAAAGATTCTTCAGGCCAGAGAATGCATTTGCAGAAATGCTGCTGATCTGGTTGTGATTTATATACAGCTCCTGAAGATTGCAAAGGTCTTGCAAGCAGTAGTCAGTCATCTCCGTTATCTGGTTTTCCTCCAAGTGCAAAGTAGTAAGTTGAGTGAGATTTGAGAGCCCCACATCTTTGATACTTGTGAAGTTATTTTGTGAAAAATCCAATTCTGTTAAATTAAACAGCTGCTGGAGTTCATCTGTGGTCTTTGCAATGTTGTTGCTTTGTAACAGAAGGACTTGAGTGTCACTGGAAAGATTGCTGGGGATTTTTGTTAATCGAAGGTCATTGCAGTCAACTGTTGTGGCTTCCCTGTACGTTGACTGTGGTGTAAACCATGGCCTGATTTCACATACACAAAGCTGTGGACATTCATTACTCTGTATGGAAGACTCGGTTAAAGAATTCAGCAACAATTCCAGCACCAACTGGCAAACGGTTAAAACAACGCTAACCTTCGCCATGTTGGTCACCTACTGAGTTCACCTCCCCAGCCCCTTAAAGTAACAACAGATTGAGAGGGTAATTTGTTATCAGGCCGAAAATGCAAAGCTTAAAGTTTAAGGTGAAAGGCTTGAACATCCAGAAGGTGAAAGACAATTTTGTGAGTTTAGAGAAGACAAGAAATGGTCTGAAGATTCTCAGCTGCTCCTCTATGTTCCAGAATCTTCTGCAAATCAGTGTCTGAAGATGTTCCTGAAAACAGATTAGGGTATATGTAATGCTCATCTCATATACAATATACAGCTCATACACTATTTAATTTCTTCATCCTGCACAGAAAAATACCTGAAAACAATCATTATTTTAACGTTCATCTCTCTTCATGAAAATCCTGATCTGGTATAGTTAAGTTACGTACGGTTTGGAACTCTCTTCTACTTGGGATTTACATGAGAAAACTCTCTGGATAGTTCCCAAGTGAGTGACTGTAACAATGTATGCAATCATCTGAAAATAAAACTTTCAGCTACCTTTCAGTTTTACTCTGCAGTATTTGTTTGAGTGGCTTGAGAAATGCTAAAGATCGAGGCTATGCTTGCAAGTGCAGCCGGGTCTCGAACGAGTGTTCAAAGCATAATCCCGATGGGAGTCAGGGTGCCAGAGCTGTCCCCGAGGCTTGGATTTCAGGTGTGTGGAATTAAGGCTCAGGAAGATGTTGGTTTATAAGTTTCAAGCTAAATGCATACAGACTTTGCCAAAATTCATGCGAGCTAATCAAATCGGTTCCAGATAACAGCTTAGATTTAATCCAGCTAAGCACCAAACAATAACAGTAAATTTGATTAAATGAATGTACTGTCCTTATTTTAGCTGTTCGTACTGCATTGGGCATCATATGTGAATTGTTTACCACAATTCCAAATTACTGTGTAAACCACACAATATGTATCTTTTTAGCCTGAAGTTATTCATGCAAGAGTATGTTTAAGTTAACCCAACAGTGTCCAGTGTACCTCAGAAAATCTGTTGTGTTGTGGGTCTTGAAACACGTATTTAAGGAAAATCTAAGCTCTTAGTAAAATCTTTCTCATTCTCACTTTACTGAAGAAGTAAGCTCTGGGAGACAGTTTGTTACCTGCAAACCTATCTATTACTGCCGCTGTAAAAAAGCATGGATACAGTTTTGGGACTTTCTGCATGTGTATGTGTAAAAACGGGCAATTCAGGGCCTCTGCTGTTAAATACAACGGCTGCCTGTCTTTCAGTTCAGAAGTGTGTTGCTTCGGTGATGGTGATGCTGCATGCTTGTGGTGGTGATTTCACATGCCTGGCTGTTTTTCTTTTGGCTCGTTGTGCATATCGATACTGGCAGATAAAGTACACCTTTACAGTATTTCACAGGGAAGGTTAAACAGGTTAGTGCGTGTGTTCTGCAAGCTTTGAATTAAATACAAAGCATATGCGAGCAAGGCATGTGACAAATCTGAGTAAGGATTTAAAGAGCAGACCTCGTGAAATTTGAGGTGACACTGTAAATGTCACGCTCTAATGATTGCACTTGAAACTTCTCAAACAAAAGTTTTGTCTTTTTATGTAACTAAAATAATCAAGTTGTGCTATATCTGAGACAGAGTACGTAACAATGATAAAATGTGATAGCAGAAAGCAGGAAATAGCATCTATTTCAATTAGAACATAGTGAAGCCTCAACCTAGTCAAAGCCCACAAAAGACATTATTACATAAAATAATAAAACTAAACATAGCTTTTTAAAATAGTTTTAAAATAGTCATCTAGATAGTGGTGGCAGGAATGCCATTTATACGCTTTTACCTCAAAATCTGATCAGCATACTGAATAATGAAATCACAGCATTTTATTTCAGATTAGGATATAATGCTGTAAGTAGAACACACCAAATAGCATTTTTATTTTGGCATGCTGTTATTTGTTCTGTAGTTGTGTTTTGGAGGAAGGGAAACAGGAATGTTAGCCAGAAAGCATTTGACCCTGTTGAGTTAGATTTTCTCTCTGGTAGCTGAGACTTGAATGAGAGCTGAGAAGACTGTGCTGGAGGGCGAGAAACCAGATGTAGAACAAACATTCCTTCTCAAATAACTTTCAGCTGATGGAAGAATTGAACAAGACATTAACTGTATTAAAAAAAAATAAATCCTAACAGCACCATAATAGTAAGGAATATATTAACATAGAGTGATGAGGAAGCTGGCGTGAACTGAGTTATGCTGACTTTAATGGATGCTTCTCTCAATAACAATACATTTGTAGCTGTCCCAAAGTAGACAGTTCTAGGAATATTGATGACATCCGAAGTTTAATTAGTTTAATTCCAGATTTTTCAAATGGTGGTATTTGCGAGTTAATAATGCAGGCAGTGATTTCATCGAGTAACAATTTTAGACTGGTACTGGAGGTGCTTTGAGCTGCCACGACACGTGGGCTGTTCCCTTGCGCAGGGAGATTTCTCTGGCCTAGCTTTGC
>JAVKLA010000036.1:22511755-22525799 GCA_034782735.1 Sagittarius serpentarius | reverse complement strand
TTCCCTTGCGCAGGGAGATGTCTCTGGCCTAGCTTTGCAGCCTTGGCTCAGTGAGGGACAGAGGGAGCGGCACCAGGGGCAACAGCCGGCACCAAACCAGATGCCATGACAAGAGGCAATATTGCTCCAAACATTCATGCCTTCAGAGTCTCTCCTGTAACTTTTTTCTAAGCAGATGAAGAGAAAGAAATCCATGCCTTATAAAGCTGAGGGCCCCAATGATGTTTTAGTATTGCTTTAGCTCTGATGTAGTTATACGAATCATGTAATACTTTAAAAATAAAACTGCCCGAACAAGACTTAAAAGCTGCTTTTAAAATACGTTGGAGCACATCTAGATTTTGAAAAGAATTTGAATTCCATCCTTCCTTTGTTGAATACATATATCCTCTTACTTGCACATTACATTTATTGTTCATCTGTGGTAAGAAGGCATTTCTGGTTTTATTGAATAGAGTTCTGGGTTTATGATCACTGTAGACATATGATTTTACAAGTTACTAGTGACACTTTGTCTTCTCTTCTTTAGCTATTTTCTACTGCAAATGGATTTAATTTTCTTTAACTGGAAAATGTTCTTTAGCAATGACCTGCACATTACTCTCTCCAATCTCCCCAGCCCAGGGCAGCTTGGACGAAGCTATAAATGAAAATCCAGTGTAATCAAAAAGTAAATTCTGATCGGCTCCACATGCCCCAGTCCAATTTAGTGCTGTGCTTATGTGAATGGCAGCCCAGAGGCCACAGCATGAGGGAAAAGCCAAGTCATGGACTTTTGCTTTAGCTGCCGCTTATGCTATAAAACCCCATCTACCACTCTGATAAAAACTAGAGAGGCAGCCATTATCAGTGCAAAAAGTGCACTGCACTTTTCTGTATAACTAAATAGCAATGGCTGCTTTTGTTCTGCTGTTTATATACGATATGCTTGACCATCTCAGCTCTCATGTTTGTAAGAAGCAGCTGCCAGCCCTCTGAGCGGTCACTGACAGCCGTCCCTTTGCCCCTGGATGTCTCAGCTTTCCAGTCTTCGCAGCATTTGCAGGACTGGTCCCAGAAACCTCTGTGACATTTAGTGTCCAAAGGAATAAGATAACATGATGATTTTCACTGGAAGACTGTTTTTTGAATGTTAGACTCTTCTCAGGTTCTGCAGTCCTGTCTAAAATTGGAATCACATCTTTCCAAATAAAAACTAGACAAGATATGTATGTAAGATTTTTTTTTGGGGGGTGGGGGGGGGTGGATAAGGTGAAGGACAACTGGGTTTTGAAAACGAAATCTGTGGCAGTATGCAGTTCCAAATAGCCACGAATGAATACTCACCAAGCCCATGTGGATGAACCGGGGGTGGCTCCTGGGAAAGTTCCCAACTCTCACTGGAATCAGTGAGACTGCATTGAGACCAATTTGTGTTAGTGTATGCCCCTTCCCTACTAGACATCTCAGCATTTTGTCCAGTGAGATCCTTTTTGTATTGTTATTTTTTTAAATATAAAACTAATACAGTATGTCCCTGGTAGCCGAGTGCAGTCCAAGCGAAAGACAGGTCAGGATCAGTTCAAAAGAATTTGGCTTTTGAAGGCCAGGGAATGTTTCTTAAAGAAACACAGGTTCCAGAACCAGGGGCAGAGCAGTAGCTCTGGGCTTTTGGATTAAGGGAGAATATCGGTCCTGAAAACCTCCCTTAGGACAGTCATATCACAAAATCTTTTTTTTTTTTTTTTTCCCCCTGAAAATGGTATTTAACATGGGTCATGTGATTGATGGCACTGCTTTTAATCTGTGTTAAAAATTTCTTTTAAAAATACTGGGTGGGGAAACTTCCCCTAAAGAGTAAGTAAGTGGGTATTATACCTTCTTTCGGGAGATACTGAGCTTGTAAAGGAATAGCTTTTAGCATTCTCTGCCTTCCCTCTCATTTATTAAATTCATATTTTGTAGTGTATCAAACCACTACAGCAGTCATAACAGCTGTTAACTTGGTATCAACAGAAATAATGGTTAATTTTATGGGAGAGATATGGAGGGAATTATTTTACTAGGAGCTAAATAAATGCATTTTCCATAGCACCTCTCAGTACCCAGTGCATTAAGAAACCACATTTCTGTCAGCAAGCAAACCCACGGCGTCTCTCTGGGATATTAGCTTGTTCATGTTTCTTGTGGGCAGAAAATGGGAGCATCATTCCTGTGTCTCCCATCCAGGAAATGCAGTGGGGAGGTTTGTGTAAGGCTTCCCTTTCTGGCTAGGCTGTGCAAACTGTTTAATATTGAGAATTTGTTTGGCCCAAGAAATCATAATGGTGGCTATTTGGTTATGGAGCAGAAGATCCTTCATTTCAGCCTTCCTGTGGGGTGGAAAGTGGTGTGCACTGGCAGCCTTGCTGATGGCTGTTAAAGAGTTTGTCTAGTTGCTCAGGTGATCCGAAGAAAAAGTACATTTAAGGCCACAGTGCGGTAAGAGGAGAATATGAAGGGACAATAGTGAAATTAACTGTTCATTAAAAGTGTTCATAGTTAACTTGCCAACTAGAAAAAATCGATATTAAACATTCTTCCTTGGTAATAGGAAGACAAAGTGTTGTCACTTCCTTGACAACTGTATTAATGGTCACTATTAAAAATTGCTGAAAAAAGAAACAATATAGTTTGCACGTGGATATTTGGATGTCTGTTTTGAAACAGCGATACTACCACAGAAAATCTTCTCTCTCCACAGTTAAGTGGTTAGTTCTTGCAAAATTTCTTTTATATTGCAAGTAACATCAGGACAGATTTTGGTTGGCAGCCATATGTACTAAAAGTGCCTAGGTAAAAGTTTGAGGGATCAGATACATGAAGAAAATTACCTCGGGCTAAGACAAGCAATTTATTTTGCACTTGCTGTGAGCCAGAAGTACACACTCATCCACAGTACCTACCCATCTCTCCACAGAAACATTTTCATATATTGAGCCTAAATAATGTAGCTAGTCTTTCAGAAAATTGACTGTTGCGCTAATGTTCTGCTAACGACTCGTGCGGCTTTCTTGTTTCCCCATCATCATCGTCTGTGAAGCTACTGCCATATAAACACCCTCCGTCATCCGTCAGTTCGGGAAAACTCGTCCTGGGCTGCTGCATCCTGGATTCAGGTGGGTCATAAGGAAAACGCACGTTAGACAGCCCAGCACCCGTGCCCAGGGGTCTGGAGTGTACTGCAGTGACCGAGTATCAGTGCCAAGGTGTAAAAACTGGTGAAGCTCCAGCTAGAACACAGTGATCAAGAAAACTGAATTCAGACTGGGATCAGTACAAAATGTTACTCCATGGTCAGGGAAAGGAAGAGCCTGTTTAGACAGGGGACACTCAAAAGAGGTTGGCTTGGTTGGTCTGGCAAAGATCTAGCCTGAAGAACTACTTAATGCTGGAAGCAACGCTGGAGATGAACTCACCCATAAGGAGCTCAAGGTTGAGTTCATTACAGTCAGATGAAGAAAGTTTGACAGGTTTAAGGAAAGGGTATTGTGTGCCTGTTGGAGGTACAAAGTGACTCGCCTTGCTTTCAGCTTCAGTAGGGCCTCTGCAATTCTATATCCACCCATTTTCTAGGGAGAAAATCTGAGCTATTGGTGCCATACTACAGGTGAACAATAACCTTTGATAGTGCTTTAGGAGAGAGAGAGGCATTTAAGTACTGCCACATGAATATGTACATGCACACCAGTAACAACAGCGCAAAACCTGGTCTAAAATGTTGTGTTACTAAAATCAGGACTTACTCCAGTCAAGAGCATCAGTGACATTGTACATCGTAGAGAAAGAGGCTGGACTTCGTCTTTAATAACCAGGATATTTACAGCCATCCTACGGAATGTGCTCCCTTCCCAGGAATCAAATTTACAAGTGCAATCCTGTCTGTTTAGAAAAATATTGAGGAATCATGCCTGATAGCAAGCCTTTCATATTGAGGTTTTTTAAGTCTCCAGTGTCATCAGGAAATAAGCTATTTACAAGCCTGAATTGTGTAAAATACAGAAAAGTCAAGCTGAAAATAATGTGAGTCAGCTGAAAGAGCATACCAAAATCTGAAAATGGGAGCTTGTTATTAAAAGCAAAGACAAAACCAAGGGCCTACAGGACATGTAATAATGGTATAAAGCTTCAAAAAACATCCTCAGGGATTTATAGTATTTAAGGTTTGGCGTTTTTTTTCCCTGCAAATAATGCCTACTTTTTCTTCTTGTCTGTACACACATTCCATCAAAATAAAGTCAGTGTTTAATTTTAGGGAGAGCTCTGGTAAGAAGGTGATTTGCTGTATTTCAAAACAACCTTAGCATGCTTTATCTGTGTTCTTTTGAAAAATACCAGTCTTATCTCCACAGAAGAAATGCGAAGAGCATCCTATTCATAATGCCTGCACTGCAGAAGGAGCATATTAAATCTTTGAAATTTGTAATTTATTGGGGTTTATTCTTAAGACTCGCATCTGATACAATGTTTTTCATTAAAATATTGACGTAAATTTGCAGGAGAGAGAAAAATTATTTTCATTCATTCACTGATCTCAAGTATAATGGGCTAGATACCATGCAGAGTACACCTACTGTATATAACCATGGAATTGCAACCCAGCTGCTGTCATCTGTTTGAAAATCTCTTACAAATTACCATTAACAAGTGGTATTAGAAGCATCAGGAATAGTAAATGCTTTCCAAACAGTGGGTTGTCAAATTATATAGTCTGTTTGTTTTTTCTTTGGGAAAGAAAAAACTCATAAAACCATTTAAAAGCCTTTGAAAACCTGAAAGGCAAGATATGTTTGTACAGTAGTAATATTCTTACATTAGAAAGTCAACTTACCTACTTTCTTACTATGTTTATTTTCATAAAATAGATTAATCTTGGGACAGTATGGGCTGTTCTTTTATTGCCCATGACTCTAGTTTTCATGTCCTGCTACACAGGGTCTGCCTCTGTTCAGTGCGAAGGCAGTAGTAAAGCTTTTATTTCATTCAATGGAGAAGAATCACGTCTCTGATTATTATCCTCATTCCACGTAATTACCAGATACAATTATTTGACTAGATCAGCTTTTCTGACAGCCAACCAAGTAACTTCCACTGTCAGGTTAAAAGCCAGTTTCATGAGACCTTCCTTGCAGCTCTTCCCTTCTGCACTGAAATTCAGCATAACTACCTGCAGTTGATGGAGGACAAACCACCGGGGAAATTCTCTCCTTTCCACCTGTACATGCTGTAATGCATTCATAGCCTTCTGTATATTTTAAATGCGAGGGAGAATTTAAACCTAATTGGTTTTAGCTTGTACAGTGTCTAAAATTTACGGAGCATAACTAATTTTGGAACACCTTTTCCAACTATTTTTTGCATTTAGTGTATCTGCTGGCTGAAGAATGAAAAAGGACCAAGACTAGAGAAATACTGCTTTGTCTTCTAATCATATTTAAAGAATAGAAATGCAATTCAGTCTTGGCATACTTGGGATCTCAGAACCACACGGAAGGATCTGAACATCTTGTTACCCAGGGGGGCACCTACCTCACAAGGATTTCATACTAGAACAACTCAGATAATCTCCGCTTCTTACTAGCTATCAAAATCAGCACAGTTCAAATAAAAATTAAAAAAAAAAAAAAACACAACTAGAAATGGCTCTAATAGAAGAACAAGGGCATTAAGAGATTGGGTTGGAATTTCAAGTAGAATTTCCTTTTTGGTTTTTGACTGCTCCAAGAGCCAAGGCAGCTTGGCTAGTGGAAGTGAAGTGTTAATAATAACGAAGTAAGGAGCACGTGAGAAATATTTTTAACCACAAGAAATATGGGTGCCAGAACTCCAGAGGATTTTCATGAAGCAACAGAAAATCCTCTTCCTCTCTTTTTGCTGACTGTCTTTCTGGCAGTGATTATTTTGCTTCCTACACAGTTCTAGATCAAACTCCAGTTTTATGAGTCATTCAGGATCCCCCACAGTTGGGAAAGACCCCAGCGTGTAAGTAGTTGTTACTACCATAAAGGATGCCAAGAAATCCTGTGCTAGAAATGGTAGCCAATAAATAAAAACTGAGCCAGTATCTCACCATGTATTTATAAAATGAACATACAGCACTGGCTGTAGGAAATGCATAAGACCTGTTATTAAAAAAATTGTATGTGCACGTGTGTGCATATGTGTGTGTAATAAGCCAGCCGTCTATAGCTTCAATTGTTTATCTACAAGCAAGAAAAAAGAGAGTTCCTTTTCTGGTCCTCGTTACACTCTACTTTGATAATTCTGTTTCCTATGGCTGTACTGTGTGTTTAGTTTTCAATTATTAGTGATTAAGTATTAAACTTTATTTTACCGCTAGCAGTTTATACACGTAGTGCGCTTACACAGATTTCAGCCCTTAGAATAAAACAGACTTTTATTGATTTTTTTGCTAGGAGTTATATGCTTGCAAGATCAAATTCTCCATTTCTGAGCTATATTTACATATAAATGTTAATAAAATCATATATTGACTTGACTGATACGGAGACACCTTACTGTTCACTCAAGACTGTGAACATACCAATAACAAAATAAATGGATTTATCATGGGAGGTGCTGAGATCCAATATAAAGGCTGTTAGCACCGGGACAGAGATGTGGACCTCAACCAAGTCGAGATGGGATAGAAGTAACTCCATTAAGTGGCCACACATTTGGTTTTGGTACTACTCTGAACTAAGGCTTTACTCTGATGTAGGAAAAAAAGTTATTTTTTCTCCAGTTAGATAGCTGTGTTAAATAACTCTCCCCTATGCCTTTTCACAAGTCCTCCCACACTGTTGAATGGGCTTCTACATGAAGTTTTTTCATTTTTCTGAACATCTTCTTCCATTCACAACTGATAACCCAACATACCATTACAGTGTACTGAGAAAATACATGCTTTATGCAGTATATGTTTTCCGTCATTATTTCATTCCAAAATTGTTTAAGTAGTACGCTTGTAACGTAGAGCAGGTCATCTGCCATGTCATCAGGAAAGGAAGGCTCATTCAGCTGAGAATGGTGAAAATGTTAATCGCCTATATTTAGCTATTTCCCTTTATCTCAAGGATCACCTAAATTTTGAGACTAACTTTGTTTCAGGCAGAAAACAGATCACAGTCTTACTTTGAGAAGTTCATGAGATGAAAAGTGGGGGGGGAGGGGAGAGAAAAAAAAATTACATCGTATTTAATGTATTTGTATGTTTAAGAATAGACCTATAAATTGTTCCTTTAGTTTTAGTCCTCAGTCTTGTCATGGCAAAGTCAGCAGTTTTTCCACAGATGGGTTTATTTTGTAAGTGCTTGCAAAATATAGAGGTACTAAAATTGCTGCCTTTTGCAGAAAACACAGGAGGAGTTATTTCTCTCAAAATTTTAAGTTATTGATGCTTTACAGGTAAAGTCTTTACCTAATTAAGGTGATTCATTCAGGCACAGTAATGTTTAGTTTGTCTATACTAGACTTACTTCTCTTCAAAGGGGCAGAAAGAGAAAGGAAAACATATTTGCCAACGAATTTATAAAGACCGCTTATCTGGTTTTACTCGGTGCCTTATACTGTGGTGAAACCCTTTTAAAGACCTGTTTCCAAGCAGCTATTTAAAAACTTTTCTTTTTAGCAACTGGTTCACTTAACTGGTTGTTCATCTATGGGTAAAATAAGTTATTTTTGCAATGCATTTACAAGTCACTGCAATGCCTGTTAGGAGTGGTGGATCTCCATAACTATCAATATTTACTGTATTTCTGTTAGTGATGGATCATTTGTAATTTAAAAATTTAGCAAGGCCAATCAGTAGCTCACCTGCATCCTAGTAATTATACGCAGCACATTAGCAAGGTATGCATTTACTAGGTATTTTTTGACTTGCTTTATCAAATAAATCATATGATGCATGAAATAACAGAAAATGTAGGATTCATTGTATCAATGATAAACGCTTTCAAATTAAAAAAAAAGCCAATCCAAGCTTTGACTGATATTTTATAGAAAACATAAAATGCTATTCTACCAAATTTTGGACAAGCTCGATAATTCTCTCCAAATAACTTTTATGTGTTTCTTAGAAATTACTTAGTCTGGTTCTTCACTATGTTGCTGACCGACCCCTGAAAACTACAGAAAACCTGGGCTTGCTCCAAGTGGGCCAAGTCTTTTGGACCACATGCAAACACAGGAGTTTGGACTGGCCGGGGAGCTGAGCTGGGGTTGTGGTGCGTGTCCTGGGAGCGGAGGTACCCTGGGCAGCGCTCGCCGTGCTGCTGCGGTTGGGGCTTAGCAGGAAGTTCAGCGTGAATCCAGTTTTTACATAAAGACTAACTCCAAAGATTACGCTTCGCTTGATGTCTCAAGTTACACTGACTGTACAAAAGTAGTTATAAATCAAATAAAATTAGGCATTGAGGAGTATAGGATATATCAAATTCCAGTATGGAGGAGAAACCCAGGGAACATTTCCCATGAACTGGAACAGCCCCTAGTCTTCTCCAAACCATTAACGTTATCTTTAAAAAACTGACTCTGATAAAATAAGGACTAGTGACCTCTGGTGACATACCCCAGAGAAAGGGACAAAGACAGCAGTTACAGAGACGGAGATCTGGGTTAACTGCATTGTCAGTGGTGGAGTTTCTCCAGTTTTGAAAGGTACTTACTGAACACAGGGGAATCCGGTTTTGGTCTCAGCTCTAACCTTGTAACACCTTTGGTATCGAGTGTGCACATATGAAACCAGAGCTTGGTATTTCTGGAAGATAATACTCAGTACACGCACAAGGAGTGTCAAATGGACACACGAGACACATCCTTACAAAAGTCTCCTCTGTTCCAGTGTCAGCGATGGATTTTTCAGCCCTGCACTTGACTTTCAGACCTCCTGCTTGTCCACAAAAGCAACTCTTTTGCGATGAAGCAAGTGACTCCCAGCTGAGAATGCTGGTCTCAGAAGTAGGACGTGCCCAGCCAGGCCAGGGGGCCCTTTGGGACCTCCCTGCTGGTGGTCCCCAGGGAAATGGGGCTGGCACTGTCCAGCTGGGACTCGGGGGGGCCAGCAGGACAGGGTAGTGACAGCTCCCACCCACAGCAGTGGAGAAACAAGCTGGTGGGTAGATCCTGCTCTAGTCCTGCTCCTGGAGCATCACGGCACGAAGAGCACTACCCAGCCTGACACCTGCCCGGGGTTTTGCTCCCTCCCAACGCAAGAAGAGCCCTCTCCGCAGGAGCCGCCCGCACGTTACCCGCCCCTGCCTCGCTGGGGGCAGGCGAGAGGCTGCACCTCACCAAGACTCGCTGAGCTGAGCTGTTGGTGGGAGCGGCCGCACGGGCCCCCGTGGAGGTGAGCGCTGCCGCCCCGGTGTTTGCCAACGCTGGAGTAACCAGCGAGAGGCAAACCCTGCCAAATACCTTGAGGGGGGCTTGGCTTCCAAAAGCAGTTGGGACTCCGCTCTAATCAAAGCTGACAGATGCATAAATTGCTGGAATTGCCAGTTTGTTAAATTAAATACCTGGAAATGAGATGCTGTGAGAATCTCTAAAATTTCTAAATGAAACCCGTAAGTTATCTTTGCCTCCAGTGTTAAATGGACCGCCTCGGTTTGCGAAGCGGTGGGGGAAAATACCGTCCTGTGTTACCACAGAGGACTAAAGGGCAGCACCTTAGGAGAGAGAATTATGTAGCAAGACCACTGTACCCAATAAAATAAGGGAAAGAGCTGTTTCTCTATGGCACTTTTACAACTTCTGTGCATTCTCAGTACGGCATCCTGTTAAATATATCAAGACCGTTACTTACAATTGCTTTGGCCCGTCGTTCTTTAAGTTAAAAAAGAAAAGAAAAAAAACAATAGGTATCTACTCCATCTCCAATACTTGATCTTTAGAGTGCTGCAGGTAAAAACCAGGTCCCATTCTTTTGATAGTTCAGCCAGCTGGAAAGTCAAGAAAATGCTGGCTTGTATCACCAAATTAAGATCTTATGAATTAGAAGGTGAAGTTATAAAAACATTTTGCAGTAGAATTTAAGAGCAGAGACTAATTCTTTTCCTACAGATGCCAAAGACTTCTGCTGTCTTCAACAGGAAGAGAATTAGGCCAATCCAAAATAGGCCAATCCAGTATTTTCCTTCAGTGCCACATGTAGAAAAATGAAGGAGGACATCTAAATAGCAAAACAAGATGTGAATAAAGTTGCAGGGCTTGAAGCAGCAATGGATAAGAGAATGTGGTTTAGAAGATCTTTAATTTGGGTACCTCTTAAACCTGTATGGAGGCATGTTCCTGACCTTACGTAGTCCATTAATGGAGGACTTAATTACTCAGCTACAGGAAAAGAATGAGACTGGAAAAATCATTTACTAATTCAAGCACATCCTCAGTAGACTGTTTCTTACCAAGTAGTCCTTTGATTTCCCTTTGCGGAATTTAAGCGCTCCGAGTCTTAGAGAAACACCATTATTTACTAGTTTTATGACATACCAACAAAATCAGTTTCTAAGCTAAGTCTGTGATTTTCTTTAGTGTTGCTCATCTTTCTTCCCGTAGTGGGTACATGTTAATTGCAGGGACGTAACGGAGTATGGGAATATTTTTCAGTGCGCTTTCTTGGATTTCTGCAGATGCTCCTGACGGAGCAGGCACGGTGGGGGCTGGCACCTTCCTGCCTCTGCTCCCCCAGGAACCCAACAGGCATTGCCAACCTGCGTAACACAACCGGGGAAAAAAACCCCAACTATTTCAACTCAAAAGTTCTGGTTTGGGTAGACCTCACTGTGCTGCAAGTTATTTTTAGGAAAGATGTGGTTTGTGTTTGCCATAGCATTTAAGGCCTCATCCCGCTAATTGCTTAACTGCTCTTGACTGGAACCTGGAATTTACGATTCTCGGGAGCATCATGCGTCTCCCACGACGGCATTTCCAACTGGGAGAAGATGCAAAAATCGGCTGTCGTGAGGCTGAAATGCAGGTTCCCTGTCAATTAGCATTATATAAACAGATAGGAGGGGAAATGGATTTATGTGCTTCCAAAAACTTTACATGGGTTTTCTTCAGTTCTGTGTCTACAAAATGTCTGCCAGGAAAAAATCTGGAGCTTGGCAGGATGAAGCCTCACACGTGTATTGTTCGTGTAACTATGGTAACCTACAAATGCCACCAGTGTTTCCATTTCATACACAAATGAGGGGACAGCTGTGGAGACCACATGTCTGCCAGTGGAATAATATATGTGAACTAGGATGGCTTGGTCAGAAAATTACAACTCATTTATATTAATCAGGGCTTCAAAGAACAGTCACCTCCGTAGTTGCAAAGTGCGCAATAGAAGAAAACAATTTTTGTTTCTGAAAACGTTTGGCTCTTCGGTAAACATTTTCAGCATCTTGCTACTTTGCTGGTTGAAAAAAATTAAAATAAAGGCTGTTAACAACCAGTGCTCCTCTACAAACATCACTTAACTTTTTTTCTTTGGTTTTGTCTTTTTCTGATGCCTGATCCTAGACTGAGCCCAACACAAAGCCCGACCTGGGACCAGGCATGCTCCAAGGCGTTAGCCTGGGAAAGCAGCAGTTCCAAAAGAGGCAGAAATAGCGTGGCATAGAGCTCTAACCCATCTACCAAAGTGAAAAAACTTTTTTTTTTCCCCCACTCATCATTATCATGAACAGAAAAAAAAGCTTCGAAACAATTCATACAAGAAATTAAAAAAAAAATAAAATCAAAAATTATTGTTCAAATGAACTTGGGAGTTTATATCATCCCTAACAACAACAACAACAAAATCCATAGACTCAATAATGCAAATAAATTACCTTTTCAGTAAATACTAAACTGTGCAAGCTGCAGTACCAGTAATACTTGACTGGGGTTATGATTCATCCAAGGTGCTTTAAGTGTCCCTACCGAAAAAAAAAATAAATAATCAAGAGCTGCTAGCTGGCGCCTGCCTTGGCAGCAGCAGCCTGCTGACAGACGGATGCAGCAGGAATACAGCAGGCCGATTAGCAAAAGTTTTCCCTGGCTTCTGCAGTGCCACGATACTGTATCGAAGTAAAACAAAAGGCTGCAGCATTACCTCCGCGTGGGCTGCCTCCTCTGCCACCGCGCTTCACATCCCAGCGGCAATTAGTACTTCTTCAGATACTGCGGGATGCTCGGTGTTTATTTATGATACGATGTTGAAAGCTTTAACTAGTGCTTATTTAAATGATCACATTTTCCTCCACGGGTTGGAATCAAATGCACGTATGACTGGTTTTAAACCAGGGCTTCCCAGCCTCCAAGCTGGATCCGTGCCTACACGGTTGTCTGCGCCCTGGTAAATCAGACTGAACAGAAGTTTCTTTCTACAGCATAAGTTTGGATGCGCTCAGCATTATTCATGTCAACCAAAAAAGGTCTGTGACAGTTAACACCAAAAAGTTTTTATTCTTTTATAATCTATACAACTTGATACAAAAACCTATTTCCTTCAATAATCAGTAGTTTTATTCATGTCTGTTCTAGGTAAATGGAAAATACTTCATAGCCAGCACAGTAACTGGTCCATTAAAGTCCAGAGTGCCTACTAGGATATATAATTTTATAGGGACTACATAAAATTTTATTTAGATAACTTTTCAGCTGTCGAGGCAGAAGTTAAAACTTCAGCTCTCGCAAAGCCCAGGTGTCACTCTTTCGGGGCCAGGGTACGGCAGGCTGCGGCAGCGCGGTGGGACGGGGGGGCTGTGCGGGGCACCGCCTGCCTGCCCTGGCCGAGGGGGTGTGCCGCCGCTGATCGGACATGACAAATCCTGTCCTCTTCACCACTTTGTCACCTGGGGAAGCTTCACACATTGGTTTCTCTCTCTCTCTCTCTGTCTGCCTTTTAAATTAATTTAAATTCCAACTGGCAAGACTTCTGGACATACTTTGGTAGGAGCCTTCAGGCAACAGTCAGGACTGATGCAGTAGGTGACTTTGGAGCGTCTGTGAGATCGCCTCATGTACATCTAAATTATTCTCCATGAAAGGTTTATAGCCGTGTTCAGAAATAGCAAGTTTGTTTTATAGGGGTCCTTTAAGTCTGTAAGGAAAAGGCTGAGAGGCTCACAAAGTAAGATCCATTACTTGGGAACTATCACGCAGCTCCAGGACAAAAACCAGAAGCATCCTGTGCGTGATCTCTCGCCTTTGGACAACATTATTTCCTACTTTGAGCTTGATTCTGTTACTTTTCCTTCCATCGCCCAGTGGAAAAACTCACCGAACCAGCACTAAAGAACTTGGGCAAAGATGTAAAATAGCAGGCCAACATCTGTTGTGTTTCTCCCGGTAAGGCAAGGCAGAGCCCGGGGGCACAATGCGCGCTCTCCCTCCTCTCTCAAAGGGGCTGTACAGGGCGGGGGCGAGCCCCCCCGGCCCTCAGTGGCCTCTTTGACAGCCGACAGCCCCCAACAAAGGGGAGCCAAGCCGGGCCGGGCCCGGCCGCCCGCCCTTTGTCCCGCTCCGCGGCCGCGCAGGGAGGGCCCCGCCGGGCTGCGCCCCGCGGATCTTTTCGACAACCGGCTTCCGAGAAAACAAACAAACCAACCAACCCAAACAAAACCCAACAAACATCCCCCAAAAGCCCCAATCCCGCACCCCCCCAAGCAGCCGGCGGTGCCGAAGGGGGCTGCGGGAGCAGGGAAGCCCTCTCGCTGCCCTGCGGCCTCCCCCGCCGCACGCCGGGTTCCCAGCGCCCCCAAACCGCAGTGCCCCAGGTGCGAAGCGGCCGCTCCGCCAGCATCGCCCCGCCGACAATGAATCTGGCCGGCGGAGGGAGGTGGCGGGGCCGCCGGTCCCGGGCAGCCCCGCTCACACTGCGCCTTTATGCCATTTTCTGAAGGGCTATTGTTACACTGAAGACTCCTTGTCTTTTCAAATTCCTCCGCCTGAATGGATGAGGCAAGACATCTGCCAGGATACACTCCCATTTGCATGCAAATGGGAGGTCGGGGACGCCGGCAGCCCTGCCGCACCGGCGGCCCCGGGGCCCCGGGGC